>PVIA01000994.1:0-304839 GCA_004024845.1 Tonatia bakeri
TAAGTTGATGGTCTAGTTTCATTTTTTTCCATGTACATTTCCAGACCTCCCAACACCATTTATTAAAGAGGCGATTTTTACTCCATTGTATGCTTCTGCCCCCTTTGTCAAACATTAACTGACAACAGAGACATGGGTTTATGTCTGGGCTCTTTATTCTGTTCCATTGATCTATGTGTCTGTTTTTATGTCAGCACTAGACTGTTTTGATAACAGTGGCCTTGTAATATAGTTTGATATCAGGTATAGTGATCCCTCCTACTTTGTTCTTCTTTCTCAAAATTGCTGAGGCTATTTGGGGTATTTATGGTTCCATATAAATTTTTGAAATGTTTGTTCTATATCTGTGAAATATGTCATTGGTATTTTGATAGGGATTGCATTGAGAAGTATGCAGTCCCTATCAAAATACCCTATCCCTATAGATTGCTTTGGGAAGTATGGACATTTTGATGATGTTAATTCTTTCAATCCATGAACACGGTATATACTTCCATTTATTTGTGTCTTCTTTAATTTCTTTCTTCAGTGTTGTATAGTTTTCTGAGTACAGGTCTTTTACTTCCTTAGTTAAGTTTATTCCTAAGTGTGGGAGGGGTCCGTCTGCAGAGCGCCCCCGTCCACCATGGATAAGGATAAGTCTACCAAGACATCTGCTTGGGGAGGAAAGGTGGCCGTTCTCTCAGAGGAGAAGGGCCATGAGCCTGTTCCTCAATGGGCTTTTATTGGGTTCAATTTGCACAGGAATACAGGTAAACCTCATAAATCATTGTCAGGCAGTAAGGATCAAACAATAGATAACATTCAAAGAACTCTGAGGGCTTATTCTGAGTCAGGGTCAGTTAGCAAAAAAGCTATAAAACTTTGGGAAACAAACTCATTTCATGCTTGGACCCTTATCAGAAAATTGATCGTGGTGTATTATCTCTTTAATGTATTACTGGATCTGATCTACCAATATTTTGTTGAGGATTATAGCACCTAGGTTCATCAGCAATATTGGCATGTAGTTTTCTATGAACAACTACACACCAAGAAAATTTAAAACCTGCATGAAATGGACAAATTTCTAGAAACATATAATCCTCCAAAACTGAGTCATGAAGAAGCAGAAAACCTAAATAGACCAATATCAGCTAGTGAAATTGAAGTAGTAATCAAGAAACTCCCAGCACAAAAAGCTCTGGGCCAGACAGATTCACAGGAGAATTTTACCAAACATTGAGAAAAGCCCTAACCCCAATTCTTTTCAAACTATTCCAAAAAATCCAAGAGGAGGGAAGACCCCTAAATTCTTTTTATAAGGCCAGTATTATCTTAAGTCCAAAACCAGATAAATACACAACAACAAAAAAAGAAAACTACAGGGTTATGACAAATAATTTTTAACAATTTAAGATGCGTGTGTGTTTAATCACATGCACATGCACACATACATACAACATAGGGCAAGTTGTACACTCTGTTCGAACACTTGATTTTTTTTACCTATAAAATGAAAGGAACAAACTGCTAATCCCTAAAAGACCTGCCAGTTCAAACATTCTGTGATTCCTCAAGTTATTGTAAAGCCCTTATTCTACCTCCTTTAAAAATGGTGATGAATGAGGCAAAATTTTTCAATTAAAAGAGAATAGCCCCGGCCAGATGGCTCAGTTGGCTGGAGTGTGTCCCATACACCAAAAGATTGTGTGTTCAAATTCTGGTCAGGGCACAAACCTAGTTTGTTGGTTCACTCCCTGGTTGGGGCACATATGGGAGGCAACCGATCAATGTTTCCCTCTCACTTTGATGTTTCTTTCTCTCTCTCTCCCCCTCTCTGTTCCTCTCTCTCTAAAAGCAATAAAACATATCCTCAGCTGAGAATTGTTTTTAAAGTGCATTTTCAGTTTGGAAAAGACATTTAAAAATTCCAATGGCATATTGTAAAGAAAAAGTTTATGCTAGGCTTAAAGTGGAAAAAAATTAATCACATTACTTGTTAAAATGAAAAAAAAAAATCAACGTGAACCCAAGGCCTTAAGTAATAAATATGTATGTTTGTGTGTGTGAACTACATTTCTGTCATTAGAAGTAACCCAACTCAAAGTTGGCTCTTCACCAACATTCATGCACACCCCTTGCAACAAAAAAAGCAAAGAAACTTGCAAGGGAACTAATCCCAAGTAAAGAATCATAAACAGAATATACCTGGTTGAATTTAAAAAGTAAGGATACTTTCAAAATATACGTGACATTGAGGTAACCAAGGAGACAGCTTATTTTCATTGCCAATTAGCAACTACTTGAGTATCCAATAGCAAAGAATAGCTAGTCAATTAGTACAAACTGAGCAATTAACTATCCATTATGTTATTTTTAAAAAGATAAAATTGTAAATTTACATAAAACTACAGAAGCAAAATGATCCTAATGATAAAGTTACTTTATATTATTTTTAACATAGAGATTAATATACATTAGTATTCTCTTCTATTAAGAATATAGCAAATGCAAATATACTCTTCTTAATCTGTGTAAATAGAGTGGATACAAGGAATTGGAGTAGGTCAAATTGTCTTAGTAATGGCAGAGACTATTCCAAACCAGGAAAGACTCATTACTAGTGGTCACATCCAAAGACAAGGAAGAAAGATGAGCCAAAATTAATCAATATCACTGGTCATGTACAGAGTAACCGTATTCCAAGGTGGTGAATTAGTCAAAATACTAAAAGGGTGATGTTTTTATTCAGGCTTTATCCCTTGTCTCCTGGGGGAGAAAACCTTGAGAACCTTAAAAATTAAAATAATTTGTTGATAGGTATTAAGTATAATTTTCTAGTAATGCTTGTAAAGGAAATCACAGTGCATCAATTTCAGGAGGTTATAACATTGTCTAAAGGGAACTTAAAGAACATATCATTTGGAGGCAAACAAGTTCCAAAAAACTAAAGCCAATATGAAAAGATATATAGTGAGCTTAGAAAGTCCCATTGTCATAGGTTTATTTCACTTACAACAGACCCAGGCCAGAGCATGTCATCTCACATGGAAAAATTACAAATAGACTTCAATAACTAATCATTTGATGTCCCAATAAAAAAGCAGTTGCTGCCCTGGCTGGCGTAGCTCAGTGGATTGAGCACGAACTGCAAACCAAAGCATCACAGGTTCGATTCCCAGCCAGGGCACATGCCTGGGTTGCAGGCCACAGCCCCCAGCAACCACACATTGATGTTTCTCTCTCTCCCTCTTTCTCCCTCCCTTCCCTCTCTAAAAAATAAATAAATAAATAAATAAAATTTAAAAAAAAAAAAAGCAATTGCTTAATAATTCAGAACCTATAACCTGGGGAAGTTCAAGATGGAATTCTAACCTAGGAAGAAAGATATATAATAATAATAACATATTCTAAGTTAATAAAGCAATAAACTTAAATTCGCAGAGTAAATACCTCTGGAATTCATTTAGTAAGAAGTATAAAAATAAATCATAGTAACTTTGGTAATTATTGTGTCTTTTTCCTGACATTAAGGTACTTAAAACTCATTTTAAAATGTGATATATAAGCACTTCGTTTTTATAAATGTTTAGAAGAACCCGATTAAGTGGTTTTGTAATCAATGTGTTTGTCTCTACAATTTCAACCCGACAAATTTACAGTTTAGTGTACTAGTTGCAAATAATGTCTAAGAGTTTAGAATTGTGTTGTCCAGTACAGTATGCACTAGTTTAAATTTAAATAAGTTAAATTGAATAAAGTTAAAATTCAGTTCCTCACTCTTACTAACCGTATTTAAACTGCTCAACAGTCACAAGGTTAATGCCTATCATACCTGCCAGCACAGAGAGAGAAGCTGTTTTAGCTTTTATTTAGGTGTGTTAGTTAGGGGATAGACTATCCAGCTACATTTGTTAACTCTCAAAAATACACTGGTTCAGCTGGCTCAGTCAGGACAGAAGTCCCCTCTTTTCTACTCTAACAGTCTAGAATCGCGGGTGGTCCCAACAGAAAACTGGTAGGAAGAGAGGCAAGTTCAGCTCCATGAGTCTCCAAGGACCCCGGTGCTTCTTTCTTGTTTAGCTGTCCCACAGGCTGCTGTCCTTTTCCACGTGACTGGAATTAGCTCCAGATACCTTGTCAGCATGTTCCAGACTGTCAGATGAGGAAGAAGGAAAAATGAAGCAAAGAAAAATCTCCTTTGCAGAGAATAAATGTTGCACATATCACCTCCACTCACACCATCGTGGCTGAAACAGGACTGCAGGCCGCACTGGGCTGTCAGGGAGGCTGCAAAAGGTGGTCCAATTGCATGACTGTGTGCCCAAGCTACAGGCTGGAGGATGTGATTTCTAAAAAAGAAAAGTAGGAGAACGTGTACTAATGAACAATTAGTACTCTGCCACCGAGGAATACTGTTTAATGCATTTATTTTTGAAAGTGGAGCTTAGAACATATTTAAACAGTGGGAGGTATCCTTCTCATTTAATAGTCCTTGGAAAGTAAAACTCCTATCGATGTCCTTCCACAGTTACATAAATTCTACCTCAACACATTTTGTCCTTGCCTAAGTAGTATAAACTGGTAAGATAAAACTTATAGCTACATTTAAAAACTCAACAAAAAGAAAATTTTTGCTTTCTTGGGTATTTAAAATAAGTATCAGCATCCATTTTAACTCACTTGACTTCTTAATAGGGAAAAAATTCTTTAAGGGATATTGCCACCCATAAAATCTGTAAAGTAATGTACTCAAGTCGGTACTGCATAATTATGGGGTTGTACAATAGCCAAAAACAATAGTTAAAGTATATAATAAATTTAACAATACTATAGGCATGTTTCATAGATTAAACTCAAGTTCCAAAGTAAACATTGTATTTAAAGTTTGATTTTGTACATGAGGAACTAAAGAAGATATTATTAAAATATGCTAAAATTTATTTTTATCTAATAAAACATTATTTGCTATTAAGCTGCAAGCCTAATCGTTTTTAACCTGTCAGTGAAAGTATTATATTGTATAAGTTTTGCACGCTTACCTACCACTCGTGCAAAATTGTTTAACATTCTTTTACATTAAATATTTAAATCATATAATTTAGACAACAGAAATTAGTAAAATAACAATAAAAATTACAATTCATAATTACCTTTTAGCAAATTGCCTCTGGAAATTCAAAAATGTGATCCATAATTGTTGATAATAATCTTTTTTGATATGCTTTTGTTCAGATAAAAATGTATAAAGAATTTTATTTATTTTTATGTTCTTTTTAAGATAAGAATAAATTTCAACTGGTGACTGAAAACATTTCAAAAAGCAAAACTGATAGTGTTGCCTTAAAATAAAAGATTTTCAGAGCAATAATTCCTATACAGTATTAAATTGTATAGTTTAGGGCCCTGGCTGGTGTAGATCAGTGGATTGAGCGCAGGCCTACAAACCAAAGGGTTGCTGGTTCTATTCCCAGTCAGGGCACATGCCTGGGTTGTGGGCCAGGTCCCCAGTAGGGGATGTGCGAGACACAACCACACATTGATGTTTCTCTCCCTCTCTCCTTCCCTTCCCCTCTCTCTAAAAATAAATAAATTTTTTTTAAAAAATTTTATAGTTTAGGGACCCATTGTACTAGTAAATCAACATTCATAAATTAGTCACAGTGTCTGAAAGGAAATTGTGTACCTTTCGCTATTTGTTAAATTGACCTTAATAACACGCTAGATGCACCATTTCCAAAGAAAATGAATTCTACTTTCCTCAATTATTACATTTAAGCAAACAGCCCATGAACTCACTTTTAATAGCAATCAAAATATTTTCCCTCCCTAGTGGCACTTAACAGCTAAGAGGAAACAGCGCAACATGAGGACACCGTCTTCTCAGCCAGCTCCCCTCACAATTGTTAGTTTTCGACTATTTCCCCCTCTGGCCCACGCAGCCCTCTCACATGGACATTTCTACTCTGTCAGGGGTAACCCCAACAATGTTCCTCCCATTCAAGCAGTAACATAAAGAAGGGAAAGTGACATTTTAGAATAATCATCTTAAATCTACAGCTTATTTAAGAAATAAAATAATTTACCTATTTTTCCACAGTACGAGGCATCAGATATTAAGAAAAAGTGTCATAGAAGAGAATATTTTTAAAAGCTGGATTCAGTAGGAAGAAAAAAGCAAGCAAAGGAAAGAAAAGAAAAGAAACCCCTGTAACTGCATAGAAGAACTGACAAGAAGTTAAGAGCAAGCATCAGGGCAGAAACGACAAGCAGAATCCAGAGAGGGAACAAAATGCTGATGGTGGTGTCTGTCATGAGAAGACGTGCTGATCCCTGGAGGCCTGTTAACTCCGGGCTACATGACTAAAGAGCAGGGGTAATAAACACAGGCACTACGTCAAGCGGGAATTTAGATCAGAGACTCTCATCAAAGAATAAAATCCTTTAGAGATGATGATGCCCCACTGAAAATTTTAAAGACTCCGTACTGCACAGGAGAAAATAAATATTTGCTTATTTCATTTTCATTAGACCTGGGGTGAGGAGGAACGATCATCTCTTCTGAGACTTTCTAACAAGAAACATAATCTCAGCTGGATTGGGGCTGAAATATTACTTGCATCTGTGGTTCCCCACAAGCCTTAGCCAATAATTTAAAGTTAGTTATGAATCAGTAATATGCCTTGGAACCAAGCATACTACTCTGGAAGAAAATACCTTAAAACAAAAACTTGAAAGAATTATCATAGATAAACTCCCAAGGAACATAAACTCACAATTTTAAAAAATCAAAAACACATGAGGAACCAATCCAGAACCGGCAAAAGTCAACAGAAACAACAAAAAAGATTAGATCCTCTTAAATGGCAGATGTTAGAATAATCAGGTAAAGTATTTAAATCAATACACTTCCTCTATTTAAAGATTTAATGAATAGACATAGAGCAGCTATCTAGAAGGGATTTTAGATTTTTATAAAATTTTTAAACTACTAGAAATCAATTAAAAAGTTGTGACCTACTTAAAAAAAGTACACAAGACTTGAACAAGGACTTCAAAAAAGGCAGAGAAAACACAAATGGCCAATTAACACATCAAAAGTGTTCCGTATTACTAATACTCAGCAAAGTAAAAAGCAAAATCAGGGAAGGTCCCATTAAACACCCACCACACTGGCAATTTTCAGAGGTCCGACAATGTCAACTTTGACAAGCATGTGCAGCAAGGTGGGTCTCTTAGTCTCACATACAGTTGGTGAGCACTGATACATACCCTCTAGAAACGTTTGGCATTATCTATTAGAATGGAAAATTCCCCCAACACTACGATCCAACAATTCCACTAATGTATAAATACACAAGAGGACCTCATCCAACACTATCCAGCAAAGGTTAGAGCAGCCTTGTTCATAATACCAAAAAAAAAAAAAAAACCCCCAACCTGGAAACTACCTGCATTTCCATCAGTAGCTGACAAACTACAACTATGTGCAAGAACATAGATGAATTACATGATATAAGCAAAAAGATTTTCATATATCTCCAGTATCTATAAAATCTAACACTAGCAAAACTAAACTGTGTTACTTAGGGATGCATTTATAAGTGGAAAACTATAAAGAATAGTAAGGAAATGGTTTATCATAAAATTCAGGATTGTGGTTCCCTTTGGGATAGTTAGTTATGATGAGGAGAGGCAAATGGTATGCCTCGGAGTGCTAATAATGTTCTTAACCAGGGTGGTGATTATTTTTGTAATTATTTATTAAGCTCATATATATTTTATATTGCTAACGTGTTTTTATGATAATATAAGTTTATAAGTTAATATAGAAATAGAAACTAAAACCTTAGAGGTTTTGCAGAGGTCATTATTATTCAACAATTATTTCATGTGTTCCTCTACATTTTACCATCTCCTTGGAAATTAGGTGGTGGCCAATGTGATTATTTCTGGCTAATGAGCTATTAGCAGAAGTCATATGTGTCCCTTCTGGTCTGAAGCACTTCAAAACCGGTATAAGTTCTCCATATTCTCTCCCTCCCCCTGCTGTGGCAAGCCCTGAATCCCTGCGTTGAAATAGTGAAGCCACAGAATGTAAACCACCCAGATTCATGGATACCAGCCTAGAAGGCAGATGTTCTGCAGCACTGCTGGACCCTCAGTTCCTGCGTGAGAAGTAAACTTACTTACTTTAAACTTCATGTTTAAAGCCATTGAGTGTAGGGTTTAAATGTTTCTGCAGCATAGCCTAGCCTAAGTGACCAATACAAATGAGACCTAAAAATATTGAACAATAAACTCCTCAGGGTTTTTTAAAAGAGAAATGTGAAATAGAGGTAAAGTGACATGGAAAATAAAAAGAGATCTAGTATATGTCTAATTACAGTTCCAGAAGAAAATTCTCCACTGAGAATAGAGGGAAAAATAAAATTCATAGAGACACTGGCTCTGGATCTCTCAGAATTGTTTAAAGACAGTATTCCTCAAATTCAGGAAATCCCAGATGAAGAGAAAGAAATCCACACCTAAACATGGGGCTGCAGAACATCAAAGGCAAAGCAAAGGTGTAACAAGTGTACAGAGATAAACATCACACTACCTGTAAAGAAACAACAGTTTACTCTGTCAGGTACATCTACAAGCCATAATGACATCCAACTCAGTAAAATAATGTCTTCTTAACACTAAGAGAAAAATTAATTACTTGACTGACAGATTAGATAATTAGGTTGTAAAACCTCTCCTATCACTCGAGATACTCTGTACCCTGCTCTATTGTTTTCACTTAGCACTTATTACCTTGTAAAACATTGTATGATTTACTTAGTATGTCTACTGTTCACTGTCTCCCTCAGCAGAATGTAACCTTCACGAATGTCTTACATAGTTCAGCGATTTTTAACAGGTGTGCCGCCAGCATTTTCAAAACCTGCAATACCTGACTGATCTTTTTCCCCTTAGATTGTCAAATAAAAAATGACAACAACAAACACAACAATGGCTGTCCAGTGTGAGCAAATCAAAATTATACCTATTTTCTGTCATATCAGCAATAAATTTTGATGTGTTTTTTAGTGTGCACAGCACTTTAGTAATTAGTTTGTGTATGCCATGAAAAAGGTTGGAAATCTCAACAGACCCTGAAATAAAGATGCAAGGTTAAATAGTTCATCTGAAAGACAATAGCAGAAAGTACTGTGAAGGGTTGGGAAGTGAGAGAGGAAAGGGGAGAAAGCCCTTACAAAAGTGTACAAAAGTGAGCAGGTTTCTGCTAGAGAAACAGATTCCAACCCACCCGGGTCCCATGGAAAAACTGGGTGGAGTGTGCATCCCACACCCCACTGATAGAGGAGCATTCATGGGCACCAACTCTACAGCATTTCTAGCCTGCCCACATGGCCAAGATGCTTCAGTGGCTAGAGAACACCGGGCCAGGAGTGGCAGGAAGACATTGGTGCATATGGGAACTGTCTACCACACGCCTCAGAGATGAGCCAAAGGGATACGATGGGCAGGGACCAACCACCTTGCTACCATAGAGATCTTTGTGTGCGTGTATTTGGAGGGAAGGGAAGGTGTTTTGTCCATTAATTAATTTCTTTTGATTTAAGTATAGTTGGTAAATAATATTATATTAGTTATATTTGTTTCAGGGGTACAATTTTGATACTTTACAAAGTGATCATCACTAATTCTAGTAATCATCTGTCACCATGCGAATTTATCACAATATTATCCCTACCCCTTCCCCTCTGGTAACCATCCCTTTGGTCTCTGTTTCTATGAGTCTATTTTTTGTTTCCTTTTGCCTGTTCATTTGTTTGTTGTTTTAGATTCCACATATGAGTGAAAAATATATGGTATTTGTCTTTCTCTGACTTATTTCACTTAGCATAATACCTTCTAGGCCCACCCATGATGTCTAAATTAACATATCCCACAGGTTGAGAAAAGATCCTGGAATATAGTAGGCAAACAAAAAATTTATATTGACTACTGTTGAATAAATAAAGGGTCAAAACATCACATAAAACTAGAAAATGTGTACATGTGTAACTAAACAAAAGAGAAGATCCTATGTGCCACAATTTGTGGGATATAGCTAACACAGTACTGTGAGATAAATGGATAGCCAGAAATTTTTCAATGACTGTTAAGAAAGACTAAAAATTGATAGTCTAAGCATTTAATTTAAGTCTTTAGAAAAAGAACAATAAAATAAGCTCAAAGAAATCCAAAAGAAGATGATAAAGACAAGAACAAAAATAAATTTAAATAGACAATAAAAGTATGATTTTAAAAACTAAGTAAGCCAAAAGTTGCTTTTTGCCTCTCAGGCACCAATTATTTTCATTTTGTTAAAAGAATATTCAGGTTGTATTGTGTTACCCATAGTAAACTTTTTTTCTCATTCTCTGTTGCATCTGTAGTTGTGTTCTTATTTTAATCACAGTTTGGTTTATTTGCACTTTCTCTTTTTTTCCTTGATTAATATTGATGAGAATCTTAGCAATCTTAAAGATTGATAACAATCTTAACAATATTCAGCACCTTCATACAAAGAAAATCTCAGGCCCAGAAGGGTTTACAGGCAAGTTTCTACCAAATGCTCCAAGAACTAACTATTCCAATTTTGTGCAAACTTTTCCAGAGACTAGAAAAATAAAGGAATTGTTCAGAGACTATTCAGTCAGCTATTGCTGCAATAATGCTTTGAATTTTACAACAACAAATGATTGTGCGTTACTGGCACAGGAAGAGAAAAAGAGATCAATAGAACTAAGCAAAAAATCCAAAAACAGAACTTTGCATAAATACCGACATCATATGTGGTGGAGACAGAGGCGCAGGAAGAACCATGCAGTGGATTGTGCTGAAGCAAATGGTTTTTCATATGGAAAAAAAAATAAACTGAATTAAAAGATGTAAATAAAAATAGCAAACCTTGAAAAAGTTTTAGGAAAAACATGCAGGTGAATTTCTTTATGAACCCCAGATAAGGAAGAATTTGTTTACCAGGACAAAGAAGCACAGACCCTAAAGGAAAAAACCTATAAATTCAACCACTTTAAAATGAAGAAGTGGCAGAAATAACTTGCAACACATACATAATCTACAAAGGAGTTTAAAAACTGTAAACAGTAATAAAAATGAAAGCCTATTAGGAAAAATGGGCAAAACGCAAGCAGACACTTCACAGAAGCAGAAACACAAATGCGAAATTTGAAAAGGTACTGTGCTCTCATCTGAAATCAAAACATAAATCTAACCATGAGATTTCATTGTAAATGTACCAAACTGACAAAAATTAAATAACTAAACAATAAGAAGTGCTGATGCAGAGGGAGTTTTACACACTAGTGAAATGGTGAGAGTATAAATTCACAGGACTACTTTGTAAAACAACTTGTCCAGAAAAAACTATCTAGGAAAAGCAATTTGTCTACCAAAAAAAAAAAATAATTATCTAGCAAAATGAAAATCCACATATCCATCACTCATCAGCTTCAACTCCGAAGATTAAAATCTAGAGAAAATTTCGCATGTATTTACCAGGAGATATATATAAATGTATTTAGAACATTATTGTTTTTAATGGAAAAGTATAAAAAATTAGAAACAACTCAAATTCTTACCAAGAGAAGATATGAATGACCTAGCAAAGACTGGAAGAACATCTGAATAAACTATAGCTACATGCACCAACATGAAGGCATAAAGTGAACAAAGCATGTCCCGGAATACGTGTATTTCCTCTCATTAAATGCCAAAAGCATGCAAATGAAGCAATATATTACTTGAGAAGATACATACAAGGTAAGGCTACAAAAAGTGAGGAAATGCTAACCACACAATTAAAGATTGGCGTTAACTCCGGGGGTGAAGGAGGAAGAGGGCTACCACCAGAAAGAGGCACACTGTGAACCTCACGGGTACTGGAACACCTATGTACACACATTACTAACTATGTTAACTATTATTAATTTTTTAAAATTCCTTCTGCACAAGTTATTTTAACATACCACTCCACAAAACAGCACTGCAGTCAGCACTCGTCTAAAACCACATGCAGTTGCCTAACGGCCACGAACAAAGGAAAGAAGATGGGGCAGAATGAAAGCCCGGTCCTCCCGCACTTCTCATGACACGGCGCGGGCTCAGCCTTCTCGGCTCACCGTCAGTAGCATCTCCCCATAGTTCTGGGTGTTATTATATACTGGAAACTCTACTGGCTGGACCCCTCCTGGCCACTGCAAACAAGAGAAGGGACCTAGAGCGACATACTGCAGAATCAAGTCTTCATCAGACATATGCTGCAGGAATACAACATATGTCATAGGCACAAAAAGTGTACACTATTTTACCCTGTATGTAAATTAAAATGTAAGGGTATTATATAATAGCACATGAATTAGATTAAACTTATTTTTACAAACCCAGTTATAAACTAAGAAAAATTAAAAGGTATTATATCTGTCAATTTCTTTTAAAGTTTAGCAGTTACTTACATATAGCTAAGTATTAATCTGCCATACAACACAGCAGTTCCACTTACATATTTACCTCAGAAAAATGAAAACAAGTACATAAAAAATGTCCATATGTCCAAAAACGACCTACTCAACCAGCTCTTTACACAACAACCAAAACAGCAAACAATCCAAATATCCATCAACAGAAGACCAGATAAAGTAATGGTGGTATATTTATACAATGAAACACTACTCAAAACAATTTCAATTAACTACTGAGACACATAACAATGTGCATGAATCTTAAATCTTTATATTGGGCAAAAGAAGCCAGATACAGAGTATGCATTATATAATTCCACTTGCATGAAAGTCAAAATTATTCGACCTACAGTGATTGCCTATGAGGCTGAGAACTGGTCATTGGAATGAACACAGGGAAACTTCCTGGAGTGACAGAGATATTCGGCATCTTGATTGCCGTTGTGGTCATATGGGGTAACTCATCAAAACTCACAGACTCATATACTGAAGGTCTGTTCCTTTCTCCATATATAAATTTTACCTTAAATGGATATTAAACTTTGAATTTTATATATCAGGTGAAATATTTTATTGTGCTAATTGATTATTCTATCTCTAATCACTGGAATGAAAAAGTTTTTTCTATTGTATTTCCCTCATTATAAGCGTATTATTCAGTCAGCCTTTTGAGAGAAAAGGCCCTGGGAAAATCATACATTGATGTCCTAAGCCTTCTTTGAAAATGCATACAGCAGTTTTGTAGATACATTTAAACTAACAGTAAAAAAAATAGACTTGGTTTAAGGATAAATGGGAATGCAAAGAAATACAATAAAAAAGTTGATTCTAGAGTGTTCTTTGTTGGCACAAGTTATTGGAAATGATCTGCGTCACCAAAGTTTTCAACTGGTCGTGAAACTGAAATGCATAGTGTTTACTTAACGGCAAAAGCTAGAAAAAATACAGAATGAGAGGAGAAACTAAGAAGGCCAAAAACCTTTGGATTTATAGTGTAGCTGAAAAAAATGTTTCCCAATGTGAAAAAATTAGCAAAATATAAGAAAAGCAATAATAGTAGTCAGAATTCATTGTAAGCATTCTCTTTCCTCTTTAACTCCAAGTTGCATAGTTAAGATAAAAAAGATAATAAAGTCTAAAGGCAAAACACAAGGTACTGGGCAGCTCGATATTTGGCCCCGTGTCGGGTGAAGTGAGGCTCTCTAATACTGGAGTCTGGCTTATCCCACACCCTCCCCCACTTCCATCTGCACACGCACACAGTTTATTAGGCCTGTCCAGATCCAGACAAGAAATTGAGTGGTGCCTATTGAGAAACGAAAATAGATATAAAAAGCTGCAGCTTTCTTAGCAAGAGAAATAAAATTAAGCCCCACAATGTACTTTGAAGCTGGTATTTTGCTACAGTCAAAAAGCACTTTGGAGATTATTTCTTAGTGATGATTTGTGTCTGTTGCTAAGCACTAGGTTGATGTTATTTTTCAAGATTCATCACTCTGTGCCACTCTGGACATTAACAACGGATATGAAAAAGGAATAGGCTCCCACAAGAGACAATTAGGGCCGGTGGGTAGAAGTTAAGGGTCACCAATATCCATACAAAATGAGGAAGATGATTCTTATGCTCAGAGAATGAATGGGCTACTTTAGTTCACCATCATTCATGAGTCAAACCTAACCCAGATGACAACTTGTGGGATTGCTGTAAAGGCAAAAACTACAGTGGTTCACAGAATGTCCTTTGGAATAAACATGGGGTCTTCTGTTTAAAGGCTAACTCGTTCATCTACAAGCTGTTTGAATTTGGCTGAAAAGTGGAATTAGCAACTCCCAGCCTTGTTGTCCTCGTCCTTGCAAATTCTGGAGCAGATTAAACAAGATGGTGTGTGAGCAGGGCAGATGAAATACATCTTCTGAAGAGTGGTGAGAAAGTAGTTACTTACTTTATGGTTTAATAACATTTTATACATCAAAACTAAAGAGATGTGGTTCTTTTATTTAGAAAGAGAATATGTAAATACTGTCACTTTATTTGAAACACTAATCACTCTTCAATTTACTGAAAACAGAAATTTGCCCAGGGTCATATTGCACAGAGGAAAAAATAACTCAAGGATTGCAAATGTGCGGTTTTCACACAAGCAAACGCGTACCCAGTCATACATCAGGATCCTGGGGAGGGAATGTGGGCAGAGGGCTGAGTGTTTGAAGCAAAGGACTACAAGGAGGCCAAAGGAAGGAGGAAAATTCCATGAGAAGCCAACCTGGGCCCGGGGAGAGCCCTGCAGAGCGGGCCTCCAGCTTCAGAACCCTCAGCACAGCCTCTCTCCGGGCACCGGTGCCACACCCGTTCTGGGCTTCGTTTCTCCGTGAGAAAACCGCCAAGACCGCTTCAGTTGCTTGAGGATGTATTTAATATAAAGCAGACTGTTAATCTTCTTCTCCATAGTAAGATATCTGGGCAGGGAAGCAAACATGTTACATCTTATGGCAAAACTGGTATTGTCTTTTTGCAAAATGGTTATCTCTATTGTACTATAGAGAGGGGATTGGCAAGATAAGATTGCTTGTACGTTCCTGACTGCATTTTCCTCCAAAGCAGCAGAAAGATTTATGGAGACCCTTTGCAGATACACACGCAGACCCTAGGAAAATCCTAAGTTTCAAGTTCATGTCTGGACAATCCTTTCTACTCCTTTTCCCTTAGAAGAGGCTATGCTTGTTTTGCTTTGAAACAGTATCCCTCACTCCCATGTGTCAATTCACCCAGACCTATTGCCATTTTAAATATTTCATTTATCATTATGGAATGAAGGGCTTGATTTGTAGTGTGGAAATATAGAGCACCCGAGGAAAATGCTGATCTGAGTGTTGGAGTGATTGTGTCTTAGGTAAGAAACAAGAGGATTTCTATCCTTTAGCTTTCCTTTTAAAAGATATCATAATTTTGGGGGGAGAGGGGAGGGGTTTATAGGATTAAAGTTAAAGGACACATGGATAAAAGATAGGGGGAGGGTGGTAACGGGAGGGAGGGAGGGAGGTGGGGTGGGAGAGATAGATTGGGTGGGAGGTGGGGGGGGGTGGGAGGACTTGAATGGGAGTAGGGGGGTGAAAACTGTACTTGAACATTCATTTAAATTAAAAAAAAAAAAAAAGATATCATACTATTCCTACACTGGCCCCAAGAGCTATTGTCTAGGTCATTTGCAACAAGTCATAGAGCCAAATAAAAAAGGGGGAGAACAAACTTTAGCTTTTCTTCTTCATGACCCTCCCCTCCCCTCACAGGGCCACCTTCTTAGTTCGTATGAAGAATTATAAGCCTCTGTTGACTTTTTGTTCCAAGTACTTCATGTTGTAGAAGCATGATCATTTTTGCAAAATTACCTTCTATGGTCGCCATTTCTCCCCTGCTTAACTTACTTTTTTTTTTTTTTTTATCTCCCCTGAGATCCCCAGATGCTTGGAATTCTCTGTCCCCTGTACCAACCATCTCAACCTGAGTCTCTCCCTGAACTCTTCATTCCTGTTACATGATAACCAAGTATCGACCCCCAAGCAAATGGCCCAAAGCTTCACAGGCCAAATTTGACCTGACTCAGTTCTTTCAAGGCACCAGCAAGCCCAGAACAGGGGAGTTGCTGAGAAAAAAAAAGGAGGGGCCCAGAGCTCATTCTATCCTGAAACAAGAATAAGCCCCAGCCTTGTCCATAGTGACTCAGGCAGCCCAGGAGCTCCTCGTGACTTTTAAAAGAGAGCATTCATTCTAATCATCTCTTTTTCTTTTTGCCAATATTAGGAGCTTTTATTCTGTGCCACAGACCAGCAAAGTTAATAGAATCTCCTAACAACTAGATTAATTTTTTAACCATCTGTACCAACCAAGCCTGTGAAAATTATGCTTAACCTTATTAATAAATTTTTATTTTAAATATTAATAAATAATTAACAGAAGATCAACCCACAGATGGGTAGTAACTTGTCAACCCTGTCAAATAACAGATTTCTGTTTACTACATTAAAAATCACTAAGTAAAATCATAAGCACTTTTAACTGTGTACTTTCTTGGAAAAATAGTACCTTCAGATGATTTAAATTGGAAATAGAAGCAAAACTGACTTCTCCTTATGTCCCGTGAATGCAGACTAGGCTCCGAATTACTGTGGAATTTGTGCAGCAAGAGGGCAGCACCCGGGAGAGTTCAGTAATATCTCCTATCAAGAGGAAGTTTACTAGTGACCTTTGGGAAGAAGACTGCCATTTGAAACACTTTGAAATATTAATTTGAAGAAATTTAAAGAAAAATGCAGCCACCTTATCAGTGGGTTGCTGTCATTTAAACAGCACAGTGCAATAGGGAATTCAGCCCAATGTAATTTTTAAATTCTCTTTTCAATATTCAGGCCCACAAAGGACAGACACATCCTACATTAAAAAATGTGCTTACTGCAATGTATTGAAATGGTTCAGTCACAAACAGCGTCTTCCACAGAAACCTACCACATCAGGAGGGAGTATGTTCTAGGGCTGCTCACAGAAAGGAAAGGCCTGTGTCTGCTGATGACACGGGGTGCTTTGGGCATCGTACTATCTCGTCAAATACTCTGCGTTCCAGTGCTGCTTCAGTGTTTCTGATTGTGTTGAGGTAAAATGTGAGCACCACCTAGTTTCACTTTTATTAAGGAACGCATCATCTCAGCTGAATTGATGTGAGGAATACAGAGGGATAACTAGAAATCAGGATAGAATCCATGTGAGGGTACACAGAAAATCCTATGCTCTCAAAATTTAAGACTGTTTCACTATTGAGAGAAAGAGAGGAGAGAGAGAGAAACGAAGAAAGAGAAAGAGGGAGAGAGAGAGAATAATTTAAAGAATTAAGCATATGGGCCCTAGCTGGTATGGCTCAGTGAACTGAGTGACAGCTTGTGAACCAAAGGGTCGCTGGTTCAATTCCCAGTCAGGGCACAAGCCTGGGTTGTGGGCCAGGTCCCCAGTAGGGGGTATGTGAGAGGCAACCACACCCTGATGTTTGTCTCCTTATCTTTCTCCCTCCCTTCCCCTCTCCCTAAAAATAAATTTAAAAAAAATTTTAAAAAGAATTAAGCATATGGGATCAATTCATTCATTTATTCAATAAAGATTTGTTGAGGGCCTACGCACATTAAACCAGGTACTATTATAGGCACTTAGGATACATTAAGACCCCTGCACTCACGTAGCTTACACTCTAGCTGAGGAACACAGGTGATAAATAATAAACATAGCGAAAAAATGAAGCCAGGTAGAATGTTATATAGTAAGGTACTCTGTGCCTACCAGGGGACAAAGTGGAACGGGGTGACAGAGGCTGTAGCTGTCACATTTGGTAGGTCAGGGGAAAGTCCACGAGAAGGTGATGTTAAAAAGGACTTGATAAAACTTTGTCCTCAGTAGTACGTCATTCACTGAATAGCCAAAAAAGGCAAAAATTTTTAAATAGGTGTTTTGTCATAAGAATTATGTCTATAAATATATGTATCTCTGTATATGTATTTTCTCTCAATAGAAATAAAACTTTTCTTGTAAGCATTACATCTAATGCTCTTTTAGGGGCTATGTGTTTAATCTGATGTTTTCAACCTGGTCTTTTATTAAGTTACTTGTTGCATTACATGTTGACTGAAAAATATGACATTTAAGTATCAGTAATTAACACCTGATCTTTAGAAAACGCGTGACACAGAATTAGGTGACAGATATATTCAGCCCGCATGCTGAACTGTACTGCACACTGTTCTAAATGTTGCAGACGTAGCGATTTTAGATATACAATGAACTGAAGGAGTTTGCAGTTTACTATCATTAATTGCTGATACTTCATAATGTTCCACATTTATTACTATACCAGGCACTGATCCAACTGCTTTATACTTATTAATTCACAAAACCTTCATAACAAGATCATGAGACATATTTTTTTTTAATTTCAGTGAGGAAACTCGGGCCAAGCATAGTTCAGGGTTTGCTCAAGGCAACCAAGCTAGTCAGTTGAAAACCCAAGCTTTGAACCCAGGCAGTGCGCCCTGGAGCTGGCCCTCTCCATCCAAGAGGGTACAGATGGGTAAACAGATCCGTTCAATGAGATAATAGAGAAGCACGTGTAGAAGACGTTTAGATCTGCCTGAAACGGGGCGAGCGTCAGCATCCGCGTTTGAGTGCACGTGCTAGTTTTCAGTGGAAACCTGCATCTCGGCATGTTATTTAGCACTGGTTCTGCAGCAGAGGTGGTAAAAGATGGAAATAACTTCAAGCAACATCGAGCAGAAGCAGGGGCGTGGCTCCGATGGCATCTAGGGCTAAAGAGTCCGTCCCGCCGCCCGCCCACCGGGCAAGGCCCACGCAGGCTGACCCACGTCAACCCCACACTCTCCGTTCCCCCACAGGCAAGCCGCCCCCCAGAAACAGCCCTCCGCCACAGACTGCGCTTAAGTTACAAGATCATGTTAACAAAGTAATACGGTCTTTGCTGTCTTGGCACATTTAGATGATTTTTATTTGCCTTTTCACAAGTGTTTTCAATTAAAATTCTCCTAGACAAGAGTACTTTGTGTATCCTATTAACTGTCTCATATAAAGTTAAGAAATTTTCCCCAGTAATATTGTTTCAATGTTTTAAATGGGAACTAGTAAAATGGCTATAAAGTTTAAACAGCTCTAGAGAACATTAAAAGCATTAGAATTTGTGCTCTAAGATTAACATATAAACATCATTGATCTACTTACCAAATTAGTACTGTTTTATCATAGTAGAGCAGAGCACAATTAAAGATTATTAAGCCTTAGATAAGGAATTTATAGAAATAATATATTAAAACAACCTGTTAAGTTGACATTACCCTGCCCCCTTTTAGTAATCTGCTAAATTGTGTTACTTGGTTGATGATCAATAGAAGAAAATCTCATACGAGGACAGAATCAAAGGAGCCATATCTCTCACACATATTAATTAGTGTGTTATTTGACACTTGTTATCAGATTGATATGAGATGAAGCAGTAAGCAACATTTTTAAAATAAGCTCTATAGATTCTTGTTTTAAGAGTGCATCATTTACACTTTCATAGTAATATCCAGTGTTAATATCCAGGAGTTAGACTTCTGATAACCTAAACCACCCTGGGAATATCAAGTTCAGTACGGAAGGCTGGCCCAAGGTCTGTGTGCTTTGCTGCATAGGTGTCATGTGCTTCCCAAGCAAAGTTCTTGGTGGACAAAACAAGAAAAGTGTTAGAAGCCAGAGCCCCCAGGAAGCAAGAACAACTAAAGAGAAAGGACAATAAAATAAGCTGGAAAAGGCTGGCAGTGTAGAATCACATTGAATAGGCACCAGCAACTTTAATATTTCTTAAGGACTCACAGTACAATAATTGACATTTATAATTGAGAAGTACAAATTGGTAGTTACAAAATAGTCTTGGGGATATAAAACACAGTCAATAATATTGTAATAACTATGTGTGGTGCCAGGTGGGTACTGGAAGTATCAGGGGAATCACTTTGTAAAGTATATGATTGTCTAACCATTATACTGTACACCTGAAACCAATACAAAATAATATTAAATGTCAATGGTGGTTGAAAAAATAAAGAAAAGAAAAGAAGTAATCAGACAGGAGACATAAAGATCTCAGACTGACTATGCTGGAACGGCTAGTGAGGCCTCCTGAGGATTCCTACGGAGAAGGTACTGGACACGGAGAAAGGAAAGCAGACATGCAGCAGACAGCAGGGAGGGGCACAGGGTTCTGCAAGGAGCCCACGGCATGGAGGGCAGGTGGGGGAACTGAAACCCAGATCTCACGTCAGCCCTCTAAAGAGGTCTTCGGGGAGGGAGGGGGTGAAGACAGATTACCCAGATAATCCAGGGTAATCTCCCCCTTCTCAACTTGAATCACACCTGCAAAGCCCCTTAGGCCCTGTAACATAACACAGTCACAGGTTCCAAGGACTAGGAGTGGGCATCTCTGGTGGAAGGAGGGGGTGACATTATTCTGCCTGCCACAGTGCTATAGGGAAGAGGTGACTGGGCAAGAAATTATCATAGTTTTATGCCATTCTTACTCCCCTCAGCCAGCGTTCCTTCCTCACAGCAGACAAAGGGCTTGAAGACACTGATCACACTGTGTGTCTCCCCTGCTCGGACTCCATCAGAGGCTTCTCACCCTTTGGAACAAATCCCAGAGTCTTTATCACAGACTATAAGGTTCTACCTCATTTAGCCCACTGTATTTAAAACTTCTTGCACTGGCGCCCATAGTAAGAAATTCATTTTCAGATCATCACCTAGCATGTGCTACCTGCATGTATACACACCTGGTTTCACAAACCAGGACTCACCCTTGCTACATACTGTGCTCTCTGACACTTTCAATGCTGATTCATTATTGTTTTTAATTTATTTTTAATGCTGCTGATTGCAACCCACTAACAAACTGTGACTCTTGGTTTGGAAACAATGATCTGGCCCTACCTTCTCTCAGGCTCCAACTCCTGATGTTGTTATCACACGCCCTCAGAACTAGACACACTGACGTCCCACCTCAGGAGAACCTCTGAAGTAATCTGTTCTGTTTTCTCCAGAACGCCCCAGCGCCTGC
Source organism: Tonatia bakeri (assembly GCA_004024845.1). NCBI lineage: Eukaryota > Metazoa > Chordata > Mammalia > Chiroptera > Phyllostomidae > Tonatia > Tonatia bakeri. The sequence goes on from PVIA01000994.1 coordinate 21,140, forward strand.
TCCCTCGCCCCATCTGGGTGTCTGCTCAGTTGTTCCTTTATCAAAGATCTCCCCGATCTTTGATAAAGCCTGTAATAACCCTCCTCCCCATCCCAGCAGTATTTTCTACCCATTACCTTGCTTTAGTTTTTATTCTCAACACTTACTACTGCTTTGCATATCATATCTTTTTTCTTTCTCTCCCACTAGAATGAAAAGTCTGCTAGGACAGCCTTGATCCTGATGTGATCCTAGTGCTTGAATGGGGCCTCCGAACAGACAGGACAAACTCAAGAATTAGTTATAGGGTGACTAAATAAAACATGAGTGAATAAATAGATTGGTAGAATTAAGACTATATGGGTTATTAAAAGAAATTAGTAGTAGTATTATATAATTGATATAATTATAAACATTGGTGATTACCATTTACTGATTATTTATACCATGTCAGATACTATGCAAGACAACTTAAATAAGTTATTTCTAGTTATCACAACAGCTCTGTAAGGTATTGATTTTTTTCAGATAGGGAAACTGAAGCTAAGAGATAAGTTTCTAGTCCAAGGTTATATGATCTGTGAAAACAGCCAAATTTTTCATATATAACATTTGCTGTCAGGCATTGTCCTAAGCAGGTTATGTGGAGGTTCTGTGATTGTTACCCTTTTACAGATTAGGAGATCCAGGCATGTGACTTGCTCGAAGTCAATCAATCAACAAGTAAATGGTAGCACCAGAAATTCAGCACAGGCGGCCGGGGACCAGCACCACAGCCCTACTGCCCAGAGTAAGGCCTGAGCACTAACAGCATCAGCATTACCAGGGAGCTCACCAGACACGCAGAACGTCATGCCCATTCCCGGCCTGCATTCCCATGAGATCCCCAGGTTATTCGAATGCACAACTGAAAAGTTCTGCCCTAAACAACCATACTGCCTCCCAGGCAGGCAAGCAAAGATGGACAGAAATAAGTTTATGACAGTAGGGCTATAAATAATATTTTACTGTAAGTATTAAATGTAACTTTATATGAACTTAACAGAAATATAATAATCTGAAAAAAATGAAAGGAACTGCTAAACTTCAGATAAATGACCTTTCACCCCAAAACATTATATTCCATTAGGTAAGAACAAAAAGTACATTAAGAGACTAAAACCATTGCATTTTCCTTATTCTTAACCTCAGGTTTCTGCTTTAGATCCCACCACCTGACTCCCTGCTATGAAAAATGAGAAGTCAAAATTGTGCCCTTCTTCCCTCTACTCCCCCTCTTTCCCTACCTCCACATCTATCTTGGTACTTTATTTTTCCTTCACTAAGATATTGAAGATTTCCACTCTATTACACCACTATCATCCCCTAGTTATGTAGTCTCACTTCCGTATTTCCCTGGATTCAATGATCCTGCCACAATTCGGTGTGGCTTTACCACATCTCCACGTCTGAGTTCCGGATTTTGCCTAATCCTTCGATGGCTGGGGCCTTTTGTTTGCCCTGTTTTTTGCCAAGTAGTCTATTTAAAAGGGATCATGGGTATCAGATTCCACAAATTCTTTCATCTTTCAGAGTGCTCACCTGCTGCCTTTATAAATAAATGAAAACTTGACCAACTATATTATGTGGGATCATACATTTCTTCGGACGTCTGTAGACGCTGCTGCTTTGTCTCCAAAAGTTCCCTCACACCATGTGTATCTTTGTTATTTGTGTGTGACAACAACATTAACATTAGATCTATCCTCTTAGCAAAACTTGAAGCACACAATACTGCATCGTTATCTTACTGACAGTTCCATGTGCGTCACCTTGTCTTATTCTCTAGCCCAGTAACACAAGGAAAATCTCCTGGTAAAGATCTCGTGCTAGTTCATTGGGTATAAATTACATTACTTGAAAATTTATTACTAAAATACTCTGAATTTTTTTCATAAAGGTTCCAGGAAGTACAAGGATTTCTTGGCAACATATGACATTAATGCTAATACCTAATGTTCGTTATGATTTACAGTTTAGAAAATGCTTTTAGAAACAAGGGGTAGAGCTATTCTCTCTTCTGGGAAAGCCTGATGAAACGTAGTACCAAGGCCCTAGAGCGGTATCATGCAGCCTCCTCCAGAATACTCACAGTAGAATTGCCTCCTTCTCCAGCTACACCTCCATCCTTGGGTTCCTCATATGGATTAGCCATTCCAGCTCTTCTCTTTAGAGACAAGTTCCTTCTGCATGTGTACCCCTCTATTCCAGTATGAAAGAAAATTAATGTGAACTCTCTTTCTACCACTTATAAGTTAAGTTGTGTGACTCTCGATTTCTTCACATGCAAAACTGGAAATAAAACACTAACCTCAAACCCTGCCTGGTGTGGCTCAGTGGATTGAGCACCAGCCTGAAAACCAAAGGGTCACCAGTTCGTTTCCAGCCAGAGCATGTGCCTGGGCTACAGGCCAGGTCCCCAGTAGGGGGCGCACCAAAGGCAACCACAGACTGATGTTTCTCTCCCTCTCCTTCTCCCTCTCTTCCCCTCTGTCTAAAAATAAGTAAGCAAAATCTTTAAAAAAAAAAAATAGAAACACTCACCTTGAGATTGCTGAGGGCCAAATCACATAAACATTTGTTTATTCTCACGTGGATTTTATCACGCTTTTTGCCTTTGGTTCCTCGGCCTTACCCATTGTTCAAAAAGAGAAAAGCCCTTCCATGGTATCACCCTTTTAGGTGTAGGCACGTTACTTTTCAGTTTCCATATAAATGGAGTTGTTACTTTTGATGGTTTTTAATTTAGCATTTTAATATATTTTTATTAGTAGTACCTAATATTATTATATTATGGTCAGAGAGCATGATTGTATGATAGCCATTTGGGGGAATATATTAAGGCTTCACTTTTGACTTATATGTGGTTAGTATTTATAACTATTACATCTGTGCTTGAAAAGAATATATATTCTTTACAGTCTTAAGGAGCAGAGATATATCCCTTTCTTTCTATCTACTTATTCCATCAAGCTTTTTAAATGTGTTGTCAACTCTTCCACATCCTAAATGTTTTTCTACTTATCAATTTCTGGAGAAACTGTTTTTAAGACCAACCCACTTTGTTGTTTGCACATCTAGTTTGTTTATACTAAATACTACATATCATTCCATAGTGCAGGACAACTGCCTTCCACTTAGCCATTCGCCAAGGTCAAGGACCCCTGGATGCTCTCCAATTTCTACTTCCATAAACAACACCACAAAGAACATTATCACATGTGCCCTCTTGTGAACGAACACTAAGAATTCCTTTGAGGGATGGCATTACTGGGTAATAAAATATATGCATTTAATAGTACTAAGAAAAGACTGTAGATTACTTTCCAGAGTGGCTGGGAACTTGGAGTTTTCACCACCAGCACAAGGGATCTTATTTTCCCACAGGCCTTTGACACTGTGTTAACCCCACCATCTGGTTTCCACAACCTGATTGCAGTAAAATAGCTCATTATTCTCTTCACTTATAATTCGATTATTAGTGATTTTATATTTGCATTCTTTCTTCATATATTTATACTTTTCAGGATTCTCCTGAGAGTTGCTCATCCATGTATTTTGCCTAATTTTCTATTAGATTCCCCATATTTACTCAGTGATTTGGGTTTTTAATACATTCTAAATACTTATCTCCTGAAAATTTTAGACATTGCAAGTAGATTTTTTCAGTTTTCGTCTTTCTGTTGACTTTGTTGACAATGACCTTGGGAGGGCAGTCTATCAATCTTTAGCTTACAGTTACTGCTTTCAGGAACTTTCCTAAGAAGTCTTTTTTACCCTAGATCACAAAAATATTCCCTCACATTTTTGTCTTTTAGTTTTATGGTTACACGTTTGCTCTTGAGTTATACACGCCATCTAGAGTGCAGAGATTCAGCTTCATTTTTCTTCATGTGGTGTACTAGAAAAGTTTCCCCAACATGTCTACCAAACAAATGAAAATTATAGTTCTTCACTGCTTTTTATTTTTACCTCCTCACTGAAATCCTGATGGGGTTTGCATTGCATGTATAGACTAATTTTAGGAGAACTGACGTCCTTACTATTAGGTTGAACTCTCCCTGAACATAAGATTTCTTTATTTATTAAGATCCCTGTATGTCCTTTAATACAGGGTCCAGCAGAAGTAAGGTGTGCTTGAGTGTGGTTGGTAGGGTACATGAATGTCACACATGAGATGGACAGCAATTTGAACATTCCACCTAAAATGTCATATAGGGTGCTTGAGCGTGATACTATGTTACAGAATTACATGCTTATTATTCTGTAATAAAAGATTTTGCAATAAAAGGGGGCATTATTTGTGTGGGGCCCTGTATAACTTGAATGACTTCTCTACAGAAATTTTGTGTAATCCTGGCTAGTATGGCTCAGTGGATTGAGTGCCAGCCTGGGAACAGAAAGGTCGCCGGTTCCATTCCCAGTCAGGGCACAGGCCTGGGTTGCAAGCCAGGTCCCTAGTTGGGGGCTTGCAAGAAGCAACCCATCAATGTAACTCTTGCACATCAATGTTTCTCTCCCTCTCATCCCCTCTCTCTAAATAAATAAATAAATAAAATCTTGTGTATACTTTTATGTTATTAGATTGTTCATCAATTTAGTTTCTGTTGTAAATACTACAGTATTTTCTTTTAAACTTTACATTTATTACTGCTAATGTAGTACTATTAATATTTATAAGCTGACATTTATATGACAACCTTGCTAAACTCCATTTTCCGTTATAATAGATTTCTGATTGTGCTTGTTTTCTAGGTACAATGAAATCAACTACAAATGAAGACAGTTTTATCTTTTTCCTTATATTCTTATGTCTCTCTGCCTTCTTTTTGTATTACTTTGATAAGAATATCCACTATGATAATAAACACTGGTGATGATAAAAAGGCATAGTTTTCTTATCACTAATTTAATTGTACTGTTTTTAAAATTTCTTCATACCTATAATGTTCATTGAGGTGTTAGATATATAGACTTATCAAATTAAGGAACTTTATTTCTATTCCAGTTCACCTGAAAGTTTTAATTATAACCAGAAGTTGATCTTTATCAAAAATTTTTTCTTCATGTATCCATATAATCATATAATAATCTCTTATTCTATGAATGGGGTAAATTGCAATGACAGATTTTTTTAGGTTAAACCATTGAACACTCCTCAGATAAATTCTACTAATCACATTAATTCATTCTTAGATTCAGGTAAAAATAATATTTTCTTTAGAACTGGTGCACTAGTAATCATAAGTAAAATGGGTATTAATTTCTTTTTATTGCACAATCATAGATTTAGAATACAAATTTTACCAGGTTTAAGAACAGCTTTTCCTCTTTTGTTGGGAACAGCCCTGCCTGGTATCAGGAGCTATAACCCCCGCCTAGGCTAAGGCTGAGGGAATGATCTTGGAACCATAAGCCAGCAAGGAGACAAAAGCTTATCTCCCTGGCAGGAGCACCACTTCTGCTCCTTTTACTTAACCCTGCCTGGTCTCCAATGCTTGGTCGATTAGCCACTGACGGGTAAGATTCCTCAAGGGGCGAACGACCTAAGACAGGTGTGATCACATGGGAGGCCCCCAGGAAGGACTTTGGGGGCTACAGCAAAAGGGGGTGATGGACTCTCGCTCCTTGGCTTTGACAAAGCCTGAGTACTCATAGTCTACAAGAAAATCTCCTAATCTCTTCGCTGCCTTACTTCCTTTGCTCCACCTAAGCCTGAAACAATGCCAGAGGGTGGTGCAGCCCTGTGCTGAAAAGGGCAGGTTTCCCGGGGTGATTAGGCCTAAGAAAGAATATGTAAAATCCTGTGAAACCTGCTTTGTTTAGAATGCTCTCAATTGAATGAGAAGTGTCCAAGGAGGAAGGAAGTTTGTTCCTTAAAGTCTTTTACAGCTCTTTGACCCTGACTCAGAATAGGCCCTCAGACTTCTTTGTTGCCTATTGTTCGATCCTTACTTCCTGGCAATGAGTAATGAGCTTTACCTGAATTCCTATGCAAACGAACCCAATAAAAGCCCACTCGGGCAGAGGAATGGGGCACTCTCCCCTAGGGTGCTCTCCCCTAGGGAGGGTGGCCCGATGCTCTCCACTAGAGAGTGGCCATTCCATTCCTACTTCCCCACAGGACCTGGTTGTTTCTGTGTATGTTTTTCTCATGTGTTGACAAGCCATCCACAGCGTTCTGCAGTCACCGCCGGTTGGTGGCCACATGACTCTTTTTCTAGTTATATACTAATTTAAAAAACTAGGATTATCTACTTTTTGAAAGTTTAGTGACATGCGTCTGTATAAGTAGCTGATCCCTTTATTTTGTTATAGTTTTTTCCTCCTTTCTTTATCTTTACCTGATAGAAATTCTTAATTCCCTTTTCTACAACTTGTTTGATGACTTAATTTTCTTCTATATGTTTTAGTTATTACCTTTAGTTTTTAACATGCATAAAATTCTAACAACATTCTAAACAATATAGACTCCAGTCTTCTTTAGCACCAAACACCCATCTCCCATGATAATACTGTGGAATACTTGACTGCCACTCAAATGAACTTCATTTTTACTGTCAGTGCTTATTCAGATGGACCAGTATGTCCAGCAATATCGTAGCTCTCCACTGGTTTTTGCTTCTGCCTCTTTCCTTCAGAATCCGATTTTTTCTCTCCTGGCATCCATTGTTTTGCAGCTCTTAGAGTAATAGTCTTTAAGCCATAAGTGTTCTCTTCTCATTAATCTGACAGTGTCTACATTACACCTTCACTCTCGTATTATAGTTTAACTTGGTATAGGATTCTAAGCTAACAGCTACCGTCACTGAAAACTTTCAAAGTATCATTCCATTTTGCTCTACAGTCTACTGTTGATGGGATATCTGTCGGCAGTCAAGTCCTCTTCTCTCTGGCTGACTGCAATTCTATGTCTTAAATTGTTCTGCAGTTTTCCCCACAGGATGCCTCTACGTAAATATATTTCATACTCTTTAGAACCTGTGTGCTTCTTCACCATGAAAATGGGTACATTTCTTCAACTGTATAAGGAAATATCAGGCATTATATCTTTAATTACTGCCTCTGCTCCATCTTTTATTTCCACCATCAGGTTTATGCTGGGTCTTCTCACTCCCTCCCCGTTACTTAGCTGTTCTTCCATAGTTTTCATCTTTCTTTTTATCTTTTGGGTCAGCACACTAAGTAACTTCCTCAGGTCCACCTTCCTCTTTAATTATCTCTGTATTGTACCTAACATGCTATTTAAGCCATTTATTAAGCTTGTAATTCTAATAACTATTTTTTATTGTTTGAAGTTCTACTTGACTTTGTTCAAACCACATGTTCTTTTTCTGTGACGTCGGTTCATTTGTTATGGTTCCTACTCCTTCATTCAGCTCTACAAACCCTTTAAATACACTTACAGTATAACATCTTCCAGATTGTTGTACTTTCTCCACTTAACAGAGCACTCATTCTCCTAAATCCTATATCAGCTAATTTTCCCTCACTATGCATAATTTTCTCACATAATTTATAGTTTTCATTATGAGCTCATCTTCAGTTAAGGGCAGTATTTTCTAGGATGTCTCAAGGGCTCTGTATGAAAGTATCCATACGGAGAGGTTTAACATTTGCATTTCTGAGGACTCTCAAATTACCTCAACCAGTTTTATGAACAATTGTGATCCCAATACTGTAATAGAAAAGTAAGTTCAATTCAGGGATTTGATTTCTGGTAACTGATCTTTTTTTTTTTTAACCTCATTTATAGTCCTCGGCATCCAGAAAACTTCCTGTGCTTCCTTAGTTTTCCTAGGCTCCTTTCCATTGATGGGATAGCTACCCAAAGCTCCATGCCTTATGCTAGCAGGCCCCTCCACTCTCTGAAGAGTCAGTCATGTTCTTGTTCATCCATGGCTCTGGCCTTTGAGTGCAGTGTTTATTTTGCACTTAGGTATTTCATGTTTAAGAGCTCAGGTCGTATCATTATTATCACATAGCACTTATAGATTACTAAGTATAATTATTAAATATGACTAAATAAATTAAGTCTTATCAAATAATTGTTATTAATATTAACTTTAATGGTTTGATATAGTCTGTTTATAGATCATAATTAATTATAATTAATCCATAATTATGAATAAATAATAGATTCTTAATTCTTTGTAATTATAAATAATAGTATGAATTACATTTAAATGACTGAATATATTATTAAATATTATTATTTTGGTTTTTACTCACATGTGTCTGTAATAATAACATAAAAAATACAAATCTACATCAGTGTGATCCATTTTGTTGCTGCGTTTGTAATATGTAATATTATTTAGTTTCTTTCCTAGTTCTCTTGTCCTGATGCTTAGTTCTCAAACCCAATCTCAATTTGAAATTTCCCACTCAGTCATTCCCAGCACTTCCTCATGCAACTTAAAGACACACTTGGAGCAAAGCGAAGCAGTTCAGAGGTTCTTTGAGTTCTCTGAATCCAAAGTTCTATGTACTCTTCAACCCACAACTTTTTTTATTCCTTTAAGAAACTAATGTCATCTAAAGGGAGTGACTGCTCTTTTTTAATCCATAAATATGTCTTCTTTGGCTCTCTTAGTAACACCTGCCCTGGTCTTCTGCACAGTTACTGGACATTTCCATTTCCCTTTTAGTGAGGTTGCCTTCCTAATTAAAAGCACAAGACTTAGAACACAGGAGATGTGCTTTACAGACAGGGCAATTAAAGGCGAGCTTTGCTATTTCATTACAAACACCATCAGAAATTAAAATGAAGATCTAATCTTACATGCAAAAGAAATCCCTGCTGTTTTCAATATTCCTCTAAAGTGTGATGCCTTTGCTCAATATAAGGTAATGTTTCATGCAAAGTAGGAAGGACATTTACAGCATTTGCAACTCAACACAGTCCCCTTATTGGGGAAGGGAAGCCTTTTTTAATATACAGCAAATGAGAAAAGAACTTTATTTTACATGTACTATATATTATATGCATATATATATAATACCTTGTCTTAAAAGTTGTGTTGTAGTGTCTCCAAAAGCAAGGGTAATATTAACTGTAAATATGTGAGAAAAAGATCAGTATGAAATAAAGAGGGATCACTGTACAAATCCACATCTTTAGAATGGTAGTGGAAGACTTTATGCTTCAGGAAAATATGGTGTTTTCATCAGTTATGTAATTATTTGCTCATCTTTATCATTTAAGCTATTTTAGTGAGGCCATTTTTAATTTAAAAAAAATATGTATAATGTAGGTTCATCTTCTCCAGTAAATAATCACTATGCATTGTGATTGACTTTGGGTGGTGGGCACACGATGCAATATGCAGATAATGTGTCATAGAAATGTACGTTTGAAACCTATATGATCTTACTAACCAAATCACCCCAATAAGTTTAATAAAAATAAGAAATGAACAAAATCAAATGTCTTTTTAGTGTTCTTCAAGCACTCTTTACCTCTCCTATCTTCACTAGCAGTAGAGAAAGTACAATTTGCACAGGAACTCTCAAGCTTCCTTATTTTGTAAGCAGCTACTAAACTGCACATGAATTGTCTTCACTCGCATACCCTTCTATCTGCTCCCCTGTACCCTTTAAATGTGAATATCAAGTGCTTACTCAGAATAATTTATTTGTAATACCACCACCAAAGACTTCTAACATCAGCCCTTGCATCATGCTTTGTCCTAACTAAAGTATAAGTAGGGTTAAATTTAAAGGCATAGTCAGATACATTCTGTGGATAGCGATGAGAAAAGAAGATTTTTGAATACCTCTTTATTCCTCCATTCTATCAGTTGCCTCCCCATCCCACTTCTGTGTGGTCTATTAACAGTGACTGGAAGGACTAAAAATATATTGACTTTTGGTTCTTGACACATACCTCATTCATAAACTTTTCATGTTTACATAGGAAAAACAGATTCTTTAACACAGCAGAAATTATATTGTTCTACTACAGTCCTGTTGTTCAATTATTCAACCCTTGTGATTTTTCCAAAAGAGTAGCTCCTCATATATATTTTCTACTGGCAAAAAAAAAAAATTCTCGTTGTTAATTTGGCAGGTGGAAACCATGACAGCTGTTATAAATAACACAGAAATCTTATATGCTGGATCGACACACAAGGTAAATAGAAACTGCTCGTTTGAGCCACATGCCAGAACTCAACATCTGAGAGACTCTTTTCTCCTTTTCAAAGTAGTCAGCCTGAAGTGTATCTTCATGATTCTCACAGACAATGGGCCTTTGCTCAGAGTGTTTTTGAAGCTTGTCTTTCAGAATAATCTTCAAGGTCTGGTACACATTGCTTTGAACAGTCTCTGTGCTAGCAAACCATATTCATAGAAGAATTGTTCTTGTTTTGTTTTGTTTTGTTTTGTTTTGTTTTGTTTTGAGATATAAACACTATCTGGAGCCAACTGAGAGGTGTTCGCTTTGGATAATGTATTTGGGTTTGCTCAAATACCAGGGAGTGAGACTGTGAGGTAATGGCACCTTATAAACTGATCCTGAAACTATGGTGAACTGCAAAATTAGTTAAGAAAACAGTGTCATAGCAACAAAAACAAATCACTTCATAGTAACCCCTTGGTAGGGCAACACTCCTCTTATTTTACAGTTTAAGTACTATTGTATTTCTTGTGTGAAACTCCCTTCTGGTTACGGCTCATATTCACACTCTTTAAAAATAATTAAAGAATTTTGCTGAAGATATTTCTTTGTTCATTTGTGTAGGACTTTTTTTTAAGATTATCTGCCAAACTCTGCTTGGGCTATTCAGGGAAGGTAAAATCTTTCTGGGGGAAATGCTGGGATGTAAACATTGGAATTTTTTTCACTGCAGAGTAGGTTTCCTTGGTTGCATAAAGCATACAAATACTTGTAAGCGTCCCCTTTCCCGCGGCAGAGAAGTGGAGGAAAGTAACAGAAGATGCCACAGACCTGTAATTAAAAGGTGTCAATTCTAGTTTTGACTGGTCTTTTGGTTAAGTGACTTAACAAACATCAATCCATTTTTTTTTCCAACACAGACTCTTATCAGCCTCTGAGGATTTAAGAAATTAGGTTAAATGACTTTTGAAAGCCCTATGGAATCCAGTTGCAGCAGCAGACAGATCTCTAGAGCCCTGAAGGGGAAATCCAAAAACACCACCATGGACTGGTAATGAGTTCAGCTCCCCTCCCGTCTCTGACCCATCTGCTGCACTCTCGGGCACAGGGATGGCAGGAGCACCTGACCCAAACGGCCACAGGTGAGAACCTAGAAACACCAAGCGTTCTGGAATTGTGATCACAATCAGCGATCAGAGTAAACATCACTACAAGAAACACCAGCTAGTAACTGGAGACAGAAGGTATAGATATATGACATACTGTATAGCTTAACTTACCTACATATATGGAAAGATATATGTACACCATAAAGAAAAAAAGCTATCTGTGAGGTAGAATTATTTTTTCTCCTTTTTTGTTTCTCTGTATATCCTATTTTTTTCCTAAAATGAACACATAGGAATGTGAATAAACTCGATCATTATGAAAATGAAACGTTCGGTGGCGGTGGGACCACTGTGCACACAAAACGTTTGGGCACAGGTCATCCTGCAAGCAATGACCTGGCTTGTCTTACTCAGCAAAATTTTACATCAGCTGACTGTCCATTAAACGCTGATATTATGCTCAATAAGTCAGTCAGAAAAAGGCACACACCACAGGATTTCACTCACATGTGGAATCTAAAGAACAAAACAGATGAACAAACAAAACTGAAACAGGCTCATGGACCCAGAGAGCAAACTGGTGGCCACCAGAGGGGAGGAAGGTCGAAGGGAGTGAGAAGCACAAGTCGGCGACTACGAAGCAGTCCGGGATGTGAAGCACAGCACAGGGAGCGCGGTCAATACTACGGTGATGACCATGCGTGGTGCTGGGTGGGTCCTGGGAGCATCAAGAGGGCCACTGTGTAAAAGTACCTGACTGTCTGACCACTACACTGTACACCTGAAACCAGTACAAACTAAAATTGAAAGAAAAAAAAGGTTCGCCCATTAAATTCAAGGTCATTTATTCCTGTGTAACTGGAAAACCAATGCAAATAAAATATACAGCCTGCATTGCTCTCATATCCATCTGAGCTGATTTTTAAAAAAGATTTTCTATTGTTTTGTACTCAGAAAAATTAAGGTTTTTGTTTGTCTCTTTGTGCTACCAAGCAGCATTATTATGAAAGTTGCCAACCTTAAATTATGATACATTTAAATCTTAGACACTGAAATAACATTTAGTTCCTCCTTTCTCCATCTTTATTATCATTGTTCAGTGCCGGAACGTTCTTCAGAGAGCACCCAGAGTGAAAGACAACGCCCACTTCCAATAACTTACAGAGAAGTGTGGATCTTAACGGGCTTTTCAAAGGGCACCAGGGAAGAGAGATCCTTTTGAGTGAATTACTATGTAAAAATTGCAGGATGCAGGAACTTCTGTTTGACAGCTTTTGACTGGAAAATTATAAGGTATCCATGTTATTTCCCAAGGTATTCATTTTCTTCAAATTAGACATTGGTTCAAATACTCCTTTTAAATACCGTTGCTTGGGGGTACACTTTTTCTGGAAGAAAAAAGAACACTGAAGTGCAGTCTGGTACTATCGCTGGCCTAATGGTCTCCATTAGCTCCAGAATTTGCTGAAAGGGATTTTAGAAAACTTTCAAATCAACATGCTGCACGAGGAGGCGGAAGAGTAGATAAATGACGCATGCTGATTCTGGACATTATTTTAGCAGAGTTTCCAAAATAAATTATTTTAGCTCATTCTTAGCTTTCAAGTTATCATTTGGAAAATATATGTGTCCTTTGAATGGAGCAGACTAATACATAACTCCTTCTATTAGAGCAAAATAAAAAAATCTTGGTTTCTATAAATTTAACATATAGGTCCCTAGGTCCAACATATCTTGCCCAAGGTCACCGCTAGAGGCAGACTTTTAGCACCATGACCTTTGCTCCCTGGTGTCCCTTCTGTGAATATGTTACATTCATTGTTACATAATTACAAGGCAGATGCATTTCAGGTTACTGACCAGGTGGCCTTAGCTGGGGAGATAATTCTGTATCATCCCATAAAATTAATCTGATTACTAAGCTTTTAAAAGCAGAAATCTTTCCCTGGCTGGGAGCAGAAAAAGTCAAAGATTCAAAGAATGAGAAAAATTTGATGTGCTGTTTTCATTTGAAGATGAAAGGGGCCACTTTTTAATTCAATAACAACCTTGGTCCTGCAGCAGCAAGGAACTGAATTCAGCCAACCATGTGACTGAGTGTGGATGTGGAATCTTCCCCAGAACTTCCAGATCAGAGCCCAGCTACCCAAGTTCTTTATTTCAGTCTGGTGAGGTCCTGAGTAGAGGGTACTCTGAGCCACGCTCTACCTACACTTCTGACCCACACAACTGTGAATCAGCAAATGGGCATTGTTCTGAACTGTCTGGTTCACAGTAGTCTGTGGCAGCATCAAGAGAAAAGGAACAAAGTCACACAGTGAACAAGGGGTCTGATCCGCCGCGGGCTCAGACCTCAGCTGTCTGACTCTCACTCCGGCACCTTTGGACATTGTACTGCACGGTTTAGCCACCTCTCCACCAGGTGGGTTGGCACACACCACCATACCTGTCCCTGCCTGCAGGAGCCTCGCTCAGCCAGGGCCATGCCCTCTTATGAGGTCAAGGGTAGCAGTGCAGCTGACTGCCCAGGGAGCCCCTCAGTGTCCCACACCCAGGGAAGAGCCTCCACATCACTGCCTTCACCCCCCACAGCAGTCCTAGTGCCCAGGCAGTGCCTTTATAAAGAGGGCAACTTCCATGGCAGCCATGCAGGGGGTGGTATCCTGGGCTCTCCCACCATCCCCAACGTTGGCCACTACAGCTTCTCCAGGGTTAGGCAATATCTCAGTCCACATGACAGTGGAAAGAGGACAGGCTTGCTGTGCCGCTGCCTGGGTCGAAATCTAGATTCCATCCTTTACTAGCTACATGACTTGGGCAAGTAATTCGACATCTTTAAACTGTTCCCATCTGGACACGGAAGAGAAAATGTTTCTGCCTCAGAGAGCTGTGGTGAGCATTAAATTAAGTATTCCTAAGTTTCTCAGGCAGAGGCTGGCAGGCAGTGAATGCACAATTATGTTGCTTGTTGTTATTTTCTTCTGCCGCTCAGCATCAGGAATATTACACCCTCTGTCTTTCCCTACCTTTCATTTAGTTTGCCCAGTGAAAACTCACACTCCTTATTGCCTTAGAATGTGCTTCCCCTGTCCTCAGGTTCAGTGACAGACAAGCTTACCTGATTTTAAGAAACGCCTCACATACTGGTTAAAAGTTTGAATTCACAGGCTGCGTTCTTAGAGCATTTATTTCAGGAAGTCTGGAGCAGGAAGTCAGCACGGCTCCAGAAATATACAGTTTTATTGAGGGTGTCCGATGATTCTTATGAGCCATCCTGGTTAGGGTCTAACTCATCCTGGGTGTTTGCAGGCACTGACGCTGGTTGTGTGGGGGACCAATGCGCCAGGATGTCCAGGAAAGCCAGGAGCTTTGTGGTGTCACTGTGGGCACTGTCACATGGATCTTGTAAGGACAAGTACAACCACCTCCCAGCACACGGCAAAGTCTGCAGCAGCACATGCATAGGCCCTTCTTAAGGAAGTGTGCCCTCCACCCTACTCTGTCATCCAGAGTGGCTGCCTGAGGCTACCATTGTGCTGGGAAGAGACAAATGAGAGATTAGGCCCGGCTGTGCTGGAGCAGAAAGCAACAAAAACCAACAGTGCTGGCTAACAGTGCCTGGCGGGAGGAAGCACTCAATAGATGGCTGCCGGTCTGCGTAAATCCTGACCAACTGCGCGCAGCCTAGCGAGCGACCGGCTAGGGGTGCTGCTTCTCCTGTCTGCCCTTGGGTTGGCTGGCTGCAAGAGGACCATAAAAATCATCAAGTCACTACACATCTTGCAAGTGTATAGACCCCAAGAGTCGTAGATTAAGGTGGATTTATGAGAAGCTAATTGAACTGAAAGAAAAGTGTAAACCAAGCAAGGTGTTCCCGTGGTCATTTATTTTTGTAAAAGTTGCCAAAAAAGATATTTTTGTACTCTTTTCTTTAAGAGGGTTCACAAAATTCTATAAGCTTCAGGCTCCATAAAACCTGGATGGACCACCACACCTCCTCGAAAGGGGGGCTTAGAACTGCTAATCACTCAGGGGAGTAGGATGCTTCAGACAGCCGTGCCCTCCTGGCAGCCTGGAGGTTATGCTGAGAAGGTCAACACCCAGCCATCCCCGGCCTCAGGCATGGCTGATGCCCTCTCCGCCCCATACCTGGCCCAGACCATGGAGCTCCCCTCCTTTGCTTGATCCCAGAGGCTGCGAGGAGCCAAGGAAGCCCTTCCACTAGCCCTTTTTATGGTCCCAGGGCTTGGGGTTTCTCCCCACATGTGCCAATTCCATTCTGTCCCCAGCCCGGGGCCCTCCACTCCATCTCCAAGTCAGTGAGCATGCCACCTGACCATAAACAGCACAGTGGCCGTAAAAAGTGCTGATGCCTGATGCACAACCACTGCGGCATGAACACTCTGTGATTCCATTCGACTTACTTGCTTTATGTAACTTGTAGCTTTCAGCTATTGGACTAAGATCTTTCAGTGAAATAGATTGCAGTTTACTGCTGTTTCTCCATTTTTTTTATTACTGCATAATTAAAACCTACAGTTAGCGAGCACTGTGGGGGAAATGCAGTATGCATTTTAATTGTGTGCACAACCACCGTCTCTTCTCCCAACAACCCAGCTTCTCTGCAGTTACGCGTGTGCACACGTCTCAGGTCCCATCGGGCGTCTGCAGTCGTCAACTCTCAGTAAACCAGTGCTCTGGCTCTCCCATTGCCAGACGCGAAGATGCTTTGAGCGTCACGGGCTTCGAACCGAGGACAGGTGGGCTTAGGGAACTCGGGCATAAGTGTGAGCAGGACATTTGGAGGAAGCTCAGCATGGGCCACGGGTTTTTCTTCTCTGGTTGTACGCCCCGCAGCCAGGAGAGTAATTACTTTATTACAGCGCTGGAGACTTGGGCCAGCCACTCTGCCCTTGTGCTGTTTCTCCTAGGAGAATACGGAACGCTCGAGTGGGTAACGGAACGACAGAGGACTTCAGATTCTTGATAGGAGAACTGCCATCCCATTCTATAGGTTCTTTTAGTCAGCAAACATGTACCTACTGTGTGCCAGTCCCTGCACTTAGCCCTGGGAGTAAAGCAATGAATAGTAATACACAGTCCTGGTACCCAGTAAGCTCACATGCTAGTAGGGGAAGGAAAAAAATCACATCCACAACTACATGGTGCCACCATAGGATTTACTAGACATATGAGGAGCAATCTGATATAACGGAAAGAACATGGGCCTTGGAATCAGAGAGACTAGGGTTCAAATCCCACTTTTGCAATGTGTCCAGCTCTGTCACCTTTGGAAAAGCTACTTCCTGGAAGACCTGTGATTTCCTTACAGCGAGGGAACACTGTCCTGGAAAGTGCTGAGAGGCTCGTGGCTGCCAGGAGGGTGCAGCTGTTGAAAGCGCCCTTCTTTCCTCTTACCGCTCCAATCCCCCTTTGAGGAGGTTTGGGGTGAGGGGCTCCAGGGATGAAAGTTAGAAATGACAGATGTCAAGTACCTGGAACAGTGGCTAGCATATCATAGGCATTTGAGAAATGGTGGTTATCATTGTTGACAAGCGTTAGAAAACACCATTTTTCACGTCCCTGGACTATTTCAATAACCACAAAATCTCCTTATAACACCAAAATCTCCTTATAGCAAGCCTCCTTACTCAAAGCTGATCCTTTGAGGCTCTGCTTTAAAAGCTTAGTAACCCCACCCTCCAGAGGAAATGCTGTCTTCTCAGGATAGACTGTCCCCTGCCTTCCTCTGCAGCTCGCTGCCCAGGACTGGCCCCACCACCCTCTCTCTGCTGCCTGCAGGGCAAATTCCCAGCCATGATTTGCTTCCTCTGGCCTCCAGATTTGGGGCATTCTGTTCCCATGGTTGTCTTTCCATCCACCTGTGTCTGCTTGTTCAAACCCCTTTGAGAAGCCACACTCCAGCCACTGTCACGTCCCACTCAACTACTAATGGAACCCCCGCAACTTCTCTTTCCACCTTCTTATTTGCCCCACTGCAGCCCATTCTTTCAAACGCAGCCAGGCTTGTTTTCACACACACATCCCATCACAGCACTCTCTCCTCCTCGAACCCTTCCGGGACTGCCCTCCCCCATCACACTGACTCTGCCTGCTCTGACTCCTCAGGATCTCCCACTTGCTTGCTGTGTGCTCCACACACACTGGCCAGTCTACAGTTCCCCCGGCACCAAGCCCCTCCCTCCCTCCCTCCCATGCATGTCAGCCTCCACTGTGAGGATGCTGGAGCCCCGACCCACCAGCCAGCTCAGCCTTCCGGGCTCAGCTCCAGGGCCACTTCCTCCGGGGTCCTTTTCCCAGCTCCTCAAACAGAACATGTCCCATTGTTCTCTCTCAAGGTACCTGTTCTTTTCCTTCATAATATGAATCATACTCTATAATTATTTTTGGTGTATTAACATATTTGTATATTTTTCTACTAAATGAATTTCTTTCCCTCTAGATTATAAATTCCAGGAGGACAGAACCTTAGTCCAAACAGGAAGCCAGGAACCCACACAAATGTCTGAAAGCAGATGTCTCTGAGAGGGTTTCCCGCGGCCCCTGCCCTTCTGCCCCCCCGCACACTCGAGCAGAACCTGCAGGCCTTCTCCCACCTCCACCCGAATCATGCACTGCTTCGCAGCGTTCCATTTACATGTCCATCTCTCCCCACAGGACTGTGAGCTTCTTGACACCAGGGTTGCTCTTCTGTGTGTCCCTAGCACAGCAAAGAAGACTCCCTCCACACCCACGTCTGACAGAAAGATTAACTTATGAAGGTAAAGTTAGGGTGGGATGGATAAAAAGGGTGAAGAGGAATACAGTCGATAATACTGTGATAAGTTTGCACAGTGAGAAATGATTCTCAACTCAGGAAATTGCATTGTAAGGTATATGAATGCTGAGTCACTATATTGTATACCTGAAACATAATATTGTATAACAACTATACTTAAATTTAAAAAGATTAAAAATAAAGGTAAAGCACTCCTAAACCTGCAGATAAAAGCAGAGAAGCCCTGCCTTCAGACAACATTGTGACAAATACAAACAAAGCTTCGACACACTGGACCATACCTACAATGCCCGCAGCCGCCAGGGGGTGAGATCGAGTGTTTAGTAAAGTCAGATTGGCGCTGAGCTGCACCTTTTGCATCCCACCTCACTCCTGAGAGGCCACCAGCCTGGTTTCCTGTTGACACTGGTGCCTCTGATGCCCTGCAGAGGCCTTTTCCAGAAGAAGAGAGGCGTGGAAAATGTTAGGAGAAGAGACATAGAGGGAAGCTACGAAGGGCAAGAGGAGGCGACGAGCCTGAGCTCCGAAGTCAGACAGTGCGAATTCACAGCCCACGCAGCACTCCCCCCCTCAGACCTGGCCATGGGCGGGGCCCTTGGCCTGCTGTGTGCCAAAAAATGTATGTTTGCCTGCTGAGCTTACGAGAAACAGATAAAGAAAACATGTTTTCACACTCCCAGAGCTCGAAGTCTCCTCAGGTATATGAATGTTCCAACATTCAAACCAACACAAACGCGCGCCTGTGGGTGGGGCTGCAGAGAGCCTGCGCAGTGGAAGCCAGTTTTCACCGTGGAGGGAAGGCAGGGCAGGGCACAGACTCCGCGGCCACGGGCCCAGGTGTGATGTGCGACACTACCACTAGCTGGGTAGACGACTTGGGCAGGTCAGTGTACTTACTCCCTTACGTTTCTGGGTACTTACCTCTAAGAAAGGGGTAGAGGTAGTATCTGCCACATAGGGCAGTGATGAAGATTAAGTGAGTTAGGTAATATAGAGAGGACTGGCACCAATAACTACTACATAAGGGTTTGCTGTTCATTATGATTACTCTGCCTGATTGGTCAAATCAAAGAAGGATTCCTAAGAAGTGAGGTTTGGAAGTAAGCTGAGACTTCCAAAGACTGGTAGTGTTAACTGGTTGAAGTGAGGAGTGAAGAGCATGGACAAGTGTCCACGGGTAGGAAGGCAGTGGTGAAGCCCAGGAACTAAAAGCAGGCCGGTCGGGTCACCACTGAGAAACGAGGTAAGGCCCAGCATGACACTGACTGATGTCAGGAGATTTATCTTCATCCCACGGGCGATGGGAGCCACTGGGTTTTCTGAGCAGAGAGAACAGTGTAACTGCAGAGTGGAAAAGAGATGAGTGAGGGGACAGAGCAAGCTCCGGTCTGCGAGCTGGAAGGTCACTGAGGAAATCCAGAAGAAATGGGGACAACATGGACAAGAGGGGCGGTGACACCGACGATGAGCCATGGACAGATCTGAGAGATGTTTCTGAATAAAGCTGAGAAATGAGATGTCAAGTGTGACTCCTAGGGACCTGGATGGATGGTGGAGGCTCCCACTGAGAAGGAGGACCATGTCGCAGGCCTTTAGGGAGCTCATGGAATGAAGCAGAAGGTAGGGGTGCCACCTAAATGAAGGCATGGGAGTGATCAGAGGGCAGGGGGTCTTGGTGCTCTTCCCTTGGGGGGGTCACTTGACCTGCCCATCTCCTATTCTGTTCATAGTTCTGCGGGCAGAGAGAACAACTGCCCATCCAAAGGTCATGTATAGTCGGCTATAAAAAGCAACAATGTGAGAACGATGCATACTTAACCTGCGCTTTCTCTCCCAGACCCCTGTGACCTGAGACCCCCTCCAGCAGCCTGAGATCAGCAAAGGGATAAAAAACAAGGTTCTCACTGGGTAGTCCACTGAAGCCAAGAGTTGCCTGTGTGTTCAAAGGCCATAAGAACAAAACTATGTTCTCCTTGGTGTGCAAAGAATCCAGATAAACTGTCATAGAAACTGCAAGTGGATTCTAACATCATTATTTCTAGCTACCCTTGACTGAGCACTTAGAGAGTGCCACATACTTCACCTACATTGTCTATCACCCTCACACAAAACCTATAGAGACAGGCAGATTCAGAAACTAACATACCTGCAGTTACACAGCCACTGAGTGACAGAGCAGGGATTTGCAACTAAGTCTGCATGATTTTAAGGCCAATCTCCTTTTTTTAACACTGGTGATTTTCCTTGGCTGAGCAACACTTCAGCATTGACCCCCATATGCAAAAGAGATGTTTGGAGGAGGTTAAATACATTTAAAGTGAAGCACTTGGCCGCACAATAGAACAGAGCTCATTGGCCTCTGCAGAGATCCAAACCACAACCTTGTCCTTATTTGATCATTCTGCCACAGGAGTGCTTCAGGCAGACAAACACTTGCCCTCAAACAGCTACCAAGCATTTTATATCCCTTCAGCTTTTATAGGTTGCTCATTTATCAAAACAGCTCAGCCTTCCAAAACAAGCCACTGGATGGAAGAGAGACAAGTGATGCTTCTGTAAATTATCAAATGGGATCTGCAAAGAACTTGAAAGGCAGGATGTAGGGTGCTGGAAACCTACCTTCAGAGGTGTGCAGAACCAGCTCCCAGAGGTCCTGGTCCTCAGGAACGGGTTCCCTCCAATCGGCCTTGCCGCGTGCCCAGGCTGCCACCTGCTGGCCATAGCATGCATCTCCGCCTCCCCTGCAGTCCACCTGGAGACCTGCACAAGCCTGTAAGCAGATCGCTCACACTGTATCACCACCTTTTTGCATTTTAAGGTGTCATAGTCGAGAGCAGTTTTGATTCTCTGACCAAGGCTCTTTTCAGCCTGATAGCGAAGAAAGCCAGGTGTAAGCCCACGTATGTGCGGTTGGCAGGGGAAGCGGAGTCAAGCACACAAGGGAATATTGTGTGCGAGACCCAGGGCAGGGATGCGCGGCGCGGAGGAGGCTGTGTGGGCTTGCGACAGTCACTGCGAGGACCTGCCACGTTGGGGAACCCAGCTGTCTAATTTCCAGCACGCTTAAGGCTTTTTTACCCTCCCCAAATTATTTTCAAATCCAGTGAGGTACCTTCGTCCTGCCTGTTCTCCTTTCCTCTAGCATAGCTTGTGAACCTAAGGGCAGGGGAGGTTTCCAGCTTGGGAACAACGTGCTGTTATTTGACAAGACCACAGGCAGCAGTCTTTCTTTTTAAGAGAACTCCAGTCTTCCCCTTTCATTCACTCACAGCATGAAAATGAATCACTGTGCTTGAGCATTTTAAAAATTAAAGGCTCAGAAGGTGCATGCTGATCAAAAGCTGATCTTCAAATACCTATTTCCATCAGCTATTACTTTTCTTAATATTTTTATTTTGTTTGATTTGCTTCATGGGGTATTACATAGATGCAGTGGTACTGGAGGTAAAAGTCAGGGACCTATCTGGTGACCTTTCCCTCGTACGTTTAAAGTTCAACAACTCAATTAAAAATAAATTAGAATCACTCCCTGAATCTATTTTCTAAAGGGAGACACTGAAAGAGTCTTTCTTGCCCAGATTTCCAGAAGAGGACCTGGAATTTCTCAGCCTCTGACCAGTTTTCAGGTTTTCTACATGGTTTAGTAAACCCCATTACCTTCTGATTTCACGTGTGCAATTAAAACAGATACAGCCTGTCTCCCCAGGTAACCCTGATCATTCCCACAGTCTCAAGCACACCTGACTGCCAGTTGCTCCCAGGTCTGTGTCTTCAGTTTAGGACACTCACCTGAGGCCTAGGTCCATCTATCTGCCCACCTGGGGTGAAGTATTCCACAGGATGCCTGCGGTCTGTGTCTAATGTCCAGTCTTGGTCACCCTGGGGCCATTTCCCAAACCCGTTCTTCCCTTGTGGAATAACTTCAGCTAATTGCAAAATTATCCATTCAGTTATGTAAACCCAAACCCCAAATGTCACCCGATGTCTCCACCCTTTATGTGTGATTGATCACAAAGTCCTACGATGTTTACTGCCTAATAGAACTATTTATCCACTTCTCTCCAGCCAAACGAACGCTGCCTTTCCACTTGGACTACTGACACGGCCTTACAAGTACCTACCTCTCCCTGAGCTTAGTGCTCTTTCATCCTTTCCTTCTTCCTTTTCATCCTTCACGTTCAAGAACACAAAGCTGATCACACCCTCAACACCAATATTATAGTACATAAAAGGAAAAACTGATAAATTGATAAGATTAAAAACTATTGCTTTGAAAAGATCTTATTAAAAGGCTGATAAGATAAACTATAGACTGGGGGGGAAAGTACTCACAAGTCATATATCTGATAAAGGACTTTATTTAGAATATATAAAGAAAAAATAGAATACATACAGGACTCCCAAAACTAACATTAGAAAAACAACAGTCCAACTCAAATATGGCCCAAACACCTGCACGGACATTGCACAGAAGAGGACACACAGATGACAAGCACATGGAAAGGTGTTCAATGTCATTTGCATTAGGAAAATGCAAATTCAGACTACAATAACTACATCCATCAGAATGGCTAAAATAAAAAATCAGATTTAAGTGAGGATGTGGAGAAACTGAACTGCTGGTGAAAATGTAAAATAGTACAGCCACTCTGGAAAAGAGTTTGACATTTTCTTTTAGAACTAAAAGTGGACTTATACCATATAATACCACTTTTGGATATATAGTCCAGAGAAATAATAACTTATTTTCACACAGAAACTTACACATGAAGGAAATAGCAGCTTCATCTGCAATAGCCAAAAGCTACCCAAGTGCCCTTCAGTGAGTGACTGGTTGAACAAACTATAGCACAGAACAACTATTGATTCAGTCAACAGCTTAGATGAACCTCAAGAATCATGTTGAGTGAAAAAAGCCAATGTCAAAAGGATGTAGTTTGCACAATTCCATTTGCATGACATTTATGAAATGACATAATTATAGAGATGAAGAACAGATTAGTGGTTGTCTGGAGTTAGGAATGGGCGGAGCAGGCGAGTGAGGCTGTAACAGGTAACATGAGAGAGTCTTGGTGTAATGATACAGTTAGGAATCTTGAGTGTAATGAGACAATGCTACACATATAATAAAATTTCATAGCACTATGCACACACACAAATGAGATAAGAGTATATATTAACTGTTGAAATGTCCTGGTTTTCATATGATACTATAATTACACCAGATGCTCCCAGTAAGAGAGGCTGGGTAAAGGGTGCATGGGACCTCCCTATGTGTTTCCTTGCATCTTCCTGTGAATCTATAATTATTTCAAAATAATGTTTTAAACAATCGATCAGGTCAGTCCCTCTCTGAAGTTACTTGTAGCCCTCATTATTCATAGAACAAAACACATCTGCCTATATAACACTTAAGATCCTCCATTCCGACATCATTTCCTAGCCAGCATTCTGGTTTACTGTTGCTTTGCTGTCTTTCATCTCCACACTGGGTGTGATAAAATGACCACCATTTTTAGACAATGTTTGCCTTTACTTCTGCAATTACAAAACAATGTATTCATGCACCCTGAAATTTCTCAAATTTTTTGGCCATTTGGTAAAATATTTGCATGCCTAAGCCAAATTAATCTATCAAATAACTACCTGCCCTAGACACTAGAGGCTTTGTGCAATTCCTCTACCGAGAAAGGAAAAGGAGGTGCTGGGATAAGAGCAACCGATGAGTGAGAAGTGAGGGAGGAAGTCCCCAGTCCTAGGAGACATTTCTTCATGACTGCTTTTGCTCATGTCGCAAACACAGTGTACTAGTTTCCGAGGGCTGCAGTAACAAAATACCATAAGCTGGGTGGTTTAAGCAACAGAAATGCATTGTCTCACAATTCTGGAGGTTACTAGTCTGAAATCAAAGTGTCAGCACGGTTAGTTTCTTTTGAGGGTTGTGAGAAAGAGTCTGTTTCATGCCACTCCGCTAGCTTTTGGTGGTTTGCTGGCAATCTCTGGAATTCCTTGGCTTGTAGAAGAATCACCTCAATCTTTGTCTTCATTTTCATATGAAATTCTTCCCTTGTGCATCTTTCTGTGTCCAAATTTCCCCTTTCCCTTTCATAAAAGCACCACTTACTCTGGATTAGGGGTCTATCCTATTCTAGTATGATCTGATCTTAAATAATTATAGAAGCAATAACCCTATTTTCAAACAAAGTCACATTCTGAGTTCCAGGAGTTAGGATGTCAACAATTCAACCCATAACACTCACAACACTATCAAGAAAAACCCTGTTCTTTCCTCTATTGGAATGAATGGTCCCCATATCAGCAATGTGCCTGGCCCCAGAGGACACACAGAACTTGGTGTGGAAACTCACTGGAGCTTTCTGGGAAGATTCTCACATTCCTCACTAATGAAGACATGTAACAAGCATGCAAGTACGCATGACACTCTGTTAACAGATATTTGGTGGTCTGTCAAATATGCAGGTTGGACCACTCTACAATCAAGCTGCTAGTTACATGATAATGATATTCCAGTGCATATAGCTGACTCACATTGGGCTGATTTAAAACCATAAATTTTCTGTAAAATTTTTCAATATGAAGACAATACTTACTGGAAACAAACCATAGTTGGTAAATAATTCATTTGAAATTTATAATGGCCAAATGGCTTAATACAGGCATTTTAACAAAGTATGATGAGGTGCTGTAAGATTAAAGTAGATGTGGTCCTTCTAAACACTGCATAGGAATTGTTTAGTGGCTTTGGAGGGACAGAGTGTGAATGCAACAGATTCTCTCCAAAGAAACTTTCTGCACAGACCACTTTCCTCTCCAACAACCCAACCCTCTCAAAAACATTCGGTATGGATGAGTCAATCTAACCAGTTCCTGGGAACCAAAGCTGCAATTGTTGTCTGACGACTTCTGGCATCTGGTATCTTGGGCACCATGGCACCTGAACCTGAACTTCCAATATAACATCCTGTGGGTATGTAAGGGTACTTTCTGCTGCATTTGATACAGAATTATCTGTGCTTTTTAGAAACATCCATCACCTACTCCAAGAGTTTAAGTTTCTATCAAGATGTTAATGAGACATCCATTCAAAGAAAAATTAGAATATGGGAAGGTTTTGTGGGAAAACGTCATGTGAGATAAGAATGGGCTGATACATAGGATGTGATTTTCCAAAGAAAGAGAAGAGAATTGCCTTCTACAGTACCTTTCTGCCCGTAACCACTGAATTCCTGCCTCCTACCACTACCACTTCTGCTGGCAAATAATACTCTGCACTCGGTAACAAAGCCAGACAACCTGCATTCTGCAGCCAAAGGGATGAAAAGAGGACCAGCACAAGGCTGTGAAAGGGACTGTGGGCTGGAGTGAGATTAACTGGGTAATGAACTCAAGCCCATTTGTCCTTCCTCTTGGCTATAAATGCAGCAAAATCATAATGATAGAGATTTTTTTAAAAAGGTCCACAGACAAATGGGTTAATGCTTTACTTTTGTATTTGAACATTGTATACTCTCTCCAAGGCCCTTAAACAACTGCCCTCCTTGCTGGACGTATTAGTCAGCAAGGGCCACCAGAACAGCATTGTAGACAGGGGGTGCTTAAACAGCAGAAATTTCTTTGTCACAGTTCTGGAGGCTGGAAGTCCAAAATCAAAACTTGGGCAGGTTTCCTTTCTCCAGACAGCCTTTCCCAGGCGCTGTATGCCTCTGGAGACGCCTTTCCTTATAAGGATTCCAGTCCTCTCAGATCAGAGCCCCTCCCTCATGACCTTATTCAGCCTTCATCATCTCTTTAAAGCTCTGTCTTCAAATATGGTCTCATTGTAGTTAGGGCTTCACAATATGTATTGGGGGGGTAGGGGCACAGTTCAGTCCATAACACTGGAGTTAAGTCATGTGACTAGGAAGCATATAAACCCAGGGCTGTCTTCCAGGCTCAGTCAAAGACTCCTTCAGATGGAAAGCCTCAGGTGGGTCTGCTCTGCACTGAGAAGCTCAGAAGTTGAGACAATCACAAAGACTCTCAAGCCACACTAATAGATACAGGCCATAAGGAAAATCTGGGGTCTTCTGCCACAAATCCAACTGTAAGAGCTCTCTAGCACTTTCTGCATATCTGTATACATGCAATTATAGGGAAGGAACATACTAGCTTTGATTCTTTTATTTTCATTTAATACACATTGATTGATATACTTCATGACATGGTACGTGAATGTGGAGAAAAGCTATGTGAAAAATTCTGGTCCCTACCTGCACACGGTTTACAGTTGCTCACTGGGAAGCACAGTCAGTCACCTTCTCTGCACACCTCCTTTGCAACCAGCAGAGGAATAAAGTATACATCTGCTCCTCAATATTAATCAATGCAAAAATAGTAACATGTATGCAAATACAAGCTACATGCTTTCTTCACACAATAAAACTCTTCTCCACAATAGGCTTCCAGTTTTACAAGCCGAGAAAGACAGCAACAATTTTTCAATATCAGTTGATTAAAATGGCATACTACCTAGATTTCACAACTTTCCTGCTTTTGCTCACTCCTGCAGAGTGCCCTAAAACCCAGTTGCAGGTATAGTGAATTGGACACAAAAGAAAGGGGAGATCATATGCGAATGTATTTACAAAGCCAAACTTGCAATGCAAATAGGTCTCTTATCTGGAAGGAAATATGGAGCTCCTCTCAATTTTCATCCATCCTCAGATCAATTACTGAGCCGTGAAAGTCACTGCAGATAAGTGGTGCCCCCGCTGGGGCCACATTTCCCTTTGAGTAGGAAACCAAAACAAGCAAAATGTCTTTAAGATTCATGAGTAGATATAAAGCAGAAGCCCCTTAGGGCTAACCACAAACAGGTTAACCATGGGAAAATTTTTGGTAATAAATTATACATGTTGTCAAATGGAAAAGCTAAAGGGTAATGTAAATTTAAGGTTGAGAAAGCAAACTTAGAATTGGCAGGGAATTCCCAAATTTATGTTTCATATTAGTTTAGCGATTCAACTAACCTGCAGGAACTATTTAGCAATCAATATAGGTCACTTTATAAATGTAAATCATCCTAACTAATTTAACTTTGAGCTGGATTCCTTTTAACAGACCTGCCCAGTGCTCGTCTCTCAACATTCCACACCATTCGACACAAACGGACAATAGGTAGGATAGTCCTCCAAAAGAGCACGGCCAGCCACGTCACTGCAGAGCTGCCTGTCACCATACAGCATCTTCAAGAAAAGTAGGAAGATGGCACACCCTCCTCAAGTTAAAAGAAAAAAATAGTATGTGTGTAAATTAATGTATGAACACACAACCTGAGTAGCCTGCCAGAGCTGGACTCTCACCTGCTCCTGCGTGCCCAGAATGCCAAGCGGCAGAGGTCACGGGCAGATGCACAGAAGTGCCCATGTGCATGCTCACACACCTGAACACACACTCTCCACCCCCAGCGGGGGACGCTATGGCAGGGTCGGAGTTTGTTAAGAGTCAAAATCAGGCCACCGAGATTAGCGGTGAGAAGGACACCGAATGCCCACGAGGGTTACGGTTGGAGAGGTCTTCCCTGCAGCCTCCAGCACTGTGCTGAGAGCCCCAAATGTCCCCTCTGCCCTCCTGCTCTCAAATCAGTCACTGCAGTGCTTTTCAGAATGTAATAGGAGGCCTTGGAGATTCTCACAGTGCTTTCAAGGGACCGTAAGATCAGAAGTTTTTTCGTAATAATAAGACATATTTTTCACTCCTGTCTTCCATGAGTGTACAGTGGAGTTGTCCAGAGACTGCATGACATGTGATAACCTCATCACTCTGAGGAATAAGGGAATGTGTCCTTCTGTCTTATAAAATTTTCACAGTGCTAATTTCTAATACAGTAAATATCGAAAGATAATAACCCATATAAATAAAAGCTCTTTGGAATCCTCAATCATTTTAAAAGTGTAACGGGCTCTTGATACCAAGAAGGTTGTGAACCACTGAATTACTGTATGTCTACAGCATGACTGACAGCCCCTAAGAAGCAGCGGCCACGTGTGGTGCTCATGATCATTCCCTGCTCAAAACCTGCCCTGGTTTAGGATTAGTGAGGCAGCGTGCATCCTGGTTTTGAACACAGATCCATGAGGTCTGTCCAGGAAGTATCCAGCCATGTAATATGAAAAATAGAGACATTTATTGAAGACAATACAAGGTACAAGAAACACTGTACACAGGACAATGATGCCTCGGTCCCCTTCAAAGTAGGCACCTTGGGACCTCATACAGTTCTCCCAGCATCATTAGCAACTGCAGCACGATGTTCCTTCTGCTCTGGTAGCAGAAGCTGTGGAATGAATTTTTCCCCAACACATTTCACACCAAGATCCTGAATCAAAATCTCAGACACAGTAGTGTTTGGAATCCTCAGATCAGCTTCCAGTTCTCACACTGTCAGTCACCGATCTTTGTTGACTGCAGCTTACACATTCTCCGTTGGAGCTGCAGTTCAACATTCTCAGGTGTTCTGCTTGTTGCAGGCCTTCCAGAACATGGATCACTTCCAACAGATTCTTGACCACATTTGAAGCATTTGTGCCACACTTTTATTTGCACTTCACTCATTGCATCACCTCCGAATAGTATCTGTGGAGGAATGCTCAAGCTTAACACTAAATTTGATGCAGATTCATTGCTCTGCTCACTCAGTCATTTTGAATGTGATGGCCACACAGTACACGTGCTCACTCATCTACCACCCCCACTGACTAGTATAGTGAAGTCATCATTGTTCACACATGTGCATTCCAGTCCACTCTTCTTGGCTGCCAGGTTACATCAATGTCATGTAAACCATTCTCATTGAATTAACAATGGCTAGGCTTTTTCTGGGAAGACCTCGTATATTTGATCACTTACTAGTTTATATGACCAAGGCAAGTAGCTTAATCTTTCTGAATATGAGCACTTTTAGGGGCTTGGAGCAGCATTTTAAATCCTCTCCATTCTCCATCTATCACTCTGGGATTCTCAACCAAAAGAAGTATACATATTCATAAGAACCAAAAGCCAAGTGAAAAACAAATACCAATTTTATCAATAATTGGTCAAGTGCCCAAAGCCCCAACTCTAGTAAAGGTAGATTGAAGAACAAGGCTTCCTCCTGTCTGTTGTCTTAATTCTAGAATGACCAGCTGTATGAGCAAACGCCTCATCTACTTACCAAACTGTCTGGACAGCATGCCCAGCCTGCCCTACCTACACAAGTACAGGGAAGAAGCCCATGGATGCCAAGTGCCTGGAAGGGAAGGTGCAGAGATGAGCAGAAAGCATTTCAGAGTCCTGTAATCTGTCCCCTGGGGAAGTGTAACCCAAGGAATATTTCATATGCTGACTAGTGAAATTAACTATTTTCCCCTCAATTGAGAGTAGTGAGTAATAGACCAGAAGTAAAAATACTAGGATAGCAATGGAAGGATCTCCTATTCTCATTAGAGATGGTAACATCTCATGACCTGGTGCAAATCAGTCACTCAAGTGATGACTAATAGTAGCATATGCTGGGATTAATAGAAAAAGAGGCAGAAAAATAAGGGACCTAAAATTGTCGTATCCTGTTTTCTACCCTGATTTATGAGAGCCTAAGGGACATTGGGAGCTATAACTCCCACCTTCTCCCACAGCAGATGCACCTGTGCAGCATCCCTCCAGCCTCTGACTATGCCTCTGAAGCCCCGGGCACTCAATGTTCTTTCAGTTTTCCAGTTCAGTTGAATGAAAGCTCTTTTTCCTTGAAAGTTCTACTGCAAGGTCCAACAAAGCAGTCAGTTTCAGTATATAGAGAGAAAATCATGACTTCCAAATCTTTTGCTGAAAACAAAACAAAAACCATAACAACTATCTCCTATCATTAACATGACCTTACCGTGTGAACTGAAGAGCCAGGAAAAGATGTGGCATATGGAATGCATGTAAATACCTATGAGTCCTGGCCCTGCCAGTGAGGGAAGATGCAGAAAAAAATTAGGGATCAACTCAAAATGTAAACTGGTCATTGATTCTCATGTAGCGATAGAGTAACCTAGGTAAGAGTAACAGAATTTTATCTATCCAAATCAAACAATAAAGGTGAAATATGTCACATAGGAATTAAGAAGGTCTTAACTTGGACTCCAGGGACTTAGGCTGCAAAACAAATGGCATTTATAAAGCAGGGTTTGGGGCAAGTTTCCTTGCCCAAAATCTCTCTGAATGTCTGCAGTCCCAGCTCTTGCCTCAGCCCCAAATCTCTAGTCAATTAGCCTTCTCAGCCAGGTGAGAAGTGACCCCAGTTTGCTCAAGATGGTGACCTTATCCTCAGTGGATTGGGGGTCTATAAGTCCAAAATATTGGCAGAAAAATAGAGATGATAAAGTAAACACAAATAGGGTACCAATATTTTCAAATTGCTTAGAAAATCTGGTACATTAAAGCATCTGACAGATTAAAATATGTAATTGAAAAGCTGTAATTGAATAATTGATTTTTAGACTTACAGTTTTAGTTCAAAGGAATAAGTGGATTTGCCTATGTTTGTATATACTACTGGAATATATAAAATTACTTGAGATTTACAATATGTATAGATTTTATTTATTAAATTAACTAGAATATTTTAAGTACTTAAAGGTGATTTACATGATATAAGAATTTAGTTATTAAGAAAAGCAAAGCCACTAAAGTTTAAAATGTTCAAGAAACTGGACTTCTGGTCAAGATGGAGGCATAGGTAGATACACTTAGATACACTTAGCCTCCTCCCACAACCAAAAGAAGGACAACAAGAAATTTCAAAACAAAAAATAACCAGAACTGCCAGAAAATCGATCTGTATGAAGTCTGACAACCAGGGAATTAAAGAAGAAACATTCATCCAGACCGGTACACCAAAACAAAAAAAATATATATATATGGATATAAATATTTATATTATATTTATATATATGGATATAAATATTTATATTATATTTATATATATATGGCTCAAATGAAAGAACAGATCAAAGCTCCAAAAACAGAACTAAGAGATGAACAGATAGCCATAGCCAACCTATCAGACACAGAGTTCAAAACTCTGGTAATCAGAATGCTCACAGAAATGGTTGAATATGGTCACAAAATAGAAGAAGTGAAGGCTATATAAAGTGAAATAAAGGAAAATGTACAGGGAACCAACAGTGACAGGAAGGAAACCAGGTCTCAAAGAAACAATTTGGACCAGAAGGAATAAACAAACATTCATTCAGAAAAGAATGAAGAAACAAGAATTCAGAAAAATGAGGAGATGCTTATGAACCTCCAGGACAACTTTAAACATTCCAATATCCAAATCATAGAGGAGTGCCAGAAGGAGAAGAAGAAGAACAAGATACTGAAATTTTATTTGAAAATATAATGAAGGAGAACTTTCCTAATCTGGCAAAGGAAATAGACTTCCAGAAAGTCCAGGAAGCTCAGAGAGTCCCAAAGAAGTTGGACCCAAGGAAGCACACACCAAAGCACATCATAATTACAATATCCACAATTAAAGATAAGGAGAGAATCTTAAAAGCAGCAAGAGAAAAGGAGACAGTTACCTACAAAGGAGTGCCCATAAGACTATCAGCTGATTTCTCAAAAGAGACCTTACAGGCAAGAAAGGGCTGGAAAGAAGTATTCCAAGTCAGGAAAGGCAAGGACCTACATCCAAGATTACTCCATCCAGCAAAGCTATCATTTAGAATGAAAGGGCAGATAAAGGGCTTCCCAGATAATAAAGTTAAAGGAGTTCATCATCACCAAGCCCTTATTATATGAAATGTTAAAGGGACTTATCTAAGAAAAAGAAGATGATCAAAAATATAAACAGTAAAATGACAACAAACTCACAACTATCAACAATTGAACCTAAAAAACAAAAGCAAAAGCAGGCAAAGCAAGCAACTAGAACAGGAAGAGAATCACAGAAATGGAGATCACATGGAGGGTTATCAGTGGTGAGGAGGAGGGAGGAGAATGGGGGAAAAGGTACACAGAATAACAAGCAGGAATTGTAGGTATAAAATAGACAGAGGGAGATTAAGAATAGTATAGGAAATGGAGAGGCCAAAGAACTTGTATGTATGACCAATGGACATGAACTAAGGTGGGGGAATGCTGGTGGAAATAAAGGGGACAAAAATATGGGACAACTATAATAGCATAATCAATAAAATATATTTAAAAAATAAGCCCTGGCTGGTATAGCTCAGCAGATTGATCGCCGCCTGTGAACCAAAGGGTCACCAGTTCAATTCCCAGCCAGGATACATGCCTGGGTTGCAGGCCAGGTCCCTAGTAGAGCCCATGTAAGAGGCAACCACACATTGATGTTTCTCTCTCTCTCTTTCTCCCTCCTTTCCCCCTCTCTAAAAATAAATTTTAAAAAAATAAAATATTTAAGAAACTATAATTCACCAACTCTTCATCAGTAGTTCAAAAACTCATAATTCATCATCAATAGTTCATAAACCCTTTTAAATGGCTTGGTAACATTTACTGGTTTCATAAATAGAATAATAGTCATTAGGAGTTGATGGTAACAGTTCAATTAAAAATATTTCTAGTTTATAATTTTAATACATTAAATTCTGATCTAAAGAAAAGTAACTTTTGCCCTGGCTGGTGTAGCTCAGTGGATTGAGCCCGGGCTGCGAACCAGGCATCGCAGGTTCAATTCCCAGTCAGGGCACATGCCTGGGTTGCAGGCCATGTCCCCCAGCAACCGCACATTGATGTTTCTCTCTGTCTCTCTCCCTCCCTCCCTTCCTTCTCTAGAGATGAGTAAATAAAATCTTTAAAAAAAAAAAAAAGAAAAGTAACTTTTCTGTGAATGGCATCAACCCTGAATGCCACTAAAACACACATGACATTTTGATTCTGTGTTTCCATTGATTCTGGGCTTTTGGCATTTGGCCTTCTAGAGAACACCACCCTGATCCATAAAAAACCAGCTTTTCAGAATGAGGAAGACTCATTTACATGTCAAATGTCATTCTATTTCCTTACTACATTTAATCTCCAGGAATGCCCTCATAAAATACTAACAGTCCCAGTTCAAATTAGTATCTGATGCTTCATTGCATTATCAAAAACCACTGTTACATAATTTATCAGCCAACAGAAAGGAAACTCCTTTTCCATTCGGCCCTCAGCTCTAGGCAGATCGAGTTCCAGCTGTCTGTGTCTCCATCAATACTAATCAAAACTACACTCCCTGTCCATGGAATGTTTTAGAAAGTTTAAAACCCACGATTGGCAGCATGGGTTGTAAATATTGACAACCTGGGCTCTCTCTGAGTGTGGCTGACAACAGGCGGAACAGAGAGAGAGGGAGGAAGAGTCCAGAATGTGGTGGAAACTGTAGCATCACACAGTGAGGGGCCAAAAGACTGAAACACTATGGAAGATGAAGAATCAGAAATAGAGCTTTAGGTACATTATTTAAAGTTATAAAAGTAACCAATAAAACAATTGAAATTACAACTATAAATTATATATAGATACATGCACGTATATGCGTGTGTCTCAAAACATTAGGAAGAGAATAGGAAAAGAGAGTAGAATATATACAGCCTCACCTTTCATATCAAAAAGAAGTTGTATATAATGTATAATAAATATATACTGTATATTATAAATCAAAAATATGATCTGGAATATCACTGTCCAGTAGAGTAGCCACCAGCCACGTGTGGCTACTGAGCACTTGAAATGTGTCTAATCCAAACTCAAATGTACTTCAAGGATGAAATACCCAACAGATTTTGAAAACAATATAAAATTGTAAAATAGCTCATTAATAAGATCTACTAGATTATATGCTGATAGTATTTTGATACACTGGGTAAAATAAAATGTTTTATTAAAATAAGTTTTACATCTGTACTTTTACTTTTTTAATGTGGCTACTAGATAATTTTAAATTATTTGTGTGCCTCACATTATATTTTTATCCCACAGGACTACTCTAGAGTTCTGCCATTAAACATCAAAAGAACTAAAAATACAAATAAAAGATCTGACCTCAGGGAAACAGAACTGAGGCAAGAGGTACATGGGGCAGGAACCAGCTGCTTTTTATCAAAAGCTCTTCTATATCATTTGAGCTACCTTAGGCATACATTACCTTGCAAAGAATATGAAGTGCTTAAACAAATTTAAAATGAAAGAATAACATATCATAAAGAGATAGGCAGCGAGGCCGTAGATAAGGTTGCAAAAACACAAGGACAGCACAGTGTGGAGAGGGAGTGCAGCCGGACAATATCCTCGTGCAGGACAGAGTCACAGGGCCAATCTTGGGCCAGTGTGAGAAAACAAGGAATCCTTGTGGCAGGTCCCTGTCAGCAGCTTTCCAAATGAAACATATTCCCCCGTGTCATTTCAGTTCATCTTTGTCTCCCGTCCTCGCTCTTATCAAGGCCAGTAAGACTACTGCCCCAGCTTCTCTCGGCCCCAGAGCCTGATCGTCACAACATCTTGAGCACTGCTGTGGAAACCATAAAGTCTTTTCCAATTCCAGGTGGCCCTTGGTGCCCAAAGTGATCGTGAGGTCCCAAGTCAACATCTCCCTCCTACAACCTCCCTCTCTTTTACCAGCAGGAAATTCAGTATTTCTAAAGGTATCCTCCTTAAGAAAGATCTCAGACACACCTAGCTCTGCATGTCCACCTCTGAGTGCATAACATTTGGACCTTTGAATGTGTTCTCACAGTAAACAATATCCCAGTGCCTAAGATAGGAAGAAGGTAAACTTATTTGGGCAACAAATATTTTTGAGTGCCTGCTTATGCTGAGTCCTGCCCTAGATCCAAGGGATGGCAATGAGCAAAGCACCATCCTCTGCTCTGTTGGAACATACATTCTACTGAGAGAGACAAGTGACAAACAAGTAAACAAGTATATATTCATAATATAATTTTAAGCAACTATAAGTGCTTTTTAAAATATTTTTATGACTGTATGAGAAAAATATGCAGATTAATGAGATAGAGGGTGATGGGATGGGGATTGGGGTGACTATCTTAGGTATTTCTTACTGTGGAAGTAATACTGGGGAGAACACGTGAATGACAGCAAATGTCCAACCATGCAAAAATATGGGAGGAGACAAATTATTCCTGGCAAGGAAGGGCAAGGAAAAGGGCTTCAGATGGCAATGAACTCGTGCAGTCAAAAGAGCTGGGCAAGACTGAATGAGGAAGAGAGGGGAGAAAGATGAGGCACAGAGGCAGCCTACCTCCTGTCTCGTAGGGCCATGTGGGCCTTGGTGTGGATTTTATTTTTTATTCAAAATAAAATGGACTCTATCAGAATATTCGGAGTGTTACAGGGTGCAGCCGAGAGGGGGGACCCTAAATGGGCATTTGAAATGGGGTCCAGAATTCAAAATGTCCAGGAGATTTTAGGATGTCCTCACCGCCCCCCGCCCCCCCCCACCCCCGCTTGTGGGTTGGGGGAAGGGACAAATGGAGCAGGACCATTGAGAGCTATTTTGCATAGCAACAGCCTTGCAGCTAACCTCTGGTGTGGTCATTTAACATATCTCTAACCTTTGACTGGTTACATAGATATGTTAAGTAGCTGTGGCCATGCTCTGAGCCAGGGGAATGGAAGTAACTTCCCCACCAAGATGTAACTGGGGGGCAGGTCCCCCGAGTTACAGCACCTGCGTGGGAGCTTGGAGATGACTGGCTCCATGACATGAGGCCATACCTGTCCAGACTCCTAATGGCAGTCCAGTAAACCTGGAAGAATGTAAAATTGATGGCAAGTGTAACTGAGTGCGGGAAGAGTTGGAAATGGGGCTGCAGAAGAGGATTGGCATGGGGATTTAAACCCAGACACAGCAGCCATTGTGGCTGTGGCAGTGCAGGGAGAGAGAACCACTCAGTCTTTAGCAGAGCGGGGACTCCCACAGCCCTGCGAGAGAGAATCACCATGCAGCTTTAGCAGAGAACTGCCACTCAGCTTTGGCAGAGTGGCGACCCCCCTCCTTGCAGCCATTGGCGGGGGAGAACCATGCGGTTTGGCTGAGTGGAGACTCCCATAGCCACTGTGCGGGAGAAGGACCACGCGACTGGGGCAGTAGAGAGAGAACCACTCGACTTTGCCAGAGTGGGGACCCCCACAGCTTTAGAAGGGGGAATCACCACCCAGCTTTAGCAGAGATCCTGGTGACACAGCTGGTGGTGCCAGGAACCAAGGGAGGCCTACCAGCTGAGACAGATTACTGGAAAGAACCAGGGGCTGCCTGAGCCTGGACTTCTATTTTCCTGAGATACGGTACCCCAGACTGGGCAAAGGGGGGAAGGAAGGACTGTGTGTGTTTGTGGGTGTTTTAAGGGACTTTGGAGTTTTGATGAAGACATTAGGTCACTACTTTAAGTTCGTACAGCAATAAATAAACATTTCCTTTCATTTTCACGAATCTCTGGCATTGAGAGGCGTCTTTCCTCTGGTGGCGGACATAACGAACCTGGAGGGCTCCTTTCAGTAACAGTATATCGTCCCAGGCCCCGCCTTGTTGTTCTGTAACAGGAGAAGAGAATGAACTAACAGGACTTTTGACTAATTGTCTTATGGAATTAGAAGTAAATAAATAGTCCAAAGATCCTTCCCTCTTTTCTTTCTCCACTTTTAAGGTTAAACAAGAATTAAATCAGAATTTTTTATCCAGCGTAACTCGGAACTCACCCTGGACCAGCAAGCAGATAACTGACTACTTACATGATGATGTCACTCTCCACTGCGCTCTGCCATTTGCAGAATTCAGGTTTCACACCTAATTTCTTCCGAGTCAGCGAGTATTTACTGAGCCCTTCTGCATACCATCACTGTCTGTGTGACCTCACTCCGTCTTCATAACAGCCCTGTGACAGTGGGAAGTTTGTCCCATCCCAGATAAATGACGGGGTCTGGATTTGCACCCAGTTTTCTTGATGCAAAGCTCCACATCATATTGTCTTTTTTACAGCCCTCTTATCAGCCATCATAGATTTTTCTAACATTTTAAAAGCAAATATTAAATGAATAATCTACTTGGTGGTAAAGAGTGGTAATTCCTGTCAGTTCCTGACAGTGAAATAAAGATTCAGCAAAGGAGAATAATTTTTTGCAATGAGACAAGTTGAAAGTGGCCAAGCTGGGTGGGATGACTTTTAGATTTTCCCAAACATTCCCAGTGTTATTCAACTTGTCTCTGAAAATTCAAAGCAGAAAGACATAAATTAAACCTAAGAATGAATACGGCTTTCAAAGTCATAAAGGTCAACTGCACCCTAGATATCCTAACAACAACAACAAAAAAAAACCCTGCATAGCATCTACAAAAATGAGAATACTCAGAGAATGCTTCCTTCCAAAGTAGTGATGTGGGAGATCATGTTACGAAACAGAGGTGGCAACTGGTGGGTGGACAGCCATGGATAGCAGGAAGCCTGGTACCATCCCAGGCCAGTGCATCGATTCCTCCGAGTAATTAAGGTTCCTATAGATTAGTCATTACAAACTGTTGACCAGGACAAACTGTGCTCTAAATTGAAAATGTATTTATCTTGTGATTTCTCAGTGAGATTTGTGTCATATTGACTGGGGTAGATCAATCTTGGAAAAGCTGGTGAAAGAAAAAGGTATGATATATGTATTAAGATTATAAAAATAATATAGTGTATATGGCTGCTCATACCACTCCGCTGCAGCAATGTCACTGAAGTAAATGGAGAGAAAAAATCTATTACAGTAGAACATGCTTTACTGCACTAATGTTTTCCTTTCAACTTTAAGATGTATTGGAAAACAAACTGTTCGGCCCTTCGAGAATTATTTGTCTCAGTATTTGAAACAAATGCATTGATTTTTAACACTGAAGCATATAATCAAGATTTAGAAACATTCACATCGAAATGATCTTTGAAAGGCAATTTGTCAGTATTTCATTTGTCCAACCTCCAAATATTACACTTTTAAAGTCTTTTTCCCAGATCCTCTATCTCGTGTGTAAAGTAATTTCCTTCAGAATTATGTCATTACTTAAAAATTGCCAACTTATCATGCTTTTTTATTTCTTATTCCACCTACAAAATTTAAGTACTTATATAGGTATTATATATATGTATACAGTAAAGAAATAGAGAAGATCTTTCTTTTAATTGCATAACTAAAATGCTAATGGCTTTGATGTTAAAATAATTATGGAATAATTTAAAAAGTTAATCAAATGGCTCAGGAATTTAGTTTCCTTGCATCTTTTGATGTTGTCATTCCCAATAAACGGCCTTTCCCTGAAAGGGAATGAGAAGGTGAAAGATTGTACAATGAGTTTTATCACCAGGTCTACAAGTAGTATACATCACTTCCAACAATATTTCACAGGACAAAGCTCAAGCATATGGCCCCAAACCAACTGCAAGGGATAATGGGAAATAAAGTCCTCCTATATCCCCAGGAAAAGGATATAAAATGTATTAATATCTAGCAAGTTTCTAACACAAAGAAAAAAATAAATTATATAACAATATGGTACTCAGATTTCCTTGTGTAATTAAAAAAACAGTTCAAAGCTTTATCTCAGAACGTATTTTCATGCACAATTTTTTAGCCTTATGAAGAAAACTCCATGAGCAGCTGGCACAAAAGAAAGGCCTTTGCGATTGACATTCTGAAAGATAAATAAAGCTCTGAATCTATGGTTCAAGTCCTCTCAGGAAGCAGTCCTTTAAAAGTTGATGAAGACAAGTTTCTAAATACACCAAACTTTCTAGTACTAAGTCAAGCCCAACCACAGGCAGACAACCCCTACCCCACTTTCAACTCCCATTCTGTGGTTAAATTCAGACAGTAGCTTCCTAAATGTCCCCCCACACTGCTTCGGCTGAGTTCAAGGACAATTAGAACACTGTAGAAAAAACTAAAATATAGGCTGCCCCTAATATACCCCTCAATTCACTCAGCAGAAAGTGAAGTGTCAGATGGAGGGTGGAATGAAGTGGCCGATTACAACTTGTATAACAAAACGCGCAGTGCCATAATGTACATGCTACCGCTGCAGGCAGTACGTCCTCCCTCACCAGAAGGTTCCGGCAGTGACTGCATGAAGGAACGCTGGGGAGGGCTTCATGATTGCGTGTGAAGCCAAAATGATATCCACATGCCATTCAACGCTCAGGTTTCAAAACTCCGTACACTTAAACTTCTCAGCTGTTTTTTTCAAAAAGTAATTATTTAGCAAGCCACACCTCCAGCTCTGTGCCATCAAAGCCCCTGGCTCAATAATTATGTAAGAAAGCCAAAAACAAACAAAAACAAAAATTTCGATCTTACATGACAACCTAAATGAGTGTTTTGATTCACCTTCTTCAGATACCTTATTGTACTAGCTATCACTTTCTTATAATAAGCAAATCCAAAATATTCCATTTAAATCATTTTCAATTCAAAATAGCATTCAGTTTTGCCACCTATGGCAAAGGTAACAAAGGTAACTTATATAGAGAAATGGAAACAGAAAATCAAGGTCCAACTATGGTGAGCTCTAGTTGTCAGAGGCACGGTTTTCAAAAATTATGTGTTAAGATCCACAATTGCTGATTTTTTAAAATCTGGGTCTATAGTTATACCCAGTAACATAGGTGATCACCGTGTTTTTAATGGTCAAACCAGGTTAAAACTAGAAATGATAGAAAAGCTTGATCTAAAATACAATGACCAGCAACTTCAGAAGGCTAGGGACTGGTTCTTATTAGCATTACTGGAGTTAATAATTTCAAGAATGAAAAGTATGGCCAGGATTGTAAACTAAACTTGGCATTTCTGGCTGACTAAACTCTGCATGTTGCTGATAAAAATGCTGTTTCTTATCTAGCAAAACATCTGCCTTTTGATGCTGAAAGTGGGATCTTTCCCAAGGCAACTTGATTAATAGTATGCCTCCAGATTTTAGCTACATTTTGGTGAAATCAACAGTCCTGAATAATTGTTTTCACAAATAATCTTGATATGTATTTCCTTTCTTTCCTGGATTTCAGACAGGGGGACCCTGGGCTGTGCTCCTTTCCCTCCACAAAGCTCTTGCCTTTCCAGTTCTCTCACAAGTCAGCAGCGTTCACTCACCCGCCCCCACATCTGTGCTGTGTGCTGCCAAACATCCTCGCTTGCTGGTTTCTAGGAGCTTGTGGAGAGAAATCATCTGAACGTGGAGAAACAATGAACGAATAGACACAACATTTTTAAAAGGACTTAAAGATTTATTCCAAGGGGTTAATTTTACTGCAACATGGTGAAAATGCAATAATAAAACTGTGTTCTTACATGGACAGAGGTGGGCCACTGAGAGCAGGACAAGACAGAAGCCACTGTGAAGGGTGAATAATCTCCATGCAAGGTGAGGACAAGATACTTCAAGGACACAGCAAGGTTTTTAAAAAATTAGGGAGAGCTGATGGTGGCTTGAAAACATAAAATAAGTCCTTAGAACACATCAGAGGAGGTGAGGGCAAGAAAGACAGACATGGAAAGGGAGAGAAAAGGAAATGGAGAGAAACAAGGAAAAAGAGAAGATAGAAGAAAGTCTGCTGAGTTAGGGATTGAAAGAGCTGAGTTCACACCCCGGCCCGTCCTGGCCACATCATCTCGAGCCGTTCTCAGCACCAACCTCACCACCACCACAGCTGTAACTTACAGGAACTCGCCATGCCTTGATCCTTTACACAGGTCATCTCCTCTGGTCTGCACGGCGACTTGACAAGCAAGATCCTGCCATCTCTACTTTATAGACTGGGAAACAGATTCAGCAAACTCAACCATCCCATGGTTTTACAACTTGAAGATATAAAACCAGGGATTTTTCTTGTTTGGAAAGCATATGTATCATTTCAAAGCAATGGGGGGTATCCCTTTCCACAATGGTGGGATACCTCCTAAGTGTAACCTACCAGAACTTCAGTCTCTTCGTCTAGAAAGGGATTATTATAATTCCTGCCATAGTCACCTGAGGATGTATGTCTGTTGTCTTTTGCCACAGTCACTTAATTTGTTCTTCCTCCTGAGTCTCTGAGAAAACTAGCCAGCCTTCTGATCTTGGCTGGGCTTGAGGGGGCAGTTTTAAGCATCTGAGCACATGCCTGGTGGTCAGCTGGCTGTTGGCTGACCCAGCACGACACCAGTGGGATAACTAGCTCCCCTCCCATGGCCTCTCATCTCCAAAAGGCAAACCCAGGGTTGTTTCCAGTGCAGAGGCAGAGAGAGCATGCAAGTCCTCCTTAGTCCAAGGGTCAGAACTAGCATGAAAGCATGACTTTATTCGACCCCACATTCTGTTGGCTAAGTAAATCACAAGACCAACCTAGATGCAAAGGCTGGGGAAACAGATCCAAAATGACATGGCAAATGGTGTGTCTACATGAAAGAGTAAAGAATTGGGGCCATTTTGCAATTACTCTACATTAAAATGCGTGTAAATATGCTTTATAAACTGTAAAATATACCGCCACTAACTAAAACCCTATCTAAAACCCACTCTTCTTAAAAAGCACCAGCCACTGCCACCAATCCAAGGACAGCTTGTTTTCACAGCTGTCATCACCTCCAGCTGAGCTGTGCGAAAGAGCTAGACAAAGCCATATGATGAGAATCGGTGTATCAGACTTTTTTATGCTCTCTGCATTCAGGTGAGATTTCCCCCCATGCCCTTACCCTGAGACTCCATCCACAGTTACATTCCATCAAATTAGAAATTTCTTCCAGAATTAAAAACCTAGAAGAAGAATTTCCAGGCTTGGTGTCATTTATTCTGTGTCTTTCTGAATCTGTACAACATTCATCATTTTTTAAATTAAAGTATCATGCTTTCCTTATAAAGCAAAATCCCAAATGTTAAATCCCAAATTCATAGTTAAAGTGGTTTACAATCAAGCTCTATTGGTCCCTAAGACACATAGTCTGGGAGGACTTCAAACCAACATTGGGATTCACACGAAATTTCCTGTAATTTGAACGCAAAGCTGCTGCAACCAGAAACTCCAGGGTGTCTCTTTTCTGCCCCAGAAATACTTATCTACATTTTTAAATTCCCCATGAACCACATCCAGATGAGTGTGCAAGAGTGTTAACATTAACTCTTACAGTGTCACACAGCCTCGCCAGGCCAGTGGTTCTCAGCCCCGGCTGACTGCACATTAGAGTCACCTGCAGAGCTTTTTAAAAGTCCCCATGCCCAAGTCACACCCCAGGACAGTCAAGTCAGAATCACCGGGGAAAAGGCACAAGCACCAGCATTTTTACAAGCTCCCCAAATGACTCCAGGGTGCCCCCAAGGTCAAGAACCACTGTGTGGGGGCCCTTACCTTCCCTGCCTGTGAATGGAAAACTTTGCATTACATTCCAATTTGTATTAAGTTTGCAATTCTATTTTTCTCTTTGAATAGGTAGCAAAAGAGCTCAGCTATTTCCCATTAAATTATTTGGAAGCAGTGTAGAGTAGAAGCAAGCTTTGGGGTCAGAACTGCAGTTAAATCCCTGGTCAGTTACTTATTAGATACATGACTTGGAGCAAGTTATTTAACCTACTTAGCCCCTCTGAGCCTTGATTTCCTCCTACAGCAAATGGTATAATAATTCCTACCACATAAGGTGTTAGAAAGATTAAGTGAGGAAAGTTTTTATAAAATGCTCCCTCAATAGGCAATCAATACGTATCCATTTCTTTTCCCTTTTGCCTTCAGATTCTTGAACAAGTTGGGGGTCATCCTAGGTGACCTGCTGTTCACTGCTGAGGAAAAAGGAGAGGACAATATTCAAGTGTTCATTAGGTGAGTCTGTACCCTGTGATGGGGCCCAGCTGTCTGCCTTTCACACACATCAGAAAACCCTGATGCCAATTCCCTTGGGGAGAAATATCACTATATATATTCACTTGCTAGGGCCCACCACACTGGGCATCTAAATGTCACTTGCTTATTATCCAGACACATCACTGATGGGGTCTTTATTTTTGTCCTCCATCAGCCCAAGAAGCCTGAGGAAGACCAGGTTTCGGAGAAAGGCCACACAGGGAATCATGGACAAAGACCCAACCAGCCTCCCTCTGCACCAGATCGGCTCTCCAGAAAAGCACCAACCTAAAAATGACTGCAGAGTAAGGCAATATCACCATTTCAGCTGCCCAGGAGCGAAATTGTCTCTGGGGAGTAAAATTATTTTCTTTGCTAATTATAAGCCTCCCAGACAGATCTGCAAATACATTCCTGCACAAAGGAGTCTCTTTAAATTGCTGTAGTTTTTTTCAGGAAGTCTGGCGCCACAAAGCAAATGAACCTTTTTGTTTTTCGGGCTCTGCGTTTCTTCACGGGTAACAAATAGGAGATGCATTTAGATTTTCCCAAAATGTATTTTTAAGTGAGTAAATTGCTTCTCTTGGTTCTGATTCATTTTCCAATTACAGAAAATCTTTAAAATTAAGATTGATGGAACAAAGCAAAAATTGTAGGAATATTGTTGATTAATTAATTATATGTAACCAAACACCATACATTTTCAAATTAACCTATCCCTGCGAAATCTATCTGCCTTCTTCAGCCCCTCAGCCCTCCCCTGGGGACAGGTCATAGCTGCCTCTTCCTCACCCTGATTCAGATAAGCTGTCCTACACTCAAGCATGGCAAAGCCTGCATCCCTCTGTTCTGATTAATTATGTGCTATCACCTACAGTTTTCCTAGTCTTCATTTTGTTGCTTATTAAAGGCAAGGATTTTTAAAAACTGGTATGCTTAGCTTCTATGGAACAGGGAATACCTAGCCAATAATTAAACCTGTCCAAAATGGGACTATCTTGATCAGAAATACTGAGTTGTCAGCGAATGTTATGTGTCTCATTGATTTTATATTTATCTCAGTGACATTAGTAGTTATCACAACTTAAATATTCTATTCTATTTTCTATATATGTACTGAATGTCAGAGGTCCTCAGACTATGACCCACGGACAGAATCAGGCCCGCCGTCTGCTTTGGGGAAGCAGGTGTCTGTTGTACAGTCAGGCCCACTCCTCTACATACATCTGTAGACGCTTTCCCATTGTGAAGGCCGGGTCTAGTGGATGTGACAGAGACTGAACTACAGGGCCAAAGACATTTACCATCTGGTCCTTTACAGAAAAAGCTCTCCCACCCCTTTTCTAGACTTCAGTCTCCCTAAGGACAGGGGCTTTGCTATACACCCAGCAGTCTGTGCACAGCGAGGACTCACTAAATATTCAATAATGTGGCATAAATATTAAAGTTTATCATCTCAGCCACAAAGCTACTTGTCAGGTACAGGTTTCCAAAAAAAGAAAAAGCAGACCTTTGTGCCTTATTGACAGATACATAAAGATGAACACACCCCTAATTCTTTAGCTGAGAAAACTGCAGGCAAGAAAGCTGAAGTGATTCTCCCATGGTCAGCAAAGGAGAGGCAAGAATTCCCACCACACCTTGGTTTTTCCTTTAATTAGTGAGTCACTTTGTGAATTCAGCACACTCCAAGGAGGACCAACGGTCTGAACACACGTGTATGCCATGATAATTGT
Source organism: Tonatia bakeri (assembly GCA_004024845.1). NCBI lineage: Eukaryota > Metazoa > Chordata > Mammalia > Chiroptera > Phyllostomidae > Tonatia > Tonatia bakeri. Next base: position 65,797 of record PVIA01000994.1, read on the forward strand.
GCTCATTTGGAACTTTGAATTCTGACTTATTCCCTGAAGTTCTTTAAATGCTCTCCACCCCAATACGTCTTCACAAATTGGATCAGGGAATAAATGATATGTGTGCATTAAAGAACACAAAGAATAGCTTTGCAACAAACTTCGTTAACTGAATCAGTGCCCTCATTTGGCCAGAACATGGCTGAATACCAGACCATGACACTGATGGGCCTTACCAGGCCGTATCTATTCTTTGTAGCAGCAACTTCGAACAGGATGGCACATAGCAGCCTGTTGATGTGGGTCACATTTTTCAAGCCAGATTAGACTCTGTCACCCCCACCAAGGTGATTACCTCACTCAATTCTGCATCTTTGGCTCATTAGATATATGCATACATTTTCCCTCTCACTAAAAAAATCTTCGAAATTGTTTCTGTTAATTCTTGCCTCCTAGGACCACATGACTCTTGCAGAAATTAAAAGCACTGCCGTATGATCTCTAGATTTCTCTTGTGGTTTTGCCTGACCATTTGATTACAAATTCAAAGGGCTTTCTACAGAAATTGAGCCTTGGGTAACCGGGGAGCACTAGCTCTTGTGTGGGCCCCCCCATTGCTTGGGAGGGTCCAAGCAATACCCAGTCCTGAACGCGGAGCATCCCCCTCCACACCCTCTTCAACAAAGGAAAGGGCAAAGAATTATGCTACTTCCCCAGAGTATTTCAGGAGCTTAAATCTTTTCCACAACATCTACACTTTCCTTTGAGAGTCAATTTTAGAAAATGATTTAACTTTCTCTCTCTGGCTAAACAACAGAATGAACACTGACATCTGGGGGTGCGGAGAGTAATTTATATGTGCCCTATTTCTCCCTCAAATTCATATTTGCAATAAGAGCCTTATGAGGTACAAATTGTCCCTCTTTTCCAGATGAAGAAAACCAAGGCTAAGAGAGGTGCATCACATGGAAACTGACCCAGTGAATGGTGGAAGTGATGTCTAAAAATGCAACAGGTTTTATCTAAGTAAGGCACATTTCATCAAATTGGGCAATTTTCAATGTTTTCAGTTTATCGTGTTCCCCTTTAAAGCTGAAGTCAGCAAGCTTCCTGTAAAAGGCCAGTTAGTAAATATCCTAGGCTTGGCAGGCCACAGGGCCTCGCTGCAACTGCTGAACCCAGCTGGGCTGTAGAGGGCAAGCAGCCCTGGACAATTTGTGAATGAATGGGCGTTGCTGTGTTCCAATAAAACTTTATTTACAAGATCAGGCTGTAGTTTGCTAATGATGGAAATGTTCTGAAACTGGATTCTGGTAATGGTTACTCAACTCTATAAATTTACTAAAAATCACTGACTTGCATACTGAACATGGGCAATTTTATGTTGCATAAATTACATGTCAATAAAGCTGTTAAAAATGAAACTTAAAAAAAAAAAACACTAAATAAATAAATAAACCAATGCCCTGGGAAAGTTCCAGTGCACACTGATTATTCCATCAACTGGCTATATATTTTGACAAAAATTTCTCCAGATCTGATATCCCAAAGAAGGTAGTGGTTTGAATTTTAAGGCTTCCACTTACTCCCTGAAGTGCAAGACAGAATAATTTCATTCTGCCAAGTTACACTAACAAATAGATAAGAATCACCCAGCACAGCTCAGTTGCTCCGTCTCTTGCCAGTATTGGGTGAGAAAGAATGCTGGGTTTGATGTCTCCAATGCACTAGGGCAATTTTTCTTATGCCATCATTTATTTTTTCCTCCAAAAGTTCTTTGTAATTCTGTCCCATAATAAAGGAAGTTTCACAGGCAAATAAATTATGGGACAGAAGCATATTAGGGCTTCAGAGTCTGGACGCCAGTCACACCTCACTTCATTTACCGTATTTTTTGGCCTATAAGACGCACTTTCTTTCCCCTATCCCCACCGCCCCACCAAATTTGGGAAGAATAATGGTTGTTAATGCTGCTGTTGAGTTCTGTTTACATTTACATTGGTGAAATATTATGTTATTTATATTGCTAAATATTTCACATTTTTTACTTCAAAAATTTTTTTTCCTATTTTCCTCCTCTAAAACTTGTGTGTGTCTTATGGTCCAAAAAATACACTACTTAACAACCAAGCATTGGACCCCTAGTCTATGCAAAGCACTGTGATGTGTGCTGGGGCACACAGGCATTAGACACGGCCCCTAGGCCCCAGAAAGAGTGATATCTCACATGGGAGAGAGGCCAGGAGAGGCTTACAGCACAGGAGGTAGGTCTGGTGGGTCTAGGAGGTAAGCCCAGAGCACAGCGGTGGACACAGAGGGACACCCAGGCCAGACTGTCCTGACAGTCAAGTTAGCAGCCCGATGAAAAGCGAGAGGGGGAAGCAAACAAACTTCATGAACATGAAATTTTATGATTTCAAAGACGAAGAAGTAAGAGAGAACAGGCCATTTTTAAGGGAGTGAAAACAGTCTAGTATGTCTGCAGCCTCACATGGGAGGTAAGCCTGTAGCAGAATGTATACCCTACAGCAAGCATCTGCTGGTCTAGGCACCAAGATATGCCTTTAAGGTTAAAAAAGGAGTATCCTCAAGGTTAAACTGTAGAGTGGGACATCAGTGGCCCTCTGCCTCTAATCTTCTCTCCAATACAGAAATCATATTCCAGTGTCCTAAACAAACGATCATCTGGTCTTGATGTGAACGCTTCCAATGACAGGGAACTTACTGCCTCAAGAAACAACTTACTAGAGAGTTCTTTATGTCAAATAGGAAACCGCCTCCCTACAACTCCTTCCTGACTTCACCAAGAAATTGGCCAACAACTTTTCCCCAAAGAAAGGCTCAAATCACAGTAAACAGGTCAGGCTTAGAAATCCATACGGTCTAACCCTCATCAATACAGTGTTCGATATCCCACCAACCACATTCTAAGAAGCAGTTGATTTCTCTCTCTCTTGAAACCCATGCCAAGCCAGAACCAGTGATCTTTTTGAATCAGGACACATCTACTGGGGGGACTGGGCATCTGAACCTGAACTTCTAGACACAAGAAACAAGGAAGGCCAAGGAGTAAGAAGAAGAAAGAAAAAAAAGCAGATACTGTACCAAGTGTAATGGAGAAGCCAAAGCACAGAGCTCCATGGCTAGGAGCTAAAGAGAGAATGCCAGAACGAGGCAGACACGTCCCAGGAGAAGCAGTCGTGCTGCAGTGGTTCCGCTGCATGACTCAGGTTCACAGGGCACGAGGGAGCCTTGCACAGTACAACAGAGACAACCGTAAAGGCACTAAAGCTATGTGTAGGAAAAGAATGGTCCCAATCCCCGAGTTAGAAATACATTACTCAGCTGCAGAGAGAAGGCAGAATTACTCAAACCTATTTTGCTTTCCTCTTTGCTACTACAAAAAAATGCTGACTCTGCAGAGTAGAACACACATCATCAACAAGGCATGGAAGCCAGGGATGGATGAGAAGGCAGTAAGACCTGGGAGTAACTTCTGCTTTATGTGAGTTCAAGGCCATGACCTGGATTAATTGAATTCAAGACACTGAAAAAACATGCAGATGTTTTCAGAGCCCCAGAGCTGCAAGTGTGTGTAAAATCAGGGACAAAGACTGAAGCTAAACTAATATCTCAACTACCAAAAAGAGAAACAGCTCGGGTCTGTGAAAACATGAAATTATAGAACAAGAAGCTGTAGAACTAACAAATAAACGGGAGAAGATTAGAAACAAGTAGGGAGGGAGAAAGGGGCAAGGAGCCATGAAGGACACATACAACAAGCACTTAACAGTAATAGAGGCAAATGCAAAACTAATGGTGGCGAACTATGCTCACCATGCCAGACACTGTTCTACGCACTTAATCCTCAGACCAAGCCCAAGAGGTAAATATTGTTACCCCATTTTACAGATGAGAAAACCAAGGGACAGACTTTACAGGGCTTGCTCAAAGTTGGCTGCTAATAACTGTTGGAACCAGGACTTGAACCACTATAAGGTGCTGCCACCCTGAGAATTTAGAGTTTGGTAGGGAGGTGACCTTAGAGGGAGAAGCGGACATTGGATGAAGCTGAAGAATGAATAAAAGCCGGAGGATGAGACCGAGGTGGAATCGGCACCCTGTGTGGAGGCCATGAAAAAGAGGACCCTCCCCGGGGCTCGGGGGGCAAGATGAGGCCAGAAAGAACTATGGTAGGAGACATGAGGCCAGATGCGGAGCACCTTGAACAGGACGAAGAGGACGCCGACTCTCCACTCTCGGGTGCCCTACCATTTTGTGTAAGCCTTTCCAGCCTGCGTAGTGCTCCCAAGATCTCCCTTCTAATCCTGTGAAAGGCGCTCTTTTAAAAATCTTTTTTAGATAATTTTTTACATTTATTTTTCAGTTATAGTTGACATGTGTTATATTAGTTTCAGGTGTACAATACAGTGACCGATTAGGCCTTACAAAGTGGTCACCCCAGTAAGTCTAGTCCCCATCCGACTGTACCCGTACACAGTTATTACAATATTATTGACTACATTCCCTGCGCTAACCCTCACCAAATGGCCACTCCACCCGCTGTGGGCAAACCTCAAGTCAGTCTCCCAGGGACTCGAATGGGGAGTAGCACAAAAGCCAAGCTTGCCTCAGAGTCCATCAACTCAGTCCCCCTCCACAGCTCTAGCCAAGGAGGGGACACAGAAGGCAGGCACCTTCCCCTGGTCCTTCATTTCCCCTCCTCTTCCCACAACTCCAGGATAGAAGGGGCAGGTTTTCTTCCTTCCTTCTTCGCTTTTGTTAGAACCACGCCCCGACTCTCACTTCCCACTTCTTCTAGAGTCACAGTGATGAACAGAGTACAGAGACAGACAGACAAAGAAAGAGACCACTTTTAGGCTCATAAGGGAACCTAAATTCACAGGTGTTTCCAAAACCACAATAGCCATTTCATTTAGAACAGGGGAGAAACCCAAAGCCCCACCTGCTGGTTGGGCTCTCCCCTCCTCTTCTCAGGGCCCCTGAGGAACTTAAGGAATCCTGGAGAGTTTCTGACACACGTTTATAAAACCACTGATACGGTCTAACCCAGAGCCCTCCAACAAATAGACAGGGCCTTGAGGCCAAACATCACCCTGCAAGTCTGTCACAGAGTTAGCAGGAGAGCCCAGGTCTCATACTCTCTGGCCAGTTCTTCCCACCGCCTCTCAGCTGCCAGGCCCGGGTCACTGTCGAGCACAGTGCTCCCTAGCAGCTTCCAACCATCAGCGTGCTGAGGCTTTGCTACAACATGAATTTCAGTTTAAATCTCCAAATGTACTTTTTTAAGACAGGAGTGTTGACCTCTCCAGAACCTTAATCCCCAAGGGTGAAGCCTGAAGCCTGCTGCTATAAAACTTTCAAAATACCATGACCTCAGCTATCCTGAGATCCGTGCCTCCCACAGATCTAAGTGTTTTGAGTTTCCATAAGTGCAAGTAAATTTTTTCATCACAAAATGTGACTTCCCGAGTGGTGGAATGACCACAGAAAAACAGCATGACCTAGCGAGAGGACATCAGGTAAGGAGACACAGGAGCAGGAAAAAGCCTTTTCATTAACCACTGCGTATGCTTGAGCAAGGCTTTTTCCCTGCACTGGGCACCAATTTCATATTCTATAAAACACGCACTGCAGCACCTCCCTCTCCCCTCTCTCAAGGATGTTAGGAACATAAATCAGCAAAATAGATGAAACACTACAAGCTCCTAGGAAGGAAAGCACTGTATAAATTTTCAAACTTCTCATTATTAAACACAAAAGTCAAGTTTCCCTGAATGTCAGATACTTAAAATCAAGCATCCTATATCATTTTGTGCCAAAAATTATTACACTATTAATGATGGGAGCACACTGGTGTCCATTTTAGTTAGAAACTTCACGTTGGAGTTGTAATTTCACTTAAAAGGAGAACAATGATTCAAATTGACAGAAGCCAAATTTCTTTGCTATCTCCTGTTACAGGAAGTTAAAGCATTGAATTTTAAAGGGACACATTTATAATGTGCGTACAACTGTTTTAACAGCTAATAATCTGAAAAGCTTAAAGGAAGTAAATTGTGAACTCAGTACAAACTCAAATACTTCTTAATATCTTTACCTTGTGCCTTAAACAGTAATGATAATAATGGCATCTAACCCATTATACCCGAAGAGGAAACCACAGAAACACAGATGTGGGGCATCTTGGTCCCACCCCGCATTATACCCCTTTGGACTACAGACACCTGTGTGAGCCGGTGGGCTGGGGAGCTGGGCAGCCCGGGCATGTGGAGCAGGATAGTAGAATCAATCACTTCGCTCTCTGCCCTCCCATTCTGCCTTTGCCTCCATTAGAGAACTTGTCCTACTGTGTTTAGTAATTAATTACTATCCCATGCCCCCAGTAAGACAGTGCACTCTTAGAGGTCAGGGCCATGTCTTATTTGTATCTGGACCCCATGCATGTGACATGCAGGTAAGAAGTTACTGCTGCATTGGGTGGTCACCAGATCCCTGGGGCCAACACTCCCAACTCCAAGTGCCCATGAGCATCAGTGTCTTCCCAAACCCCAATTCTGTGCACAGTTGATCTGGGCTTGGCAATATTTATTCCAATGTATAAATAGGCTTGATTCCAGAGTCAGCAAAAAAAAAAAACCAGAAAATTCCAGCCAATTTCCTCCCTGGCCATAAAACGTAGAATACTCACATTGGGTGTTTGGTTTGTAACATGAACAGGAGCAGCACCTGCTTCTTCCAGCACCCCAATGTTCGTCAGCATCATCTCCCCCCATCTCTGAGACTTCCAGTAATCCAGAAGTATCCTGAATATTTTTATCAAGTTTGGGGCCTGAATTCACATGCCCTTTCAGAGCAAATTGGATACTGATTTCCAGAAGAAAAGAAAACCCTGAAGTAAAGACACAACGGGTACATTCCAATAATAAATTGCATCTTTTAAAAAAAGATTTATTTGTTTTTAGAGAGAGTGTGAGGGAAGGAGAACGAGAGGGAGAGAAACACTAAGGTGTTGGTTGCCTCTCACACAGCCCCAACTTGAGACCTGGTCTGCAACCCAGGGATGTGCCCTGACTGGGAATTGAACTGGTGACCCCTCGGTTCGCAGGCCAGCACTCAATCCATTGAGCCACACCAGCCAAGGTTAAACTGGCTCTTAAGAACAAAATATCACTGATAAGAACACTGTATCCTATCACTGATAGGAACAAAATATCACTGATAGGAACTTTCAGAATTATTGAACCCACTCCCTCATTTTTTCAACAAAGTGACTTGGCCAGTGTCACAGGGCCATGCAGGGTCAGAGCAAAAAGACTAAAATTCAGGTCTCTACACTCCCAATCCAGTTAGTGTGGCAAACCACCCTCATTTGCCCAAGGTTGCCAGGACATGGAACTTCCCATTTTTATAGCAGGACAAGCCCAGGCAAACTGTTTGCCTAAAACTGAGAGGTTTCCTAGGATACAGGACTGTCAGTGCAAAAACAGGAAAAGTCTCAAATAAGCCGATAACAATTGGTTGCCCTAAATCTAGTGCTCTCTTCACTACATGTATCTGTTCCTTTTATCAGCTTGATACAATGTTGTTAACTCTGCCTGGACCACACAAATCCAGGAAGAGCCCGGCAACGAGAAATCGAGTCTGACGGTGCTTGCACAGCTGCGGCCCCTCCGAGAGGGACAAAACTCTATCCATTAATCATAACACAGAAATGATCGAAACTGGAGCCCCGAGGTTCTCTACAAATTTTTCAAAAGAATCTTCAGGTCTTTAAATAATTAAAAGCTAAAAATATCCAAGAGGAAGAAAATGAACATCACGAAAATGAGCATTATGAAGCCAGGCCTGTTTAGGTATCAAACTATTATTATATGTCCAAGCTCATCCAATTGTCGCTTCTGAGCAAAGAAGGCTCACAAAGTTCGGCTGATTAATTATCCTGAGAGTCAATTTGGAATACAATCATGACTTCTGAGGCACTCCTCTGACACTGTAATTAGCCTATAATTCCTGTGAGTCCAGGGAAGACTTCAACTCTGTGCTTAAAAGTCTTGGAGCATTTCCCACAAAAGAGAGCTTCAACTGATATTTCAAGTTCTTTGAGGGAACTTGGGATTCTGGGTGCATGATATCTCCATTTATAAGAGGATTACTTTTTTCCCTCCAACTTCAATCAGGAATCTCACAGCATCAGGCTGCTGGGAAGATTCAGTAGGAAAACACTGCTGTATTGGTCAAACCTGCATCCACGAGGTCGTAGGTTAACTAGCCAGACAGACACGGTGCACTTCATCCGTGCACACTCTCAACCTCGCAACCACTCTTTAAGGTCAATGTCATTATCCTAAGCATGTAAGCGAGAAGCTGAAGCCCCTGCACTCACTGGTCCCCAAATCAAGAGCTAGTAAATGAAAGGGCCAGCTTGAATCTGGGTCTCTCTGGCACCCAACTCCAGGCCCCTTCCCTGAACAGGTCTTCTCCCAGACACACTGTCCCCACCGGAGAAGCTGCTCAACCCACATGGTCTGAGAAGGCTGGATTGTAAAGGATAGCATGCATCACACTGTCCATCGAAGGGTCAAGTCTCACAGGAAAGGAAAAGGAAAACATCTAGTCAAACAGCCCTACTAAGTAGAAAGAAAATTCCACTTTATAATTAAAAACAGAAAAGGCAAACGTCTTTGCCATAACTCCATATGTTAGTCAAAAAATAACCCAACTAGCCGTATTGCCCAACACAGCCACAGTTAACAAGCTATACAACACAATGATCTTCAATCTGATCTTCCATAAAAAAATCTCTTCTCTGATTTAGGGGTAGTTGATATCACTAAACAAATCCCCACAGTCCACACTCCACACGGGGGCAAAATCCCTTGCTCCATGGAAAGAAATTCTCTGGAATTTTCTACTCTTAGAGGAAATACAGGAAACAATAAATTATAACTCACCGAGTGACAAGAATGGAAACCTGGAATTTATACTTTCCTTTAAAAAAACACTGCTTACATTTGGCTTTCTTCCTCTTTTATTCTCTCCCTTCAAGAAACAAACGCAAAGGAAACTTCCAGCAATTTCAGTTGGAAAATTAACATTCCAGGTTGCTCTCCTTCCTTCCTAAGGATGGTGATAGTCTGATTTACTGCCTCCTTGCCTGGTTTAATCAGTAAAGAACACTAAGTACAAGGTCTAGATATTTTAAAAGACAATTTACTATTGAAAAGGGCAATGCTGTGAGCAGCCAAAGATTTCAATGCCCCAACTATTAATAAATTCCCTTGAGTCTTTGAAACTTTTCCAGCAAGATCATCCAAATAGCAAGTCCCCAGAACCTTGAAATTGAGCACTGTGAGCTTCTAACCTGGGGCTCTTGTCCCATTAACTTTTCTTGTTGTGCACTGGCAGGTTCCTCCCATTCCTTTGCTCCTGCAGAGCTCTGGAGATGGCCCTCTGTGTCATCACACAGGGCCTCCCTCTCTGCAGAGTACCCTGGTAACGAAAGGGGCCTTTCAGAAAAGCCAGGAAGCATTCCTGCACATTCTTCCATTTTTTTTAGAGGAATTACATGACCAAGTTTAAAAACAAGGTTTGAGAATAACAAATATTGAGCTATTAGAATTTCTTTGAGAATTAAGTTGAAAGTAGGAAGACAGAGGGAAATTCCATTCACTCTGAATAACTGGAAAGGCAGCTTTACAAAAAGGTGATTTAAAAAGTGATTTCTGTACTCCTGAAAGGGGCTCACATAAAAGCTCTTAAAAGGCAATTCTCCCCAGTCCTTTCCAAACACAATTTACATTACATTGCATTGAAGCAGGACATGTCAGGAATTTGAGTCTTACAATGGAACATTGTATTTCTACAATTCTCGAAAGGTTTACACCAAGTTTGAAAGTCCTTTGTGTATGAGAATCCCTCTGACCCAAATACTGGGAAGAACTGAGCGTATGTAGCTTAGGGGACAAGAAGGAGGTACATGAGCTTCTCCCAGCCCTCTGTGTGACCCCAGCTGCTCCTCCAGCTCAAACCCCAGGGCCCTGGCCCACTAGCTCCTCTCTCATGCTTTGCCAGCACATCTTTAAGCTCATCCCCAAATTCCTCTGCAGCTGCCTTCAAGGTGGGCAGAGGAAATGGGAACAAGATAAAATCAAAGCAATTATTGCTGCTGCTTTTGAACAGTTCTGATAAAAAGACTTATTACATGAGACAGGCAGTGGTTACTACTATCAACAACCAGGATTTACAGTTTTACAGTGAATTTCAATTATCCATGCTAAACCTATCTCTCTCTAGCTTGACTGCTAGTCTCCAATAAAGATAACCCGCTCCCTTCAGTCATGATCTCAGCCTTTCTCCTTCTACTGACTCCATTAGGAAAATTGCTGAGTCACTGCCTTGCTTTCCCAGCAAAGAGACTCTGGTCACAAATTTGCTAAGTCCTATGAGCTCATCCCTTCAATCCCAACCCAACCTCATGGTGGTTCTTACCTCTTTTATTGTCCAGAGAGAGGGGGCACTTTTTCATCCAAAGACCTTTTTAAGTTTTCCATTACTCTTTGTCACTAAGGAGTCAGTCCTCACCCCTGGCACTAGCTCTTCTCCAGAAAAGTAGCCTGAGCCAAGGAAAGCTGAGGCTACTTGGAGCCACACACAGCCAGTATTCTTCTGTTAGGAGGCTGGACTAGGTGACCATCAATCACTCACACACTGTGCCCCTGCCTTGGCCATGATGATCAAGCCTGCATTCAGATTCAGCCATTTACGATGGTCTTTCAAAGGAGTCTGTGCAATGGTCTGTCCAGTGGGGCCAGGGCCCCATCAGCCAATATGAACAGTAGGATGTGAAGAGAGAGCCCAGGAAAAAGCCAAGAACATTCGTCTGGGAGTCAGAAACTGAAACTGAAACTGACGTTGGCTAAGTGGTGAGGCAAAAATTTCAATTCTACTCTGTTTGGCTCTAAACTCCATGAACTTAACCATAACTATCCCACTTCTTATATTAATAATATACTAATAGTTGTTGCATATGGACCTATATGCTAGGTGCTTGACTGGGCATTACTATACACAACTTTTAAAGTTAGGGAAACCAACTGCAGTAAAATATAAGTGTAGTATCAATATTTGAGCCCAATTCTGTCTGACTTCAAAGCCCTGTATGGGACTATTCTAATGTACAATGAACAGAGCAGGTTGAAATGAGGAGCGTTCGGACTACAAACAGCACCCATGACTACGGTCGGCTTAGTGGCAGCTGCGTCAGAGCAGGGCTGGCTATGTGGGGAGGAGCAGTGGGAACAATGGCAGCATCTGGTGGTGGCAGTGTGGGCCGAGAGTGAGCCAGCAGTGCTTCCGTGCCCTCTGATAGGCTCTGGGAACGCAACAAAGCACCAGCACATCCCAGACTTTCAAGGGGCCATGGCAGGAAGGAACTGGACTCAATATCAGGAGACAAATTGGGCAGCACCTTTAGGCCAGGAGGAGGGTCAAACACAGCCTGACCCTCTAGGTGTTTTGGCGCACACGGGACAGAAGGTGGGTGAGGAAGCTGGCGAGACACTGGTCAGGGTCTGGACTCACTGGCCACCAGGCTATGGCCCATAAACTCCATGGTATTTGAAGGCCTCCGACAAAACGTAAGCCAATGAATCAGGTTAAAAGCAGAGATTAGGGGAGAAGAAAGTGTCAGGATCCAGGAAATCCAAGTAGGAGCTCAGGCTAAGGTGGCTCTAGACAAAACCATAACCCCAACTTCCCAACAGCAACTGTGGCCAGAGAGAAAAAGGCTCTCCGGCCCCAGCGTTAGTCTTTAGTGGCTCCAGGGCCCACAAAAGTGCAGTGACATGGCTCTAACTTACTAGAATCAGATGTGTTACCAGGAAGCTCCCAAACAGGGCATGTCTTTACTCAGCAATTAATTCCCGTAAAGGTCATTATTGTGGCTGTAAGTGGGAGGATTTAAATACCAAATTATACACAAAAGCCTGCCTGGACTGCAAATGACAATAGTGTGGAAGGTTAATCTTACTTTTTTTCTTGTCAAAAAACCCATTATTGATGGTGACAGACCCGCGCAGTTCGAGAACAAGCTGCGGAGAAAACCCGTTCTCTTCTCCCTGCTGCAGCCCTCAGGCGGCTTCAGTCTGAGATGCAGCCCCGCCTCCTCCTCTCTGTTCCCCACTCTCGTCCAACCCCCAACCCTCAGTTTCTCCTTTTACTTCGGATCAACCGTCAACATTTGAGTGCACAGGCGCGCTGAGCAAACACTGTAGGAGCCTGCGGGCACACAAAGCAGAAGAGAGAAGGTGGGATCTGACGGCTCAAGGCACCGACCTGGTGGGCAGTGAGACGCTGCAGGTAAAGAAGCCATCGATCCCCAGAGCAAGAGAGTGTAGGCACTGGCCCAGTCATGGCCTTGGGGTCACACTTCTTTGGCAGCTGGTATGGGATTTTTTTAAAGATTGTATTTATTTATTTTTAGAGGGAGGAGAAGGAAGGGAGTAACAGGGGGCGAGAACATGGATGTGCGAGAGAAACACTGATTGGTTGCCTCTGGCGAACTCTCAACCAGGGAGGGACCTGGCCTGCAACCCAGGCCTGAGCCCTGACTGGGAATCAAACTGGCGGCCCTTTGCTCGCAGAATGACACCCAATCACTGAGCCACACCAGCCAAGGCTGGAATGGGATTTTTTTTTTTTTTTACCATAAATCAGCATTTATCTTGGCACTCTCAAAGTCTGGGAGGTTGTTTGGACAAAGGGAGAGAACAAAGAAAATATGTTCTTTGTGTTTTGTATTTCACTTCAGTTTCTTGAACATACTTTACATCCTGAATGGAAAAGTAGACCCAGTTGCTGTTTGCTCTGGAGTTGCCAGCAACTGTGGGATGACATCTAGAAAATTCCCACCCTCTACTAAAACATGGAAGCAACAGACTCTCTCAACGAAAACAGGAAACCTCCTGGGGCTCCCAACCCCATCACTGCCACTCCAATTGCATTCTGTGCTCAAAACCCCAAGTCATACAAACCAAAATGATTGCCTTGAATCAGCACTGTGCTGAGAATTCAGCTGCCTCATTTCTAAGCTAGGAACAGGAGCTAGAGTCAATCTTCTAGGCCAAAACACAAAGGTGGCTGGTGTCAGTGACTGGCTTCAGGGCATGCCTGTGGTGCCCCAAGAAACCCAACGTGGAAATTTAGTAATTTCAGAAAAGGAAATGAACTTAGGGCAACTTGCAGGACTATTTATCTTTCCCATCATATTCTCTCCCTCAAAAGGCCCCAAGCCCTGAGTGCAGGGCCCTCCTAGGGTGATGGTTTCACTCGTGGTCCACGCTTGGTTAAGCACCTGGTTCTGAAAATGTCAGTGGGAAACTGTCCCTAGGACAGGCATGTTCACAGCTAGCTTTGTGAGTGTGACCTTGCCAAGCCCTCTGAAATTCTGAGCAAAGAAAAAAAGTAGCTCAAGTCCCTATTTCCCTTATCTGATGGCCCAGCCACTGTAGCTGCCTTCAGTAAACCAGTAAACTAACCTCCCCAGTGTACAGACATCAGCGTTTAAGATGAAAGCTTTCTGAGTTTCATTCACCTTACCTGGGATGCAGCCACAGGATTTTGTTAAGGCTATGCATTGTCTTCTTAAAATGGTAGGTGTTTTTTGTGGGGGCACAATAATAAATCTGATCACAATGGATCCAGAGGAAATCTCTGGGATTATAGGAATGGCTATTCATAGTTTTTTATGTAGTAAAGTAAATATCCACAAGGCAGAAATCCTGCCTAAGAAGATTTTGTGCCACTTTGCTCTTACATAAAAGCACTATTTTCCCACAGCAAGGCTTTGGGGGTTGGTTCCTCAGGTAGAGCCTCAGATAGTCTGCAGCTGCAGAGCCCCTGAACGGTGGTGCTCACCCACACGGGTGTTTCCAGTGCACTCAAAAATCGGCTGAGGGCTGAGGACCCTCTCTCTCATAACAGGCACACAGGCACATGGGAAGGGTGTTTGGGATTAAAGGGTGTTCACATTCTGCTAATACCCGTCCATTTTCTCCCTGCTTTGGCCCTAGTCCTATCCCTCTTTCCCGATGAAAGGGGGTGTTCATGCAGGGGGTGCCAACTCACTCCAACCGATGATGTTGCCCCCTTTTTCACAGGAGCATCTTACCCCAAAAGAAGAGGTTCTCTGTAGTTCTCCTGAATCTCAGTTCCCCCACAAAATGGTAACTATTATAGTATGTGCCAACCCACTTCATGGGATATTATGGAAATCAAATAAGGGAAGTACCATAAATATACTCTGAATTGTGGATCAAACACTGCACATTTGTGCAATATCACTGGTGAAGAGTGCATGTGTCAGCTGTAATGAGTTCCGTCCATTCTGCTTCCAAACTCTTCCATCTGTTTGCTGAACACACCAGATTGTTGATCTGATTTTTCACTGAGGGCTTCTGGGGTTCAAGGCGCTTACACATGCCTTTGAAAATGAGGGTGTGTGTGTGAGGGGAACTGCAAGACTGTCAATTCTTTAATGACAGCGTATTGGCACCTGGGGAACAGCCAAACGTTGCTGCAACCCCCATAATCCAGCAGCCTCCATAAATCAGCCTGATGAGAAAGAAATGCTAAAGCAGGGACATTCCTTTCTGATGCCTGGAAGAGAGAATGAATGGCTTGAAGTTTCCTTTAGGGGTGACCTACTTGTCCAAGAGGCATTCCTCAAGTTGTCATGTGTCACCAAGGACCTCCAAGATGGGACACAGGGAAAAATAAAGATGATAGTGAAAATAGTATCCTGTGTCTGTCTTAGCCTTTTTTGCATGTTAACTGCTTTAATAGGTTTAGAGTGTTTATTGGTACAAATTGCTTTGTTAGGGTAGGCTAACTGTTGTCACAAACACATCCAACAATACAGAACAGTCTCATGTCCAGTAGGAGTCTATTTCTCCTTCACATAAACAGTTAAAGGCATGTCCTGTTTGGTTCCACAAAATGGTGCAAGGCCCCGAGCAGATAGACGCTCTGCCAGCCTCTCCACGTGGCATTCAATACGTCCTGGCGTCGACATGTTACAGTCGGGAGGGCAAAGAGCAGAGAGAATTAGTTTGGGGAGTTTGATGGAACAGACCTGGGGGAGAGACATAACTCTTCTGCTCACACTGCATTAGCTACACTGACCTGCAGGGGAAACGGAGAAATGCAATCTAGCTGTGGACCTAGGAAAGAGGGGAAATAGATTTCCGTGAGCATGTAGCTCCCTCTTCCCACAAATCACTTTTTAAAATAATGATTAATTTTTGGCCAGCATTTGGGTGAATAAACTTAGCTGGTTGACTTATTCGTGCTCACCCACTTACCATGCACTTACCAACCATCATTTCCATGCTCATCACTCTTTAACGGCAAAGTCTCTGTCAGCACGGAGTTTATATTCTAGTGTGGTCAAACGGACACCAAACAAGATAAATAAGTAAAGCATATGGGATACTAGTGATACGTAGTAAGAAAAAAAATAAAATAGGGAAGGAGGCAAGGTGTGTAGGTGAAAGATGGTCTGCAACTTCAGGAGGCACGGCCGAAGGTGTAGAGGCAGGAGAAGAGGAGTGAGGTCTCATGCAGGAGCCTTGCAGGGGGCCTCGGACAGATGAGTCCAAGGCCCATCGACGAAGTTCCAAGTCTTTCATCTCCCAAAGTCCCTCATCTGCTGAACTCAAACACTGCTCCAGATTTTTTACAAGACGATCGAATAATGACTGACACATTTTCCTCCTCTGTCACAACCTGCACTGAAATGATTGTACTCTGGGCCTACAGGTGAATGGATATTCTCTGGAAATCTAACAAGCTGCCTTTTTTCTTTTGTGTGGGAAGCATTTCAATTCAATGAGAGAAACAAACCCCATCAACTTCAAGTACCAGTGAGCGGCATTTATTTCTGCTGGAACATTAATTAATCAGACAGAGCTGACAAGGACAAATGGTATCACAAGGCAGGGATGCAAGGGCATTTGCTGTTTCCTAAATTGTCAAATCAAGTACCCATCCTGCAGCCTGCTCAGGGCAGTACTCACAGCTTCTTTGGGTACTAATTCCCTTTCTGATGTTGCCATAGCAACATACATGGCACACATGGGCTGCTCTTATTGTGGAGGAAGGAGGTTCCAGGTGAAATATTTGAAGGACAAGCACCTTTTTGTTTGTACCGCAGACACAGAAATGAAAGCCTTTTAGGCCTTGGAAATGGAATGGCAGTATCTTCTATTTGTGCAGCCCCTTCTACAGTAAGAGGACTTTGATGTGCAAGTCCCATGAGCCAGGGCAGGGTTTATCTCCATTTTACAAATTTTATAAGATAGAAAACTGAGAAACAGAGAAGGGAGAACCATGAAGACTACAGTAAAGGGAAAAACTGGGGGGAAATTATCAATGGTCTTAAATTACAAGCCAAAGGGCATCAAATTTAATTATTAGTTAAAAATTACTCAAAATATTAATGAAAGAACTACCCCCTCTTTTTCTATGACATGTGCTCTCACTTAATCCTTGTAACAGTCCTGTGAGATAAGAATTGCATTCTTCTCCACTTTTCAGATGAGGAGACTGTGGCTGGAAGAGTTAAGTCAAGCAGTCTGGACCACGGAAGTGACAGGAGTCAGATCGTGCAGTCACGCAGAACGGCACTCATGGGAAATGGGGGCTTCAGGGACATTTTGAGAAAAAGGTGACATGATCTTTGGGAAGGGTCAATCCGGCTGCTGTTCTGGAAACAGACTGTACAGAACGAGAGCAACAACAAGGAGCCCCAGGAGGCTACTGCAGAAACTCACACACAGAGAGTGGTGGACGGGAGGGCCAGCTAGGTGTCCTGACCATTCAGACAGGGGGTGTGAGGAGAGGAAATGAGTCAAAGGCAACCCCAGCTTCCCTGGCTTAATAATGGAATGATGGGTTGTTAACAACTAAGATGGTGAAGGCTTCCCCTGTTTCTGGTTTGGCAAAACTCAGGGGAACAGGAATTCAGCATGGGCAGATTCTGTTTATGAAGTCAACCAGACATCCCAGTGGAGATGCCAGGGAGACAAGCAGATATAAGAATCTGGAGTATCACAATCTGGACTGAATTTATTGGAGTGAAATGGTAAATAAAATTATATACGTTTCATGGGTATGATTCTATAATACATCATCTGCATTTGTATGGTGCGTTTACCACCCAAAGTCTCCCATCTCCTTCCATCACCATTTATCCCCCCTTTGCCCTCTTCTCCCTCCCCCAAACCCCCTGCCCTATAGATCACCATACTGGTATCTGTGTCCATGACATGTTTTTTGTTTGTTTTTGCTTAATCCCTTTACCTGGTGCGCCCAGTCCTCCAACGCACCTCCACTCTAACAGCTGTCGCTCTGTTCTTGTACCTATACGTCTGTTTCAATTTCGTTATTTTGTTCATTAGATTCCACATATGAGTGAAATCATATGGTATTTGTCTTTCTCTGACTGGCTTATTTCACTTAGCATAATACTCTCTCCAGGTCAATAACAATATAAATAAATAGACATATAAATAAATAAATATTACTTTATTTAAAAAAGTCTGTTTTGGACCTGTCAGTTTTGGAGTCACTGGCATTAGATGGTACATGTAACCATGAGACTGGAGGAGATCACCAAGGAAGTAAGTACAGATAGAAGAGGGGGGATCAAGGTGTGAACGCTAGGACACTCCTACATTAAGAGATCACAGAGAAGAAAAGGAACCAGAACGGCAGACTCTCTGATGAGATATCATGTGAATGCTGTCAGTCACATATCATTGGCCAAAACAGATCACGCGGCCGCACCTAACCTGAAAGGGAGTCAGGGAGCACACTCTGCGATCGTCAGCATCGAGCGGCCACCAACCCACACAGATCCAGCTTCCAAGTACGGCTGACCCTTGAATAACACGGTGGTTAGGGGCTCTGACCTGCCGTGCAAAGATCCACGTATAATTTTGACCCCCCAAAACTCAGTTGCCCCTCGGTATCAGAGGGGAGTTGCTTCCAGGACCCCCACGACATCAAAATCTGCAGATGTGCGAGTCCCTTATGTAAAATGGCACAGCTTAACATGCACGGTCCCCCCTCTGCATCCAGGGACTCAACCAACTGTGAGGCAAAAACAGTATTTTGAAGCCACGTTTGGAATTCCACAGTTATGAAACCCAGGGATATGGAGGGCCAACTATATATTTACTTTTTTAATCTACATATAAGTGGACCCGCACAGTTCAAACCCATATTATGTAAAAGTCAACTGTACTTCTCAAGTCAGTCCCTTCCTAGCCACTGCAGCTGTGAGGTATGAGCTCAGGCCTCTCAGTTGTCGCCGGCATCACAACGATCTCCCAACACAGTTCCCTGGCCCCTCGCCCATCCAGTCTGCCTGCAGCTGCCAGAGGCCACTGTTGAAAGCACATTCTGAGCCTTTGGTGGAGTCCCACGGATTTTGAGTCAGCATTCATGGCCCTTAGAGAGGCACAAGGGTTCTCGCTGTCACTGCTGCCCACATCCCCGGCCCCTTTCCACCCCTCTCTCACACTCACTTTGCCAAAGCCCTTACAATACTCTCTCATTGGCAGGGTTTACACTCCTGTGTCCTGGCCCGTGCTATCCCCTTGGACGGAGACACATTTCCACCATTTCTTTTTCTGACTAAATCTGAGTTAGATTCAACTTCTAAAATCAACTCAGGAGCCCTGGCTGGTGTAGCTCAGTGGATTGAGTGCGGGCTGCAAACAGGCATCGCAGGTTCGATTCCCAGTCAGGGCACATGCCTAGTTTGCAGGCCATGTCCCCCAGCAACCACACATTGATGTTTCTCTCTCTCTCTCTCTTTCTCCCTCCCTTCCCTCTCTAAAAATAAATAAATAAAATCTTTTAAAAAATAATAAAATCAACTCAGGAAATTTTTACTTCAGGAAGCCTTCCCTGACTCCCCCAGTCCGACTCAGGTACATGGGTACCCACACCCTGCGGACACGTTAGTCAGAGCGCTCTCCAAATTCTGTGTGGCCTCTGTTTACCGAACTGGTTCCTACATGAGCCTTTCTAGCCTCTTGAGGCCAAGAGCCAGTACCTAGCCCCATGCCCGACACATGAGGCATTCCTTCAATGCCAGCCGAATGGACCCCCAGTAAAGACATGCCAGGCTCTGCGCTGGGCACTGGAGTCTCAACGACTAATCTCCCCACTATTCAGAGAGACACACATACAATCTCTGGTTCTGCCTCTGGAAGAAAGAGCCAAACCAGTAGGAGAACTAAAGACAGAGAAAGAAGACAGGATTAGTTTCCAGCCAATTCAGTAGGCAAATGTTTCCATTTCCATTCCTTCCCTGATCCCAGCCATGGGAGCCCTTCCTTTGTAATAGATGATATTTGCCTCTTCCTTTACCTTTTCTTTCCACTGAAATTTTGTGCTCCCCATCTTTCCCTAAGAATCCTGACAGGGCTCTAGGACAAACTTAGAAACATAATTGAGGTTATCCCTCCTGGAAAACACATCAGTTCCTTAAGATGCTTTATCACAATGAGCAAAAAGCTATTTCCAAAAGAAATTCAGACCCATGACAGGGATTAGTGTCAGGGTTGGAGACCACGGTGGGGAGGAAAACAGGGAATATCTATCTGTTTCTTAAGTCACAAACTTAAGTGCTTCCCTCTTCTGACATGGCGCTAGTGAGGAAGTGCTGTTCACCTGTACGCAGGTAGCGGGTGACTTCTCCGCCACCAGCCACTGGGAGTGCCGTGGACAGGGAGGGACAGTGAACCCTGCCAAGCGTGTCTGAGGCCTGCGGGTACCTACACCTTTAGTCTGACTTCACTAACAAACTCGTCAGAAAAAAAACTGAATTGCATACAAAGCATTTTTGTATTTATTATGTACAAAATTAAAAACAAAAGCACAATTTTACTTTGTGCTGGTTCCAAGAGATGTAACAACCACACATCATATTTCCTACGCTATGTGCAGCATAACATCACCGAAAAATCAAAGAGGCGTGACAGTAAGGTGGTTGTCCAGTTCTGGAGGGCCTCAGACCAGCTGCTTACCTTCTCAGTTTTCCTAACTGCAAAACAGGTTAGCGAGAGTGCCTACTATCCTGTCAAACAGTTTCTCGGTCTCAACATTATTGATCTCCAGCCTGGATAATTCTGCATCCCAAAGGGCCACCCTGCACGCTGCAGATGTTTGGTGTCATCTAGTAGCAACACCCCCTCCCTGTTATGACAACCAAATGTCTCCGGGCTTGGGCAGGAAGGAGAAATCGTCCTTGGTCGAGAAAGATGGCCACGGTGAGATAAACAAATCAGTACATATAAAATGCTGGTTCCTGACACACAGCAAGCACTCCACGACTTGACCCAGAGGATAACAAAGTCTGGAAGAGGGAGAGACAGTTTGTTCTGTAACAAAGAGGACTTCACTGTTCTCGTAGACCTCCTAATAAAGTCACACATTTCTGAGCACCCTGCACCCTTCAAAGGCCATGGTAACTGCATCCAGGTGGCCATGGCCACTGACAAACTTACAGGCACTTACGTTATTTTATCTCTCCCTCATCTCTATTAAATAATACAAGCAATTTGTTTAAAACAGCATTTATTATCCCCCTTGATACTTGAATGCCTGCTTAGCCAAAGACACTGTACACTACACAGAATGTTTTTATTGGATTTTATGAACAATAAAAATAGCCCATCTGGCCTCAGTCTTTTTATCTTTAAAGGCCATTTTGTTAGAATATCAAAAAATTTGGTTTCCCTGCTGCAGAGGGAAATGTTGCATCTCAGGGACTCTTTGGTGCCTGATACTCTCCTGGTGCTCGGAAATAGCCAAAGTAGCCATTGCACAGGCAGACAACTCTTGCTGTTAGAAAGTTTATCCTTATCCCATGCCTCACTCCTGCATCCTCTGAACATCGTTCAGTCCAGTGCTAACTGTGCCACTGCTGAGTGCAGGCACCGTGGCTCTTAAGACACAAGCAAATCCTACTGCCTTTCATGACAGAAACCAGATAAATGAAGATACTGACAACCCTTGATTTGGTCCTTTCTTCCTTGACTAAAGTTCAGTTCAGTTCAGTTCGTGATGCCTCACAGGTCACGGTGTCCTGGCCCCAACCATCTCCATGCCCCTTCTTCCAAAGATGCACTTTCTTTTGTCAGTGGACTCTTCAGATGAGGTGTCCACACTGCGCACCACACTCCAGGTGTGATCTGACCCTTAAAGAGCCCAGCAGAACTATCACATTGCTAATCTACACCCAACCCGCAGTGCAGCCCAAAATGGGCCATCCCTTCTAGCAGGCAAGGCCTCCCACACTCTTACACTTTTAAGCAAAGTAAGACCTTGGGTCTTTTTCTTACAAATTCTATTCCAGCAAATTTATCCACATCCTATACACTCACATATCACATGATGAACCAAAAATGCATAATCTTCTATTTATCTCTACCATATTTAATCTTGTTGTCTTGATGGACACCCAGAATGACAAGATAGCTTTAAATGCTCCTTCTAGAAATCATAGTATCAGCTACTTCTTCCTCCCCTTATTTTTCACTGACAGCTTTGGGTTCTCCTAAATTTTGACTGAATAAATTATTGTCTTTATCTAAGTCATTGATAGGCAAACAATAGCCCATGGGCCAAATCCATCCCACAGCTTTTGTTTGTCAATAAACCTTTGCTGGGTCACAGCCATGCTCACTTGCTCACATGTTGCCCAGGACTGCTCTCCCACAGTGGTAATGAAGCCGAGTGGTTGCAACAGAGACCGTATGTCCATAAACCAAATGTATTTGCTACCTGGCCCTCTACAGGAAAAGTTTGCGAAGCCTGAATGAAAGTCTTGAAACATGCAGAATAGAATCCAGGCAAAGACAGCACGTAAGGGCCTGCCATTGAATACAACTGATTAATCAACACATTTAAGAACAGCGATTCACATGATTTTGAATTTGTGGAAAAATGTGATCATTTCTAGGGTCTGTGTAGACTTCAAATACACTTTGCTTTTGGCATTGCTTCAGCCTACTAACCCCATCAATGTTAAAATGGAATTAATTAATTAACTGTTGCTTATTTAATTCAGAAATGGTTCTGCCATTGCATAGATAGTTGAAAGGATGGAATTGGAAATGGAACAAGTGAAGTTTGAAGGAATGACAGGAGGCTGGAGAGAAAGTTGATTCTAAAAAGCAGCCAGAGGTCCAGAACCAAGAGGGGCCTCTGCAGAGATGTACAGGTTTACTCTGATGGTGGTTAATGCTCCCCACTCACACCGGCCTGGGTGTGTTGGGGGTTGGCATTGCTCTAGAGGCACCAACTTGGAAAATGACTGCAGTCCCTACCTGAGATTATCAGATAGGCCCCCTCGCTGCTGCCCCTATAGACAGGGGATGACTGACTGTATTGGAAAGCAATGCCTGCGTGGTAGTAAATTTTCACAGCCTTAAATCCAGGCTACCCAAAGCCACTTGCCACCCTTTAAACTTTATGCCCTCTTCTCATTTCCAACCAGCAGTCCCCACGGCAGGTTCTTGGAGCCTGAGCGCACAGTCTAGATTGGGCAAGGCAGGCCTGACTGTTGAAACAAACGATATCTGCATTCACACACACACACACACACACACACACACACACACACACACCCCACTATCAGAACCCTATTGCTAACAAGCATTCGGCTTGATACATTGAGCCTGAAAATTATCTGAGAGTAGGTCTGAGAGTTACCAGGAAGATAAAGAATATTGCCAAGGTTAAAGTCATGGGCTTTGGTGTCCAGCAGACCTGGATTGGAATCTTGACATTTTACTGTTATTTGAAACCTCCAAACCTTAATTTCTTCATCTGCAAAATAGAGATAATAGTAATGCCTCCTCACAGGGTCCATAAGCATAAATGATAGCGTGTATTTGGAGCACATAGTACCTGGTCCCCAGTAAGTATTCAGTAGATGCATATTGTTATTGCCATCGGTATCTTAACAAATATTGAGGACTATTTTAATTTTTGATGATTTCTAAGAACATGCCCAAAGCACCCCTTTCTGAACAACAGCACTGAAACCGCACACCCTGCTCAAACGATAGCACGAGGGATACACAGCACTGAGATTTCCCCAAGGCAGAAATACAAGCACTAATGCAGATGTGGAAAGAAAGTTTTCAGTTCACTGTGTGCCTGGGACACTCTCAAAAAAGAAGTCATTATATTACTAAAAAAGTAATTGCCTTTGTTTTATTAGTTTTCCAAATAAAAATCACCCATGTCGAACCTAAGAGCCTGCTGCCCAGGAATACCCAAGATCTCTGGTCTTACAGGGTAACCCTTACCTGTAATATTTGTATAAAGATGTAGGTTCAGAGGCTTAAAGAAAAACACCAAAACCCTGGGGCTCAAACGAGATAGAATTTTATTCCACTCTTATGGTAACAGTCCAGAGATGCCACAGGACTTAAAAGTCACATGGTTTGCGCACAGGGCTCTGCTCCACAAGAGCATCCAGGGGCCAGGGCTCCTGCTGTGCTGTTCCGCAGTCTCCTGTGGGCCCGGACCAGCAGAGTTAGCATCACCCGAGAACTTGTTAGCAATGCAAGTTCTCATGCCCCACCCCAAACCTGCTGAATGAGAAACTCCGGGGCCAAGGCCCTCAGATCTGTGTTTTGCCAAGCCTTCTAGGTGCTACTCTCCTTGTCTCAAAGTGAACTTACCACTGCTTCTGTGTTCTAGACCATGGAAAGGAGAAGAAAGACAAGTCATATCCTGTCAACGAAGTGAAATGGAAATTATACACATTGCATATTCTGCTCATCCTCCACTGACAAGATGTACCGTCAAAAGGACACATGTAACGGCAAAGCAAATGCAGTCTCTAGAAGGGTAGTCACGTGGCTTGGTGAAACTAGGGGAATTCACTTCCGGGCTTACAGAGGAAGAGGTAGGAACCAGAGGGGGTTCTTCCAGCCCACAGGTGAGGCTGGAAGGGCGTCTCCCAAGGCGGCTCCAGCTGGGAAGAAGAGGGCGCTCCACAGAAGGTGATGTGATTCCAGAGTCCCAAAAAGAGGATCTGAATTAGTGCTGGTAAATAAAAATTGCACTGGACACAGTTAAATCGGCCAGGGAGGCTTTATTCAACACTCTTGCAATAGGGTAGAGAGACTGAACAAGAAGAAAGGCAGGCAAGCTGTAAGCATTGGGGTGAGCTTGTGGAAACATACTGGGAGGAGTTCGGGAAGAGACCGGTCAAAGTGATCACATTCACTAACGATACTTTCAAAAGTTAGACTCGTAGCTGCCCACAGAGCCCAGGAGATGGGGGCATGCCCTTTCTTTACGATTACAGTTCAAAGAGAGGGCTCCCAGTTCCTTGAGAAAGACATTCCTGGCAAGAGGCTAGGAGAAGATTTACATCTCAAGGAGCAGCAAAAAAATTGACAATGGAAGGTGCTCTAAAGAAAGTGCTCTACCAAAGGTCGGAGGCACAGAGCCGGGAAGGAGCCCTGTTGTCTGGTTGGCACGTTCAGTCCAGCCGAGTGGAACCTGAAGGCCTTTTGCAGCAGCAGGCTCCTTCCAAGGGACAGGGGTCCTCTGCGCACCTTGCAGAGAGGTCCTGAAGCCCAGGTCTGCCACCCTGTCTCTGTTCCCACCTCAGCAGTTCAGAGCTGATTTCCCTTGTATTGCAGAAATAGCCCATGTTTATGTCGAAAGTGATTTCTCTTTCCCTTCAGTTTTGGCTTTCTTTCCTCTCCTTTGGCACCTAAACTGTTAGGATTGTGAAAAATCATTTCATTTAAAGAGATAGTATGGAATAGCAAGACTTTTTTAATCAGTTCTCAGCACTGCACCAACTTAGCTGACTTTGCATTTTTTAAAAGCTGCCCAGCTTCCTGTAGATGCAAGACAGCAACCGTTTAATGTGGCTGTGGCTAGTAGGCATTCTCCTGCGTAATTCTGGGCAACTTTTACCTGAATAGCATAGGTACAGTTCTGCTCAGAGACAAAAGATTCTCTGATGGGAGACCATTGGTGAAAAAGATTCTAAAACTCTGTCAATAGCAATTCATGCAGAAACAAGGAGAAATTCCATTTCAAGGGAATTGGTATGACTATAGTTCAGAGCCTTGACTATAAATAGTGCCTATCCCTAACCCTGGATAAAAAAACGAGTCATTCATTGAAGCCTCTTCAAGGAAGACTTGTCAGAGCTCGCTTCCCATCCCTTCCACTGGATGTGAAGGAGCCCTTCCACAGCTCCACTGCCATCGAATCATCTATTTCCTTTTCATCATAAAGCTCAGCATTTACATCATGGCAACAGACCTGTCTAAAGCCCAAAGTCTAAAGCTGCTTCCCCACTCCACCTGCCGCATGGCAATGGCCCCTCTGGTTCATCCCACAGCAAGTTAATGCTAGAATTAACAGAAATGTGGCTGCCGTACAAAGTTATAGAAGGATTCTACTCTGAGGTCTGTTCCTGCATCCTTCCCACTGAGCTGGGAAACTGATCCTTCTGTATCTCAGGAAACACCATCCAGGCACCTGACAACATGGGCCCGGGGAGTCCCTGAGACGGTCCCTTTGGGTGAGTTCCAGGACCCCGCCTCAGGAAACCCGTTGGATTTGTTAGCCAATTCAGGCAGGATATGAACCAAGTGGAGAAGCAATTCCCACTCCATGGATTGCAGCAGGGCAAGGTGTCATACCACACAGATGCGATCTGGGAGGCAGGTCAGATAGCACCTTTCTCCTCCCAAGGAAAACCATGTGGGACCATGAGTGAGATTCCACAGGGAAAAGAAGAAAACAGCTCTCACTCATGGTGCAGCACATAGCCAGAGACCAGGGAGCTTCAGGCCTCATTGGACAGACCCAAGTCCAGTTGGGGCGAGAGAACGAATCCATCAACCTGCAAAGCTGTGGATCTGCCCTTCAGACCTGTGCTGCCTGCCGTGGAGCTACCACTGAGGCCAGCATCACATTTCAGGAAAGAGTTTTCTTGACTCAAACAGATAAGCAGTTACACTTGAGCTTTATTTTGTTTTATTTTTTAATATCATTAAGGTTTGTTGTTTTTATAAAACACCATTTAACTCAAGTCCATGTGTGCCTACTGCTTTTCAATCAAGCCTCAGAAAGTGTTATAAAAATTAAATAACAGATCTTATTTTTAAAAAACTGCTTTTAAATACTTATATGAAAGTATGTTCTCAAATGGTCCCCCAATAAACTCAATAATTTTTTAAATATTAAAAATAAATAAAATAATCTGATGGAATATCAGGCATTGCTATGCAAAACCCAGAGTGGGACATTTAAAGAAGGATAAAGCCCCTTCCCACTGCCCACCTGTGGTGTCCCCAAGTACAATGCTTGAAGCCCCGCATGCCTGGATTAGGGAGAGGTCCAGCCTCTCTCCTCACCACCACATTCATGGAGCCACAATCCACACCACTGAAATAATAACCAACGTAAAACCATAAAATGGAAGATACTTACCCCAGGAACCTAAGGACAAGGAGTGGTTTCAATTCACATGCGACTCGGTTCTGAGCTTTCTGGAAAACAAAGCAAAAAGGAAGGCATCATGAGCTTCCTGGTTTGTCTTCTCCCAGTCTAAGCTCTAGCAGGGTCCAAATTTTCATCTTTCTGGTTTTATAGAAAAAGAAACTCAAGCACAGAGAACATAGGAGTTCTGCATAAGTTTACAAACCTGGGCTGAGTCTAAACTTGAACCCCAGTTGAGTAATCCTTACTGAATGCCTGTGCCATTTTGCACCCCAGTGTTTCCCTCTAGCCTTCAGATACAGTTCTTCCCTCCATCTGAACAGAACCAAGGCCCACGGTGGCCAGCAAAGGCTTTGGCAACAACAGCATTCATACTTAAGAATCCCCAGGTCACTAAGGTGGAGTTTGCATCTCATTATGCACCTACACGTGTACTCCTAGGAGGCACGGAACTGTGCTCTTCCACTAATGAGTTGTGTGAACTTGGCAAAGATCACTTGGCAGAGTGATAGAGAAGGAAACCAACACTGCGACCAGCTCTGCTGAGCTAGGAGCATTTGCATATACTCACCTTATTTAGTACACCTGAACAGTTTGCAAGATGAGGGTACTGAGGCTCAGATGAGAGCTGAATAGCATGGCCAAGGTTGGCAACTGTTAAGTCACAAGATTAAAATTTAAAATCCAAGTATGTGTGACTCCAAAGCACAGGCCCTTCCCTAAAATAATATTGGTGCCAAAACCTACACTGTCTTTCTTCGTATACAAAATGAGGAGTTGCACAGATGTTTACTAAAAAAGACATATGTGTACATGTGCATGTACATATGTGTATACGTGCATACAAAGGATCCTAAAGAAATATCCCAAATGGTTAACGGGGTTTTCTCTGGGGTGAGGAATGAGCATAGCAGAGGAAGAGTGAGGAAGAGGGGAAGAAGAACATATACAAAACTTGAATCCTTTACTGTTAAAATGTATTTATGTAACACTTGTGCAATTAAAGTAAAATAAAACAAAATAAAGTGAAAGGGATTGAACCAGATAATTCCATTAAGCGTCTTCCAGCTATTCCACTGTATATTTCTCTCACTAAGTAAGCAGCAGGTTCAGCAGAATCCTGCACACCCATTTCACCTGAAAATGCAGGTTGGTTTTACTAATACTAAGGCAACTGCGCCACCCAGTGGCCACACTAAAAATTACATCATGTGTCCACCCTTCAGCCTTGGGGATTAGGGGAATAGTTTTTTATTTAGCAATGGCAAGTAATTAGTTTAACTTAATAAAAGTAACTTTGTCTATTGTAAAATTTATTATTCCACAAGTCAACCAAGTCTGTCCTCTATGTCACTCCCATGCTGACATACTTCATTCTCTTAGGTTGAGAGAGTCACACAGTGTCACAGCCAGAAAGAAACAGGCACCCATGGAACCTGGCCACACCATTTCAGAGAGGAGGAACTCTGTCCCTGGGCTGAGGACCCCTCCTTTCATCAACAATGCCATTCGCCCCAAAGCAGCACCTCGAGTGAGCTGCCAAAGGAATACCAGGAAGAAATCTTCCTAGAAAGATCCCACCCACAGGCTCTGATGCTGGATTAAGAGGCAAGTCAAATCAAGCAGCACTTAAGGCCATCATCTTCAAGACGCATCCTCAGAATCATTTGGAAGCGTGGTGCCATCAAACTCCCCATAAAACCCTCAAAGTGTAAACTGAGGCTACTCCTGCAATAAGCTCCTGGCTTTCAAACATTCCTCAGCAGGTCCACCCTGTACCTGTGGGTGTTTTTACAAGCTACATTATGGATTCCCATGTCACCAGTGAGCCAGCACAGTCAGCAGAAACTCTGAATTTGAAAGACACATGAAGCCATGACCCATGTGGCTCAGTGGGTTAGACATCAACCCAAAAAGCAAAAGGTTGCCAGCTGGATTCCCGGTCAGGGCACAAGCCTGGGTTGCAGGCCTGGTC
The DNA here is from genome assembly GCA_004024845.1 of Tonatia bakeri. Taxonomy (NCBI): domain Eukaryota; kingdom Metazoa; phylum Chordata; class Mammalia; order Chiroptera; family Phyllostomidae; genus Tonatia; species Tonatia bakeri. The sequence continues at coordinate 94,334 of PVIA01000994.1, forward strand.
CCAGATTGGGGTGCATGCAAGAGGCAACTGATCAATGTTTCTCCCACACATCGATGTTTTCTCCTTCCCCTTCTCCCTCCCTCCCCCTCCTTCTAAAACATAAATAAATAAGTTTTTTTTAATATTTTTTAAAACACATGAAAGAGTGCTATTCCAGAAAAGAGTGATATACTGCATTATCTAACTTTTAGCCCACTCATTTCCAAAGAACTCATGAAAAGGAGGACTTTCAAACACTATTGGTGGAAATGTGCATTGTTAGAGCATTTCTTAAAAGCCATCTGACATCTGCCCTGGCCAGTGTGACTCAGCTGTTTGGAGCATCTTGTCATAACTGAAAGGTTCCGTGTCCATTCCCCAGTCTGGGCGTGCACAATTCCCTGTCCAGACACACACAGGAGGCAACCAATCCATGCTACTCTCTCACATCGATGTTTCTCTCTCTCCCTTCCTCTCTCCCTTCCTCTCTAAAAAGTGATGGAAAAATATCTTCAGGTGAGGGTTAAAAAATTTTTTTTAAACACTCGGACACTGTTATGACCTGAAATCCTTCATAAGAATGTGTCTATGAGGATGTTTCTCGTGGCATTGTTCCTAGTGGGGACAGGGCAGGAGAGGGAGTAAGAGAGAGAATGTCCACAGATAAGAAAGTGGTGCATAAATTATGGTACTTCAGTGCCATGGAATTTTATGCCACTGCTAAGAGTGAATTTGAACTATAGAAAATAATTTGAATAAATTTCTGCAGGGTACTACTGAGGCGGGGGCAGTGGGGGAACTAAATTGCAGAGCAAATTCCGATTTAATAAAATAAACAAAGATCAAAAATCCTTGTATAAATACAGACCTATGTGTATGTTTATTTTGCATGTATGCTTCTACACCATACTGTAAGCATGAAAAATAGAGGGATACATACTAGATACGTTAAAGAAAAAGGGTCAATAAGGCAAATATATACATTAATTTCCCATTAAGTTATCTTGGGAGAAAATGTATAATTTCTAGAAAGTTCCAAATAAGTGTAAAAGTCACCAAGTGAGTGGCCTGCTGGAACACCCATAAGAGTGTCCTGTCGGAACTCCTGTAGTGTGCGCTGGCCTCTGCCTGGAGGGGGAGTGGCAGAATAGATTGTTTGTCACACAAACACATTCACACGTACACACCTGTGGCAGTAGCTCTAAGCACTTAGTAGCAAAGCACTAAGCTTTGGTTTATCCAGCCAGGAAATGGAAGTAATAATTCACCAATCCCATAGAGTCATTTTAAGGGTTCAATGAGATCACACATTTAATGCGATTAGCACAGGTGACTAGCACGCAGTCAGCCCTCAGTAAATGGGGAGAGGGGAGTTGCTACTGTTCATTATTGCTAAATTAAGACCAGTGGGCGCTGTGAGGCTGCATCTCAGGTGAGCCAGGCAGGGGCCAGACAACTGGCTGCCTCCCCAGTTGTGTGAGGGAGTCCTCTGACGTCCCCTCTAACTCTCCGCTCTGTGACTTGGCTTCTCTGTGATTTAACACATACGCAGGGTCAGCAAGGCCTCTGGTTCTTCCCATCCCACCCCGCCCCAGCTGCATCCGCCAAAACAATGAACCTGCACATCAAACTAAAGCAAGAATACACAGTGAAGTCTTCGACCTGGGCAGAGGAAAGGAGGGAGAACAATGTAGCTATAGGCAGTCCCTTTATCTTTATCACCAATTTCAATGCCTGATTTTTACTTAATAAATGTTTCTTGAATGAAGTATTTCTTGGCATGCTTGCTTTCTTTGTTCTCTGTTTAATGGAAACATTGCCTTCTCCTTGCCTGTTAGGAACGGTGGGGCCAGGCATCACCTCTCTGCCCTCCCCCAAGGGGTGTGTGATTTTGAATCAGGTTCTCATTAAAACTTAAGTCCTCTCTTACTAACCCATGTTGGATTCTTTGTCACATGGGGGTTCTTAGCCTTTGCATGGCGGGATGTCTGTGTAAATGAGGTTTATAAATTCACAGTTAAAATACATTCTAACACAAGGAAATCAATAAAACTGAAATATTGTTCTGTCCATCATCCCCACGACTCCACTGATGCCAAGTAAGAACCCATGAGGAGGGACGCAGTAAAGGGTGCACTTGACAAAGACGCAGACGGAGACTGAGTGCAGAGCACTGGGTTGCCCTTGGTCCCCAGCTCCCCACTTCTGCAAGCAGGTCGTCACCAGTTCCACACCCTCCTCTGATCCCAGGAGGACAGGTTCCTTGAGTTAGCCACCTCTTCCCTACTTTTTCATTCTCTGCTGTTCTCTTTGTCACGCTGGACACCAGGTAGACCACATGTTACGAGGGTCATCATCACAGTGAAATGCACGGAGCAGCGACTTTGAAACGAGCCCGCACAGATTCTGAACCCCACTCCTGGCCTGGGGGAAGTTGCCAAGTGCTTCTTCCTCTGAGACACAGGACTGGGTTTAAGTAAAGTGACTGGCACAGAGACTGGCAGGTGGCTGGTGCTCCGTAACCTGATCCCCTTCCCCTGTACAGGCGAAGTGCGGGTTACCTCCACTCCCCACCTATCCTCATCTGACGCTCTGCAGCAGGAGGTTGACAAGCATGAACCACATCAACACGTCCTTTACCCTTTGCCTTCAGGAAGACGCAGACATTGAGAAGCACCCGTTGGGTATTGGAAGGAAAAAGGAAGTAAAAGCAGGTTCTAAAATCCTCTAGCTCCCTCTCTAGCGGGTCAGCTGAGGAGGGGGCTCACCTCTAACAAAGGCAGCACCGTCCAAAAAGCTTCTTCAGACTTTCGTATCAGTTGCTCCGTCGTCCTCAGGGAAAAGAACAGAGTGGCTCCTAGGCTCCTAACCCTGGAGTGATGCGCCACCCCTTATCAGCTTCCCTGCGTCCCACCCACACCACTGTAAATAGTCCTTTCACTAAAGTCTCCCCAACCACCCCAGTGGTGTGACATCTGTTCCCACTGGAACCCTGAGTGACACAGACAATACCTGACAAAGTGAGAAGGCACCTAGAGCAACCTGTGAGGCATGTGTCACATCATTCAGACACAATCATGTACATACACACAAACACACACACACATGCACACTTAGTATTTGTTGTATTGAACATGCCTGGGATGAATCATTCACATCCATTCCCTTGTCCTGGAAAGCCTGGCCCTTCTTACACTTAAAAAAAAGAGGAAGGACACCAGCAGACAGTCGAGAGATAAAGTTAACTTAAATTCTTCACGGCTACTCACAGAAGCATACGAAGGCCAGGGTAGAAGGTGCAGAAGCATAAGCCAGATTTCTCCAGCTGTATCTTCATTTAACAGATTTACCTTTGGAATCATGGAAAATTTTTATGTAATTACAAAACAAATTAAATGTTAAAACAAAGCTGAGATTCAAAAGCAAAATAAATCAAATGGAAATATGTAGCGGCTTGATGCCGTCACCGCACAGGAAGGGACTCCTTCCGAAAATGTGAAGACACAGTCATTCAATAGTTCACTCCTCGTGGGGCGTGACTGGGGGGCAGTGGTCTCAATGAGTGGCAGGTGCGGTCCCAGGCGACATCAGACAATCATTCCTGGTCACCACCAGGGGTGAGAGCTGCTCCTGGAATCCAGCAATCAGACACCGGAAATGCTGCTAAACGCTCTCCGATGCACAGGGTGGCTCTTCACAGCAAAAAAACTACCCAGCCCAGACACCATTGTTGCCCTCACGGAGAAACCCTGTTTAGCACAGGAATACTCAAACCTTTTCTTAGAGAGACAAACGGTAAGTATTTCAGGCTTGGTAGCCATCCAGTCTCTCTTGCATCGGCTCAACTCTGCTGATGTAGTGGGAAAGCAGCCAGAGACCATATGAAAAGGAATGAGCACGGCTGTGTTCCAATAAAATTTTATTGACAAAAACTTGCAGTCAATCCATACTCATAATTTGCTGCCCCCTACATTAGCACAAAAAGGAACTGAAAAATGCTTAAATTGAATTTAATAATTATATCATTGATTATAGCTTGGGTATTTGCATTGTGAGACAATGCAAATGAGTAACTATGTTAAAATCATTGGGAACTAGAATTTTTGGTATACTAGCAACAAAGAATTAGAAAAAAATGTTTTAAATGTGGAAAGCAACAACAATATCATATAGCTTGAAATCCATCTAGTAAAATATGTGTAAGATATCTACATTGAAAACTATAAGACATTTCTTAGATCTAAATAAATGAAGAAATATGGGAGGTTTGTGAAGTAAAACGTTCAATATTGTTAAGATGTACAATCTCCTTAAATTGGCATATAAATTAAATATTATATGTAAAAATGTAAACAAGCTTTTATGAAGAAATAGACAATGTGATTCCAAAACTTATGAGGAAAGTGAAAAGTTCTAGAACAGTCAAATAATCTTGAAAAAGAAAAATAAAGTTGGGAGCTCTACCTACCTGATTTCAAGACTTTCTGTAAAGCCCCAGTGATTACTACAACAGGTATTCAGAAGGGATGGGCAAACAGACCAATGACACAGAGCAGGGGACAGGGACAGACGCACATAAAGCCAATCCGACAAGCTGATTCTTACCAGGTCAACTTAAAGGATGCAAAGCATCTTTTTTGCAAATGTTGCTAGAACGAATATAATAGATATCTAGATGGGGTGTAGGGGGCAGAACCCCAACCCAACCTCACCCCAAACACAAAAACTGACTCCAGGTGCATCGCAGACCGAAAAGCACAGCATAAACTCTCGTACTTCGAGAAGAAACTACAGAAAAACACCTGTACGGCTTCAGGGATGGCAAAGTCTTCCTGAGCAGACACAGAAGTCACATGCCATCAAAGACAGAGTTTGATAAATATGACCTCATCAAAATGAAACATTTCTGTTCTTCAAAAAACACCAAGAAAAAGAAGGCAAGTCACTAACAGGGAAAAACTATTTTCAGCATATATATGTGACCAAGAAACAAAAACAAAAAATTTTGTATTCAGTATATGTAAGCAACTGCTACAAATCAACCACAGGAGGATGTAAAACCCAACTAAAAACGTGGAAAATAAATGCAGACACTTGTGAATACACATAAACACAATGGCCAGTCACCACATGAAAGGTAGTCCCCATTGTCAAACACCAGGGAAATGAACACTGAAACCACAGTCATTCCCTTGAAACCGCCTCATTCCAAGAAGGACGACAGAAATCAAGAAGCCTGGCAAAGCCAAACGCTGGTAAGGACGCGGGGCGCCAGAGCCCTGGTGCCGACTGGTGTACGCATGTCGCCACTGCACCAGCTGGGTGAAGGGCTGACCACCGAGTCCGAGTCCAGGTGCACTGTGTGCGCATGGTCCTCACTCCCCCCACTTTTGTGTGTGTGTGAAACATTCAGTCACAGAAACTTAAAAAGAAAGAAAAAAAGAGTGCAACTCCGTCACCAAGGAAATGACCCTGATTCTCAGAGAAAGATACATTTCCCCAGCCCCAACATTTAATACCCAACAGTGGTACTGGTTGTTTCAAGCTCAGGCTGCACGTTAGAGACTTTTTTTTAAATGTCAGTCCTGGGCCCTGTTCTGAACTGGGTGAGTCTGAATGTTTAGAGGCAGGCCCACGTGCAGCATTCGTTTCAACTCTCCAGGAGACTCTAATGTCCAGCCAGACTCCTGTTTGCTTTCCATGCCCTCTTTGGATGTTGTAACAAGCAGGAACCCGACAAGAAAGAGAACTCACCCCATATGAGACATCTGCAGAAATCTGGGCATGATTAAGAGACGGAACACACTCATCAGGAAGCCATTAACAGCCCAGCAAAAGAAGGCATGACCCACAGAATAGTGTTACTGTAACCCAGTGAGGGCAGAGGTCATGCAAGAGCCAAAGTCACGGATGTGACTAACGCAGGAGGGAACACAAACAAGTCCCTGACCTCTCTCTCCGCCCACCTTCCAGGCCGGCAGAGACGCACTCTCCGGGGTGGGGGGGCACAGAGCCGGGCGGCAGCTGGCAGAGTGTGCAAAGAGGGTGGGCAGAGGAGAGCCAGCACATGCACCAACCGCAGAGATCCCAGCAACCCCAGTTTCCCACCTCGGCCTGGCCTGTCCACCCAACCCCTGACGGCCCCTCTTCCTCCTCAGCCCTGGTGATTGAGGAGCAACTGAACCACTTTCTTGAACCCACCGAGAGGTGAGAGGTCAGAGGACAATCTCAGGAAGGACCTTGCAGTTCCACAGAAAGAGACTATGCCTCCATCACAAAGAATTTAAGTCACCAATCTGCAGGAACTATGGAATCCTGTTACATCACCAGCAGACAATTAGTTTCTGATTTTCCTTTCCTGGCTGCTCTTAAAAAAATTAATTTACTTATTCATTACAGAGACTGTAAAGCATTGTTTTCAAAGACTATAGCTTGAAATGCTGTGTGAAATCTCATTCTTTGATGTGGAAACGTCTGGGGACATCACTCAGACCACATCCCCCTCGGTTTACCAACAGGGGGACTGAGGCCAGAGAGGTGATGCGATTTGCTTAAAGTCACCCATCTGGCTAGGAGCAGAGTCTACGCATTGCGACTCACAGCCCAGGGTGCTTCTCACCACACCACACGGCCCCCCACAAATGGAACACTAGACCCCCAGGGTAGCGAGATCGTGTAAACCCCTGCCACTTCCATTCCACCCCTCATCTCCAGATGTGACTGCCCAGATCTATTTCATGGCAATTACTTGATCTATCACAGAGGGCAGGGTTCTTAAAGCTGAGAAAGGAAATGAATGCCAACCGGCTTCTGTCTGGCTCCCCAGGGAGCGCCTGATCCAGAAGGCAGGTGCTGATTGGGCCGCCTGAGGCCATGCCAAGCTGTCCCAGGGAGGCGTGCAGGAGAAGGAAGCAGGCTTCATTCGCTTCCTGATAAAAAATCTAGTCAGCTACCAAAACCATTATTTCTGGTGCTCACCCTGCCTGTCGGCCTGGGAGCTGGCATCTCAGACGCTGGCTGGGTTGCTGCAGGGTGAAGGCTTGGGTAAGGGCCCTTCCCTGGTGAAGTGGGAGGTAGCAGGTAGGGAGACACAGGTGGTGGGAGACACTGAGGCAGCAGATCCCAGGGCCCAGAGCCAGGGAGGGGCTCAGGGGGCAGCATGTTCTCCCAGTTCCCAAAGGAAGGCAGGCGGCAACAGGGCAGAGCCTGAAGGTAGCTCTTCTAAAACAGACTCGGCCCTCGTGAGTCTGGGATACTTCAGTGGAGGTCCAACCAAGGATGAGACAGACCAGCTGTCTCTCGGGGCTCCTGACAGCTCACAGAGCCACATCCTGGAGAGGGCAGCAGAGGACAGCTCCTCCAGCCCACAGCGCTGTCACAGCACCGCACAATCCATAGTCAGAAATGTAATTGTCCGTCTACTGGTTTATTATCTGTCTCCCCCACATGGACTAAGTTCCTCGAGGCCAGGAATGTTGCGCCCAGCGCCCGGGATAGCACCTTATGCTCCACAGGCACTCGGAAAGCTACCTTCTGGCATTGTTAAATAAACGGATGACTCTGAAACATCTTTACTCCCGAAGAGGGGCAAGCCACTTGCAGAGGCGAATAAACTCTGGCCTTTGTGAGAAGGATCGATTACAGAATATCCTGTGTCTCCGCTCGCCTGGCAAACTGGAGCCCCACTCCACCCTGTAAGATTGTAACATTTGTAGAGACTTTATGGATGTTAAAGCACTTTACGTTTATTATTTGATTCTCAGAAATATCCTGTTTGCTTTTAAATTATTACTTATTTAAAAAAATAGAGTAGCCATACCTTTATGAAGGTACATGGCTTCTAAAATAACTTCATTGGTAAGTGCAAACTATTTATTCTACCTCCAAATACGATGCTCTTCCCTCCACCCCCATCATAATCAGAGTCCCAGCTCTGAGCACACACACCAGGAGCAGGCATTATCGTTCCATTTTTGTCGGAGAAGACAGGGTCCTGAGGAAATATTGGCTTTGCTAGTCCAAGTTAGACTTACGGCAAGAGCCAAAATGCCTCAAAGGGTTGAAAAGGAGAAAAGGAGTAAAGAGGCATATACTCTGCCTCTGGTCAAGAGAAAGCAGATGGGATTTACTAGGTGGCAGCTCAGCCTCCATTTAGCCCCAGATAAGAAGAAAGGGAGCTCTCAGGTCACCGGGAAAGCCAGTCCACGCCCCTGGGCACGCACGCTTCCTGCCACCACTCTCCTCGTGTTCACACAGCCCTGTCTGTCGGAGGGCAAAGTGCTTAACATACACCAAAACAACTGCTGTTATTGATAGTGCCAACTGTGTAGATTTGCATTAACTCTATTTCTACTAAGAATTTAAGCCTTTCACACATATTGTCTAACTCTTTCTCAGATTTTTTATTAGCAAAACGTTCCCAGGTTGCTACATAAATACATTTAAAAGTGCTTTAAAATATTTAAACACATTCAGCCTTATCTACATCCTCTCCTCTCTGTCCCAGGTTAGCACATTTCCATTTTGATTATCTGCCTTTGAAATACCAATTTTCAAAACGGAAACCTAAAAGTGTAACTACCGTATTTTGCCGTGTATAATGCGCACTTTTTGCCCAAATTTTTGAGGCAAAAATAAGGGTGTGCGTTATACATGAGTATAATGTTACATGCCATGGGTATAATAATGGTTATAAATAATCCTGTGTATAATGCGTCCAAAACCATGGGTACACATTATACACAGAAAAACATGGTATAAATCTCCAGTCTCTCACCAAAGTCGTTTCCTTTCCATACTTCACTACAAGCTATAAAGAAGCCTCTCTCCTGAGGGCTTCAAAAGTAGCACAGGACTCGCCTTCCCCAGCTCCGGTCCCTTTGGTATTCATTCTGCTCCTGGGATAATGAGGAGGTGGAGACAACAGTTAACACAGATGAAGTGCCCACTCTGTCCGGGGCACTGTGCCAATTGCTTTACACACATGGTCTCATCTAATCCTTGTAGCAGACTTCTAGTTGCCCCCTAGTACCCACGGCAATAGGAATTTTAGCTGGGCACACAACCCAGTCTCCACTGCAGCTAGGTGTGGCCTCTGATTATTTTCTGGGCAGTGAGCATAAATATCTGTGGAAGCTTCCAGGGACGCAATGCCATCCTCAAGCATGGCTCCCCCTCCGCTGCTTCGCAGGGGATTCCACCAGTATTTATAGCCTAAGAATCTAAAGCATCATCCATTGATTACCTCTGCTTTGACTTTTTCCCAATTACGGTTCAGAGATTGCTCACTATTCCTTACTCTCTCCATTCACCCCTTATATCTTGAATATCTTTGTTCTCTCCTTCTTAGACCAACCTTAGTCTAAAGGAAAACAGCCTGCCAGTCTCAAAAAGGCTGGAAAAGTTTTACTCTTGCCCTCTTATTTCTGGAACCTTACAGACCCTCCCCTTTCCTCACTTCTTTCCAATCCATATATAACACCATTATTCATCAGAACCCATCCTACCCCGCAAAAGAGACAGCCAGGCTGAGATCCCTATGGCTCTTGCTCTGCATCTGCTGACGTCACCCCCACGCCCCCACCTCCTGCTCAGAACCAAACTCCCGGCCCACATTATCTCACCCACTTCATATTTTCTCTTCTCTCCCAACTGTTACGGACATGTTAGCCTCTCCCCGTGATCCCAAATTTGAGTAAGAGAACAAACATTTATTATTATCCCCATTTTACCAGTGGGAAAACGGAGGCACAGAAACATGCGAGGATTTGTCCAAGATTGCACCAAAGAGGGCAGATGACACCCCATCCTCTGCATCCCAATCCAGGACCCTTCTTCTTCCCCTGCATTCCTTTCTCACATTCTCCAGATTCCCTGAAGATCAGGCAACATGCAGCAACTTTTATTTTCACTTCTGGGCACACCTGGTGACTTCTCCAAGGACCCTCATCAAGTCTGCATGGAAATGAGAACCAAGTGCTCTTCACTCTACCAGACCCACGCTCTCTCTACAACAACACTACACCAGAGAGCCAGTGAGGTGAGATAGATAGATAGATAGATAGATAGATAGATAGATAGATAGATAGATAGATGATAGATAGATAGATAGATAGATAGATAGATAGATAGATAGATAAATAGATGGATTTCAATGATGGACTTCCAGGTGTGCAGAAGAGATTAATGCAGTTTTAAGCAGTGAGTCCCTCCGTACTAGAAAGGACGCACTCATGAAAGTCGAGGAGAACCCATGTGTCAGAGAGAGAAGAGCCCGGGCCTGAGCCCTGCCCTGCACCAGGGTATCCGGAGAAACGGGGCCGAGAACAAAGTCCTAAATGACCTGTGTGACCTTGTACAAGACCTTTCCTCCTCTGGAGAGTGCTTCTGTCTTTAGCCTCAGGACTCACTGAAACCAGGCACTCGCTGCTCAGGGGACGCGGAGGGTCACGCAGAAGCTGCAACGGCACTGAGAACGCACTTCCTGAGACGGGGCTGGGGAGGCGGGGCCCATTTTATTTTATCTGCTCAACCAAGAGTGATGAATTCAGGGCAAGTGGAGGAAGGCAAAGAAGCCATTATTTCATAAGGGTAGATGTCTTTGCTGTCTTTGTATCCCTAGTTTTTATCATCCAGAGAACATCCTGAATATCCAACAAATAAAAGAACAAAAGGAGTGAAGTGGAAAAGAGACTAGAAAGTTGACCAGACATCCCTCTTGGGAGAATATGGCTCCATATTCAATCATGATATTTGGGTCCATATCTCAAACACCCGAGAGGCTGAGACTGGAGAATAACAGATCTTCCTACTTATTCAACACGGTTTCACACATTCATTTTTAAAGTATATTCACACACTTATCCTATTTATTGTGATATCAAAAAAACAACCAACAGAAGCTTTATTATCATAATTGTATTTTAAAGAACCTACTATTCAATAATATTCAAGTGGCAGATTCCACATCCAGAAAGGGGAGGATCCAGATATTCTAATTCCAAACCTGTGCACGTTCCAGGGTCAAGTACCAAGGGAGCTAGACAATGCAGCATTGTCACCCACAAAGAGAGAGCTTGGACCACCTGACAACACAAAGCAAAGAGAGGCACATCACACCATCAATTTTCAGCTTTTGGAAAGGGCTGCCAGACCCATAAGCCTCACCACTGGCCCCTGGATGGCCCAAGGCAGCCCAGAAGTGTGACTGGAAACAGGAAGAAGTGTGAATGAGTGCCTGTAAGGCCAGCCCAGAGGGGTGGGGATGGGGAATCAATAGGCAGTTGTAGTCCGTTACTGGCCAGGGTTTGTGGAAGGGGGAGAAAAATCGGCAGAAAACTAATATTTCTTGATGACCTACCATGTGCCCAGTTATATGATACTCTACACACAGTGTGTCTTTACCACCACCAACAAAGCTCTACAGCCAGTAGCATTAAGCTATTTAACAGATAAGGAAACAGAAGCTGAGGGAAGTAACCTCACTTGTCTGAAGTCAGACAATTAGAAGACAGCAAACCCATGACTCAAACTCAGGTGCAGAGGACTCTTTGCAGTCTGTATGTCGCCAAATGGTAAAGCTATTAGCAAAGTTCCTGAACAACCGAGGACATCACAGGGAAAGAGAAATGGCATACGATGGAACTGTGTAGGACACTCCATCAGGTGACAACTCGTCATACCTTCTTCTTCCTTCTGAAAAGAATCCCAGTTCTGCTCAACTATCCACCATCTCATGTGGCCATGTGACTCAGGAAGCTTACCCATTTCTCACTCTGAGCACAGATTCTGACCAGTCAAAGCAAACCAATGGAGAACATCTTCCTGGTGACTCCAACTGCTCACAGAGTGGGCATATGATCTCAATCAGCTCAACCAGATTAAATGAAAGCATATACATCTCATATTTGAGAAAAATATCCTCCCTCACTCTCTCCCTTTTCCTCCTGTATCTCTCTTCTCTCTTCATTCTTCCTAATGCATGAAATTAAGGACACAGGCTTTCCCAGCTTCTACCTGCAGCTATCTTGTGACCAGGAGAACTGGTTCAAAGTTGAAACAATGCACGGGTTGCATATCACAGCTATGGAGATGACCTGGCTTCTTGTTGATATTCCTGAGCCACTGAGTCACCCAGCTCTGAAGTTTACCCTACTTACAGACTTACTGTTCGATAAGCTAATGGATGTTCTAGTGTTTAAGTCAGTTCGAATCAGAATTTATGGTACTCGCAGTCAAAATCTTTCTGATAGCTTGTTTGCATCTGTTGGTTTTGCGAAGATATGAAAATGACTCATTAGGATGGGAGTGGCTACTGGGAAAATAAGAGTGAGAGTCACTTGCCCTGTAACTCAGCGCTTTGAAACCCACTGGTACTTACCAACACTGAGCACTGACTGATACAGCAGATGGACACCATCTCTGACCAGTTCTCTGTCCAGGTGGCTTCCTGGTGACTCTAGACTTGATGGGTAAAGGCCCAGACTCGTGCCATACAACCACAGCAGCTAGGGACAGCCTGGTTTTAATTAAGCAGTCGGAGGCCAAGAGGAAACTCTTTATCAAGTTGGAAAATCCTCCCACTGTGTGGTTGCATAAGACAGTGACTTGGCTGAGCAGAAAGGAAGCTTCTGAACGAGTGGGTGAGATGAGTAAGACTACACCACTACCCTCCACCCCCCATGATGTGGGTTGGCGTTGCACAGGAGGTTTTGAGTCTCCATCTTATAGGTGCGGGAATGCCTCAGAATAAAGAGAGGCTGGGGAAGAGTGTAATGAAAGGGAAGGTGGAAAGGTGGGTGACAGTGTTGGGGGGAAAGTAGGGAGCCCAAGAGCTAAAGGAACTCGTAACTCTATGGGCACTCCAAATAGCCTAAAGCCTGAAGGATCTTCCACAGAAGAAAACTACCCTGGGCAAAGCAGCACAAGGACCAGGCAGAAGGTGACCCAGTGATTTCACAGGCACTTCCAACAACAGTGGCATTATGGAGGCACTTCTTCAGGCAGCTCACAGGCTGCAGGTTACTTCTTAAAAGCTATAGAGGAAGGAAAGGAAAAAGAAAAAGAAAGGTGTGGAGAAAGAAGCTTTTCTTTCTGAATATATATGAAGCTTTCTCTGGGAACTCCAAGAAAAATCTGAGAGATTTTCAAATGACAAAGTTCCTGCAGTTATGTCGTGGGGACTCAGAGCATGGTATTAATGACTATGTGGCCATATTTCAGTTCACAGGCTGCTGAATCCTGAGACATCTGGAGTACAGCAGTATTCCTAGGATCACCAACTCTTTCCCATTTGCCTGGGACTTTTCTAATTTTAGCAAGGAAAGCCCCACGTCCTGGGACGCCTCTCGGTGCCTGGCAGACCAAAGCTTCACCTCCTAAGCACCCCCGACCCACTCAACCGAGAGACTGAACATGTGCCACACTAACCACTTTCTTAGTCTGTATCAAAATGGTTCGACCAGAAGCAGCAAAAATAAAAGCTGAAGGCTGGCGCTGCTCTGAGCTTCAGGTGAGCTCCTGAAGTTCTGGTATTAGCCTCATCAGAAATCAAGGATCATCCTAAGAGGATGAAACCTCAGCCTGGAAGAAGCGAAGGGGACAACAGAATATCGAGGAGATGGCAAAATCCCCAGTGTACCAAGTACCACACACCAGATGTCAACCCTTGCTTACTTTGGGAAGCTGCCAAGCACCTAATGAGCAAAAGAAAGGCTAGTTCAGATGCCTCTTAAAAAGAAATTAGCCAGGGAACAATTAAAAGCTTTGAATAAGCAATTAGCCCAACTGGCAATGACTTATAAATCCTCCCCCGATCAAAACAGTTAATTGAAATTATCAGCCTTTGAAGGGGAATTAGTCTTTTTGAAATTAGTGAATGCATCACTAAAGTGATGAAGGACTACAAGAAAAAGGGCAATAACGTACTTATTCAGAAATAAGAGGTCCAAACTCTTTCTTCAAAGCCACAGTAATTACATCAACAATGTATTTAGCCAACATGGGTATCTGTGAACTATCATGTTAAATATAATGGGGTATACTCTGTTCTAAGTTACCTCAGAGCAGACAGATTATCCACCAAACTAATACAAAGTTATATGTCAGTTATATTTCGATATAAAATAAATAAACAAGTGTGTTTATCTGCAGCACTGAGCCAATTATTCAAAATAATGAGGTTTTTTACCTTACTGAAATATATTTACATATACATGATAGCTATATTTATAGCTATATATACAGTTAGCCTAAAATGAGCTAATGTATTCATTTTTATTTTTCATCTAACTTCTCTCCAGTGAGAACTCAACTAAAAAGAGATTACATCATTTTTATGTTTTTTTATCTACCTAATTTAACTAATCATTGAGAGTTTAAAAAAAAAAATAGCAAAACCACCCCTTTGTCTCTTTGCCCAAAGCTTGACTCCAGGAGCTACATTCTTGGCTGAGGTTGACATCTGTATTCTTTTCCCAAGCATTCAACATTTATTACCTGGGAGACTTCTTCGCCAGCAGAGCACATATTAAACCAGTTAGTAGAAGTATGTTTAGATTATATATGTTAATTTACATTTGACAAACTTGCTTCTCTGATGCCTGTTGGGACACTAGCTAAATGTGCAATCTGGTTGTATTTAACCAAACTCACATAAACAGAAAAGCCAAATCCCCACAAAGGGCATAAAAACATGAATTACATGATCCAGTGAGGGTTCCTGAGGGAAATGGTAGCTCTCAAGGAAAAAAAAAGAAATTATCCAAGGTAAGTCACAGTCTTTCACAATTCATGTATTTTTCATTTTGTGGTCTTTCTCCAGAGAGGTAAAGAAGCACTCTTAGAAAAAATACAGTAAGTAAAAAAATAGGAAAATACAATAGACTTATCTTTTCCTTTTGAGTCTTCTAGATTATGTCTGATAGTTAAAGGCAAAATTACAGTACTGTCCGATGTGGCTCTAAATGTATGCAGAGGAAATATTAGAGACATTTCTATTATGAAAAGGAAAAAGAAAAGGACATAAAGAGAGGTAAATTTTCTATACTTTTTGCAA
This sequence comes from Tonatia bakeri, assembly GCA_004024845.1. NCBI lineage: Eukaryota > Metazoa > Chordata > Mammalia > Chiroptera > Phyllostomidae > Tonatia > Tonatia bakeri. Next base: position 109,368 of record PVIA01000994.1, read on the forward strand.
GACTGGTAAAATGAAGACACCAGCAGACTGTGATAAGATGGATGTGTGTGTGTGTGTGTGTGTGTGTGTGTGTGTGAGAGAGAGAGAGAGAGAGAGATGTGGTGCCCAAAGCAGCCACTAGAATCACTCTACAGAGAGAAACACACTAAATGCTGTATGTAAGTCAAAATGGAATTCTACAAAACGTTCAAGCAACCCACAGAAACACAGGAAAAAGAAAACAGACCATTTCAAAAAACAGTAAGACAAAGAACAAACAAAAAGCAAAAGATAAAATGACAAATTTAAACTTCAACATAACAATAATTACATTAAATGTAAACCATATAGTTGAAAGTAAAAGGATAGGAAAAGATACATTATGCAAACATTAATCAAAAGAAAGCAGGAATAGCCTTAAAGCAGGAATATCAGATAAAGTTGACTTCAGAGAAAAAAAAAATTACCAGAGACAGAGAGGGATATTAATCAATGATAAAAAGACCAATCTACCAATAAAATAGAGCAATACTAAATATAAATGTACCAAAAAATACAACTGTAAGATATGTAAAGCAAAAACTGATAGAATTAAAAGGAGAAATAGACAGTTCCACCAGAGCAGCTGGAGACTTCAACACTCCTTGATCAACAATTGATAGTATAACTAGACAGAAAATCATCATGGATAAGGTACTCAATACCATCAATGACAGCATCTAATCAACCCTGATAGAACACTCTACCCAAAAAAAGAAGAATACATATTCTTTTCAAGTGTCCACAGAACATAGAACAAGACAGACTATATTCTGGGCCATAAAACAAACCTCAACAAACTTAAAAGAACTAAAATTATATAAAGTGTGTTCTGTGACCAAAATGGAATTAAACCAGAAATCAATATCAAAGATAACAGGAAAATCTCCATACATTTAGCAATTAAACAAGGCACTTCTGAGTAATCCATGAGCCACAGAGGAAGTCTCAAGAAAAATTTAAAAATACATTTAACTGAACAAAAATTAAAATACAGCATAACAAAATTTGTGGGACAGAACTAAAGCAGTGCTGAGAGAGAATTTTATAGTACTAAATCCATACATTAGATAGGAGGAGAAAGAGGAAAACTCTCAAATTAATAATATAAACTCCCACCTCAAGAACCTAGATAAAAATACAGCAAAATAAACCCAAATCAAGCAGAAGGAAGGAAATAACAAAAAGCAGAAAAGAAATGTCCAGGCCCAGATGGTTTCACAGGGGAATTCTATCTAATGCTTAATAAATAACTAACACCAATTTTATACATTATCTTCCAGAAAACCAAAAAGAAGACTTCCCAATTCATTTTATGAAGCTAGTATCACCCTAAAACCAAAACCAGATAATGAGAGTACAAAAAACACTACAAATATCTCTCATGACTAGTGACATGACAATCTTTAATATAGAATTAGCAAACAGAATTCAGTAATATAAAAATACTTATAGAGCATGGTCAAGTAAGTGGGGCTTATTTCAGGGATACTAGGCTGTTTCAACATTCTAAAATCAATCAGTGCAAGTCACCATATCAACAAGCTACAGAAGAAAAAAAATCACATGATCATGTCACCCAATACAGAAAAACACTAAACAAAATTCAATACCCATTCATAATGTTTTTGAAACTCTCAGAAAAACTGGAATAGAGGACAACTTCCTAAACTTGACTTTAAAATATCATCTACAGTACACTTACAGCTATTATTATACTTAGTGGTAAAAGACTTTACTTCTAACATGAGGAACAAGGCAGAGATGTCCACTCTCACCACTTTTAATCGACATAGTGTTACAAGTTCTAGCCAATGCATTATGGCAGTAAAAGGAAACAAAAGGCATCTACATCAGAAAGAAAGAAAATACTGTCCCTATTTCAATGATATAATTATCTACATAGAAAATCCCAAGAAATCTACGAAATATCTCCTAGGACAACTAAAGAAGGTTGCAAGATACCAGATAAACATATAAAAATCTATTGTGTTTCTATATACTAGCAATAGACTTGTGAATACCAAAATTAAAAATACAATACCATTTAAATAGCTCAAAAAACAAATAGGTCAAAAAACAAAACACAAAGAAAAAATCTTTTTTTCCTGTTTTTTACTTTTCAAGTACAGTTCTTACTTTATTTTTTAAATATTTTTATTGATTATGCTATTACAGTTTTCCCAATATTCCCCTCTCTATCCCCACTCTGTTCTGCCCTCCCAACCTTCCAGCATCCCCCACCCTTAGTTCATGTCCATGGGTTGTACATATAAGTTATTTGAGTCCTCTGTTTCCTAAACCATTTTTTATCTCTCCCCATCTACCTCATGCCTACTAACCATGCTTCTTCTTCCCTGTACCTTTTCCCTCCTATTCCTCCCTTCCCCCGCCCCACTGAAATCCCTCCATGTGATGTCCATTTCTCTGATTCTGTTCCTGTTCTGGTTGTTTGCTTTGTTTTTGTTTTCATTGTTTTTCTTTTAGGTTCATTTGTTGATAGTTGTGAGTTTGTTGTCATTTTACTGTTCATAGTTCTGATCTTTTTCTTAGATAAGTCCCTTTAACATTTCATATAGTAAGGGCTTTGTGATAATGAACACCTTTAACTTGACCTTATCTGGGAAGCACTTTATCTGCCCTTCCATTCTAAATGATAGCTTTGCTGGATAGAGCAATCTTGGATGTAGGTCCTTGTCTTTCGTGACTTCAAATACTTCTTTCCAGCCCCTTCTTGCCTGCAAGGTTTCTTTTGAGAAATCAGCTGATAGGCTAATGGGGATTCCTTTGTAGGTAACTCTATCCTTTCCCCTTGCTTCTTTTAGGATTCTCTCTTTATGTTTAATCCTGGGTAACTTAATGATGTGCTTTGGTGTATTCCTCTTTGGGTCCAACTTCTTTGGGACTCTCTGGGCTTCCTGGACTTCCTGGAAGTCTATTTCCTTTGCCAGATTGGGGAAGTTCTCCTTTATTATTCGTTCAAATAAGTTTTTAATTTCTTGGTCTTCCTCTTCTCCTTCTGGCACCCCTATAATTCAGATATTGGAACATTTCAGGTTGCTCCAGAGGTTTGTAAGAGTCTCTTCACTTTTTTTAATTCTTGCGTCTTCATTTTGTTCTGGATGGATGTTTATTTTTTTTCTTTTGTTACATATCATTGCTTTGAGCCCTGGTTTCCTTCCTGTCACTGTTGGTTCCCTGAACATTCTGCCTTATTTCACTTTGGGTATTCTTCATTTGCTTTTTCATTTTTTGACCAAGCTCAATCAGATCTGTGAGTATTTTGATTACCAGGGCTAAATGAAAAGATATACTATGTTTATGGATTAAATTTTCCATCAGATAGGTTGGTGATCTCCTCCTCACTTAGCTCTCTCTCTCTGAGGCTTTACTCTGTTCTTCCATTTGGGCCATATTTCTTTGTCTTGGCTCAGCTGATAGGTTTTAAGGGGGCAGGGCCTTAGGCATTCACCTGGGCAGGGCAACCCTCTTTGCTGAGCTATGGCACTGCCTGTGTGGAGGGGCCAGAGAGGGAACAATGAAACTTGCCTGCTCCTCTCTAGCACACTTTTCAATGGACTCTTGTGTGAGACTGGGAGCTTCTCCTACCGCCACAACCACCGTAGCCCACAGCCACCTCTGAGTCACCTTAAGTCAGCCCCTCCCTTGCAGCCCACCAAGCTTGGCAGCCAGCCCTACCCCCAATGTCCACCACATCCCCGCAGTTTTTCTGAGTCCACCTGAGAGATCCACCACCTTACTGATCTGGTTGTTCTGGTCGATTTTTTCTTTAATTCCTTTGTTGTCAGAGTTCCATGCAGTTTGATTTTCTGGCACTTTTGGTTGATTATTAATGTCAGATTGGTTGTTATCCTCCTTTTGGTTGTGTGAGAAAGTGAAGGGTCTCTTCACTTCTTCACACAGGCAGAGAAGCGTAGAAGGGTCTGAGGCACCGAAGTGTCTATGTGAGGCACAGAAGGGTCTACCTACACCTCTATCCTGGCCAGAACTCCAGGTATAAATTTTATAAAACATGTATATTATTTATATGCTGAAAACCATACAATATTGGTAAAAAAAAAATCAAATAAGAGCTAACTAAATGGAATGATATACTATGTTTATGGATCAGAAGACTCAACATATTAAGATAGCATCTTTCCCCAAACTGACATACAGATTTAATACATTACTATCAAACCCCAGCGAGATTTTTTATGGACTTATACAAGGTTACTCTAAAAATGTTTATGGGAAGACGGAAGAACTAGAATAGATGAAACATTTTGATAAAGAAAGTAAAATGGCAGGAATCAGTCTATTTATTTTCAAGACATATTATATAGCTACCATAATCAAGACCGCATGGCACTAGTGGAGGGAGAACATCAATCCCTAAACAGAGTGAAGAACACAGAAGCAGACCCACACAAATATGCCCAGCTGATTTTTGACAGAGGAGCAAAAATAACTCAATGAAGGAAAGATAACCTTTTCAACAAATGGTGCTGGAGGAATTGGATGTCCATAGGCAAAAAAGAAAATGAACCTCTACCTCAATTTCACATCTCATACAAAAATTTATGCAACATGGATCATAGACTTAAATGTACGAGGTATGTCCATAAAGTATCCGGCCATGTAATATGAAAAATAGAGACACTTATTGAAGAAGATACAACACACAAGAAACACTGAACATAGGACAATGATATCTCCGTCCTCTTCAAAGTAGGCGCCTTAGGACCTCACACAGTTATCCCAGCTGCAGCACGATGTTCCTTCTGCTCTGGTAGCAAAAACCACAGAATGAATTTTGTCACAACACGCTTCACACCAAGATCCTGAGTCAAAATCTCAGACACAGTAGTGTTTGGAATCCCTGGATCAGCTTCTAGTTCTCGCACTGATTGGCAAAGTTGCCAATCTTTGTTGATTGCAGCCCATACACGTTCAACAACTCATTTTAGAGTAACTTTGTATAAGTCCATAAAAAATCTCTGCTTATTGCAGGCCTTCCAGAACATGGATCATTTTCAACAGATTCTCGACCATCTCTGAAGCATTTGTGCCACAATTTTATTTGTGCTGCACTCATTATATCATCACCAAAAGCCTTCTGATTCATCCGAATAGCTTCCGCAGAGGAATGTTCAAACTTAACACTGAATTTGATGCAAATTCATTGCTCTACTCACTCAGTCATTTTGAATGTGATGGCCACACAGTACACATGGTCACTCAAGGGCATCTAATGCTCCCACTGACTAGCGCAGTGAAGTCATCATTGTTCACACATGCGCATTCCAATCTTCTCTCCTTGGCTGCCAGGTTACATCAATGTCATCCAAACTGTCCTTGTTATATTATTAATGGCTGGACTTGCTTAATCTCCCTGAGCCTGTCTTCCCAACTATAAAACTTTAGAAACAAAACTTTAGAGAAAATCTTCAGGATCCAGGAGTAGGCAAAAAGTGCTTAGACTTAACACCAAAAGCACGATACATAAAAGGAAAAATTGATAAATTAAATGTCATCAAAATTTTAAAATTTGCTCTGCAAAAGACTTTTTGAGAGGATGAAAAGACAAGCTATATTCTAGGAAAAAATACTTGCAAACTACACACCCAACAAAGGACTAGTATCTAGAATATACAAAGGACTTTTTCCTCTGCAGTCCTAATGTATAAGTGACTGAAAGCAGTGTCTGGCTTTGGATTTAATTGGAGAGAAGAGCTGGAAGGCACTAGGGTCCAGTGATCTGCCAAGGGAAAGGGTCCCACATGCAGCACAAGGTGCAGATGTGGAGTGAGTTAGAAGGGGAAGAAAAGTATTGTTCTAGAGAGACACTATAGAGTGGTGATGCTGCATGTAACCTTTGGAGTGCCATTTACCTGGGTTCAAGTCCTGGCTCTGCCTTCTGTTCACACACATGATTGAAAACTTGCTTCATCTCCCTGAGCCTGCCTTCCCAACTATGAAATAACGCCACTAATGGTCAATTCATGGAGGCATAAGACTTAAAGAGGTTTCTAAAGTGTTTTGCTCAGTTCTTAGTATGTAATAATGTTGGATAACTCCTAGTTTCCATTTTTGTTGCTGTGTCATCATTATTATCTTCCCACTTCACTTAGGTCCAGTCTTGGTGACAAAACTGTGCAGAAGTGAGACTCAGCGGGGGCACTCCCCACCTGCCCTCCTCCCTGGGACAGCCACAGAGCCTCCGGAGTGGCCCTCCTGATGTGAAGTGTCTGCAGTTGCTTTTCCTGGCTCACCTTTCTCACTCAAGGTTCTGATATGGCAGCTTCCTGGTGACAGCCATATCTTCTGGGCATCCTATCAAGCGTGGTCAAAGGCTCCAAACTAAAACACCTCCTGCCATCATGCTGTGGTCCAGTGGAGAGAGCATAAGACCCTGAATCAGATGTCTGAACGCCATTTGCTCACTGCCTGAGCATGGCAGACTGGCTGCTCTCCAGATTCATCATCTTCAACTGGATGTGCTGCCACCCACCTTGGAGATTCATCATGAATGCAAAGTACTCATCACAATGGTAGGTGACAAAACAAATGACAGCTATCACTATTGTACATTTATGTGCATCTCTGTTGAATTCTCTCTTGGATTCTGAGAAATATTGAAGATTAGAACTAGAATCAAGTTCAAAGATCATGTCTCCAACCACATTCTCTTATACAGAAGCTGACTATTTCAATCAACCTAACTCTCAAAGGCTCCAAGCCTTTATCTTTCTGTTGACAGGAAGTCCTATCTTTTACATGCTACCCTTCTCCAAGTTCTCCCTGTTGCAGGATGCATATATGTATTCATGACTGAGATCTGTGGTTGTGGCTGCTGCCACAGTTCTCATCCCATAGTGGTGCCATGAAGAAGAAAGTTGACCCTGCACCACGAGACCAAGCCCATCTTCCAACGTGAGAAGGGTACTGGTCCTTCCGTGTCACATCCTGCTATGGGAGGAAGGGTCCTCAGCAGCTGCTCATTGATATAGCACTTCAAATTCACAAACAAAGCCACTTTGGCTTGGATAGCTGGGTCTAGATGGGTTCAAGATTCTGCTGCTTCATTGTGCCCAAACACTTAAGTCTCATTTTAAAATCATATTTTTCTTGCCCAATTCCTTCTTCCTCCTGTTGAGTTCTCCCTCAGTAGCTTCCATCACTTTCTAGAACAGGACTTCAGTCAGATACATAGGCACATGTATCAGTCCATCATACATATCTCTAACTGTTTCAGTGCCCACTATGGACAGCAATGAAGTCCTTTTCTCCTAGGCCATGTGCAAATAAATTGTTGCATATAGTTACATGGGATTAGCAATGTCTTCTACTCACCAAGAGTCCCGGCTCAGCCAAGCCGAGACCCACTCTGCTGTCACAGGTGAGGGAAACTCAAGGTTAAGCGATTCAGTCAGGACACATAAGCAGCTGTTGGCAGGGTAGGAACTAGAACCTCAGTCCAGGGCTCACCCTCCTGCGCCACACTCCCCCCTTTGATTGCACAAGCTCCCTCCTCTCTGCTGATGCCTTTGATTTAGCCAGATGGTTGACACATTTTTTTGATGTTTGCCAAAAGGATGATTTGCTTTCCAAAAATCTCAAATTAAGCAGTTCATAACTGCTTCTTGAGATAAAGAGAATTGAATTCTTACAAGGCATTGTAGAAAGCAACTTGACAGGACCATGTTGCTTCTGTTTCCTATCTCTGGATGCCAGATGCCTGCTTTCTCCTGTCTAATCAAAGGGGATTTGTGATTGGGTCTGAATTCTGAAACACTGTTTCCTAGAAAAGGCCTCAGAGCCACCAGTGTCTCTGCAAGAAAGGGGAAACACTTTGCCAACCCAGTATTGGCATGCCCTAAGGTACTTTAGAGACCTGAACTCAGATAACAGTATTTTGGCAATTGCTAAGTTTCAGAAGCAAAAGAAAAGTAAGATTTGAAGCTCTGCCTATTTAGGGGGGGAAAAAAAGGCAGTCCAAGGCTCCAAAATGACTGGGCTAATCAGTGCCACCTTTCAAGTGAAAACTTAAATTTGAATCATCCAGTTGTGCATTGGTAGCAAGGTATTTGATATCACTTAGGCCAAAAAGCTTTTGACTGATACTTTACCAGAAGTTTTATTTTCCATGTGTCAAAGCATTTTGCAGGTATCTTACATTCCCCCCACCAAGTAACTTAAGATAAACCAGTCCAAAGAAACACAAATGGAGACAAGCACAAATTTATCTGGCCACATTTTAGAAGAGCTAACTCAGAAATGACAATGCAGATTCACTATTCTGGAGACTAACAGACTGCACCCGTGACTTTTCAAGGAAACATAGCATCTCAAGTCGTTAAGCTCTTTCACTAATTCATGACTATTTTATAGTCAAGACTCCTTGTTTCCAACCCTTCCCAGAACTTTCTTTCATACATAAAATCACTGACCCATATACAAAATGGGAGAAAATGTTTGTTAGTTTGCTCAGAGTGCTATGACAAAATACCACATATTGGGTGACTTAAAATAATAGAAACGTATTTCTCACAGTCTGGAGTGTGCAAGAACAAGATCAAGGTATTGGCAGATTTGGTTTCTTCTAGGGCCTCTCTTCTTGGCTTGCAGACAGCTGTCCTCCTACTGTGCTCTCACATGGTCTTCCCTCTGTGCATATGCCTTATTGTCCTTCTCTCCATGTGTCCTAATCTCCTCTTCTTATAAGGACACTAGTTAGGTTGGAGGAGGACCCACTCTAACAGCCTCGAGTTTACTTTATCAACTCTGTAAAGGCCCTGTCTCCACACACCATCCCATTGTGAAGTGCTGGGGTTCAGGGATTCGGCATATGAATCTTAGGGACACAACTCAGTCCTTAACAGCTTGTCTATATGGCAAGTTTCCAAATTATATGAAACAATAAAGTAACCCATTCTTAATTTAAGAGCCCTGTGGTTTGGGGTGGGGTGGGGGGCAGCTGTGCAGAAAGATGCAGCCAGATCTAACATGTGGTTTAATTTTAGGGACTGTATGTGTCTTGTTCCCCCAGAATACTTTGCATGCCTTCAAATTCCCTTAATGGGGCTTCATTTTTTTCCTTATTTCAAATAAAGGCTTTCCTCTGTTAAAATGCAGACAGCTCCAGACAGAGTCTCATCTGTCACTAAGACTTCAGCACAGCCATCCCTTCCTTCCTGAGAGCAGTTTCCGATGAAGGACAGAAAACTGGGCACCTATTTATAGGGCCAGGGAGGAAGTGACAGAATCATGAAAGGAAGTGAGAGGAAAAAAATAAGAAACTGGGGGCATGAGAAAGACCTAACCAGCTTCACCATCTAGCCTGAATAACACAGGCTGAACATCATATTCTAGTCCACAGAGCCAGAGATGCTGCTGGGAAGCAACTGCTGAGACAGAGACTGTATTCTGCAGTAGCTCCCCCTGCCCCTAGGTGGGGCCATGTAATGGACTCCTGCACAATGGATTATGGGCCATGACTGCGCTCCAGTTTAAAGCCTAGCCTGTGAAAATCTCCTACACATCTTCTGACTTCTTTTTTCCATCTACCAGCTGGTGGTAAAGGATTCTAAAGCTCCAAGAAATGGCAGAAGCACAAAATGAAAAGATCCTGGGTCCCTGAATCACTGCATGGAAGGCCTCCCACACCTGCACTGAACTGCAATGTGAATATTCCCATTGGTTCAACCACTGAGAATTCAGGGATGGTCCCTTTTAGTACATGGCAATTCCATAATTAATAAGTTAATACAGTCAATGGATTGCTGAGTTTAGCAGGAAATTAATATTCCCTTCAAAAGTGGATGGGTCATACTAGCTTACACCAAGAATAAATACTAAGAAAGGTACTATTTTATTTTTAACGGGAAATGACTTTTGTCTAGCTATCACTACTCAGTGCAGGTTGACCTGTATTGTCACTACAATAATCACAGATAGTCTGTAACTACCACCACATTTCAAAATAGCTGGCATAAGGAGAGCTATACAGTGTAATAATAAAACACTACTAAGGTGAAAAGGGATTCAGATTAGAAGCCAAGTGTTCTGAATTCTAGCTCCACCTCAACACTATTCAGCTACAACCAGGAGCCTTCACCAGTCCAATCAGTCTAAATGCCTGGGTGGGGATGCTCATGTAGGAAGCAGTGCCTCCTAGGAGTAAAAATCAAACCGAAGGGGAACTGATCTCATGCTTTATGCATAGAAGGTACTCAATAAATACATATTCAATTAATAAATGCCTCCAAAGGGACTGCCTGGTAAAGCAAATCAAACTACTAAGGCAGCAGAGGGCGAATGCGGAGGTAAATGTTCCCACCAAGCTGAAGAAATGTCTCCGCGTGGTCTTGCATATAAAGATCTGCTCCATTTCTGAACAGTCAGAACAGGGCAGAAATATGAATAAATCTGGGAATGATGTGTAGTTAAAAGTATAGTCGTCTGTTTAAGTCCTGCATCTAAAATTTAAAAATAAAAACAAAGTACCACCTGTCTTGCAATACTGAAATAAAACCCAAGTCTACTTAATTGAAAATAATGATGTAAAATAGACTTCTGTTCAGTCACAAGCAGAGGGCTTTGTCTGTCGAGTCACATGAAGTACCTAGACTAGTGCCTGGAGCATGGTAAACACATAACTGTTTGTGAAGTGAAAGCATTAATAACTGAGCACCTGTGGAGCACAAAGCCCTGTGGCAGACACTGTGACGGCAGCCTCTCCAGAGGCTTGCAGACTAGTAAGAGAGAACCACATCTCCTTGACCCAATCGAACCCACAGCAGAATGACATATGTGCTATAGAGAGGTTAAAAAAAAAAAAAACATGCTATGAGGGCAGGGGGAGAAAAGAGTTGATTCTGATAAGGAGGAAAAGGAGATAAGGTTCCAAAGAGTAGATGAAAGTAGGCTGAGCCCTAAAATAGAAGAATGGCTGAGGGAATGGCATGGCTAAGGTGATGGAGGAGTGGAAACCCCTGGCTGGCTTAGGAAGGCTGGCCACATGCAAGCACTTCAGAGACAGCCTGGGAAAAGAGGGTGGAGCCACATGCTAGTGTCTGGTTTGACTAGTGAGCAAAATCTTATTATGATACAGGCGCATAAATGGACCCTCATAAAAATGGGGAGGGGTTCTTTTCTTTCTCCCTCTAAATTTTGTAAAGCACTTTATTTTTTTTTTGCTTCATAAATTACTTTATTGTTGTTCAATTACAATTGTCTGCATTTTCTCCCCACTACTCACCCCACAACCCAGCCATCCCCACCTCCCTCCCTTGCTTCCACCCTCCCCCTTGGTTTTGTCCATGTGTCCTTTATAGTAGTTCCTGAAAACCCTTCTCCCCACAGTCCCCTCCACCCTGTCCTGGTAAAAAGGAGTTTGACACCCCTGCTGTAGGGTATTCACATGAGTCTAAAGAAAAGATCTTCTAAGAGTTCCTCAAGGATCAACACAATTCAGGTAGTAATCTGTGGCTATTCAAATTACTTTAAGGGGTACAGAAATAGGGGAAAACATGGACAGATAGGTTTCCTAGCTTAAACCGAGGCTCAGAAAAATGCCAACGCCTTTCTTCTATCCATTCAATAAAATTTAACTAATTATTGTAAATTGTTTAATTAAAATATTTACTTTGTACAAATCTGTTTCTATGCCAAAGTCTTTGCTCTCATGGCGATTGTTTTTGGGGGGAACAGAGCTCATGCACAAGATGTGGTAGAGGGGTACTGTTTGAGAACTTCACTGAGTTTACTACCCCCACAGACAACCCTGCTTGAACCCTCACAGTCCCCTGTGCCCTTTAAGAAGCAGCAATCCCTTCTGTGGGCACTGTTTTCAGTGATGGTAAGTGTCAGTAGATGTTCTGTATTTTTAAAGAGACAATAGTATTAAAAAATCAAGTGCTGGAAGAGGAAATGCTTTGCTTTTTTTCACCTCGTTTTGTTTGATTTTAAAAAGCTTGTCTTTGAAGATCAAGGAGAAAAAGCCTGGAAGAAGAGGGCACAGAGTTTATGTATAAACACAGTTTGGAAAGAAAATAGATGAGATGTCAATTTTCTCATCACACATAGAGATGAAAGACCTTTCTGAGTTGAAGGAAATGGCTTCAAAATTGAGAGATAAAAGCAAGAGAGAAAATTACGTGATGGTCCCTAAAATTAAGGCCCTTCTTCCTGGTCCTTCTCAGAAAGGAAACTTTGTTTGGATGGTAATAGAGCCTCCGAACAGGCTCAGGACTCTGAGAGTTCTACTCACAAACTTACCTGACACGCCACACAGCAGGGACAGCGCCCTGCAGAGCAGAATGGAGGCTGACATGTTCAGGCAGAAAGAGGGCCCAATACAGCTGTCATCCAACGCCACCACCTGTCTCCTCCAGCACAGAATGGTATGGGAGGGCATCAGAGGGTTTTCCCCAATCCCAATAAGCATATAGAGTTGTCCAAGAGCACATCAGTGGGCCAGGAGAGGCGACTCACCTTGGACAAAACGATGCTGGATGACTAGCACGGACCTGACTAGAAGGCAGGGTGAAGGCTGACAGCAGCAGAGGAAAAGTCTTCAAACACTTGGAAGAGATCAGAGGGGACCAGAAGCAGCAAAGGCCAGACACTCCTTCCCCAGACCCCATTTCCATCACCTCCACCCAACACAGGACTGTGACAGGTATCAGAACCAATGTTATTGTGTCAAGACACTGAAATTTGAGGATGTTTGTGACAGCAGTTAGCTTACTATGGCTATTATCAAAAATAAGAAAAATTTGTATTTCTTTTGCTTTTTTGAATAGGTGACATAAAATTTGTACCCAGTAAGTGATAAATACTAAGCAAATGAAGCAAGGTGATGTGAGCAATAGTGACTAAAGGAGAAATAGAAGAATGGTTTTTCTCTGTGAAACATATTTAAGCTGTGACTTGAATATTTAGAAGGAGCCAGCTATTGAATTTCCTGAATATGAAAGTTCCAGGCAAAAAATAAAAAAATCTGCAAATGCAAAGCTCTGAGGTAGAGATGAACTTAGCGTGTTCAAGAAACTAAAGAAGGCGGGTGTGGCTGGAGCAGAGAAAGCAAGGAAGAACAGGAGGGGGTGAGTCCGAAAGTGGACGTGACCATACCATTAGGGTCTTAAAGGCCATGAAATTAAAAAATCTGAATTTTATACTAAATTCAGTGAGAAGGCCTTAGTGGGGGTTAAGGGAGGTGATATGATCTGATTTATGATTTATGTTGCTGGCTGTTCGGGAAAAGGTTTAGAGTAGAATAAAGATGAAAGCTGGCAGAACAGATAAGAGTCCAGATGAGGAATGTTGTTTAACCTGAAGATGACAGCCATAGAAATAGAAAGTGAACATGTGAGAGATGTACTTTAAAAATAGAACTGATTAACTAGATATGACATATGAGAATAAAATGAAATGACTCCCATGTTTTTATCTTAATAAACTGGGAAGAGATAATGCCACTTCCTGAGAAAGAGACAGGGGGAACATTTTAGGGAGAAGGAAGTGAAAAGAATAAGGGTTCTGTTTGGGCCCATTACAGTGAAGGTGCTTATTAGACAACCAAGTCAGGGAGGTATTTGACATCAAGTAGGCAGTTTGATTTATGAGCTTGCAACACAAGGAAATGTCAAGACTGGGGATTTACATTTGGGAGTCATCTGCATACAGATGGTTTTAACACTATGGGACTAAATGTAATCCACCAGGAAAATAGTGTAGCTGTAGTGGAGGACCCAGGCAGGAGGCCAGAAGGTCAAGTGAGAAGACAGAGCCAGTCAAGACATTAAAAGAGAGCATCCAGTGAGATGAGACGGAGAGTCAAACAAACATGAGAAGCTGCTGCCATAGAAGCCAAGCAAAAAAAACAAAAAACTGCCTGGGTTAGCTTTACTCTGAAATTAGCATAAATAGTTCAGAAGGTGCGCTGCCTTGCTTAGAGCTTTGAGTCGGTCATCTCTATCTCATTACTCCCCACAGAAAGAAAAGTGCATGCCCGTAGTCTCCTAGGGAGCTGGTGAGCATGTCAGTAGCTCTGCTCCTCCTCTCCACCACGGGGTAACTCAAGCCTGGTTGGCACAAACTCAGGAGTCTTTTCCATAGTCAAAAAATAAAATAAAAAACCAATACCTTTCAGGAGAAATAATTCAAATCAGCTATGCCTTTGGGAAAATCAATCTCTCTCTCTCTCTCTCTCTCTCCCCCTCATATATACATAAGAATATCAAGTTTCAGACTACCATCAGACAAGCCACAGATGATAAATGTGGGATGGTCTGCTTACTATTAACCGGGTTGCCCTTGGGGATGTATTTTAAATGAAATACTTTTATGGCCTTCACCTTCATGGAAACAGTTTGACTTGCTAAAAATATTACATGACCAGTGACCTGTCTATTTATAAGCTCGTTGAGGATAAAAACATTTAAAAATCAAATGACATATGAAAACAAAAAGGCCTCCTTAATCACACAAATCACCTCATTTCCAACATTAACTACAGCCTATAATAAGATAGTATTCTAGTAATATAAAGTTTCCAGGTTAGCCAAGAAGAGCCATATTGAATACTGTACCAACTTTAACAGACCACTATCGTATCACTTCAAGTTAAGTTTTGAGGTGTCATAGTCAGAAACCTTCAGGGATTGTTTGTTTGTTTGCTTGTCTTTATTGATATTGTCATAGTTGAAATAATGTAGATAGTTATTAGGTATTGAATAACGAGGAGAAAATTAAATAAAATATTCTAGTCACCCACAAAAACCTAAAGAGGTCCATCAAAGCACATAAATTGTACATAAAGGTATACAAATTAGTTGATCCAGAATATTTCCATCCCCAAATGGAGAAAAATTTAATTTCCCCATTCACTAACATGTATGTACATAGTCTTCTTCACAAGCTTTGCACACAAAAGGGTCTCAGATTCTCTGAAGACTGCCTGTACCGCCACTGCCCTAGAGTTTCCAGGTTAAGCACTCTGGACTTAGAATATTTTCTCATATGGTAAGAAGGGTATACCATGTACCCCTGCCCCTTATTTGCCACCAAGAACCAGAACTTTCACTTTCCCAACATGTAGTCTTAAGAGAACTAGTTTTATTCTTGTGGTGGTGGTGATGCTGGTGATGGTGGTGGTGGTGGTGGCAGCTGCTGCTCTCTAGGAAAATGGTCAAGCCCCACTGAGGACTGGAGTTCACATCCCAGAGTGTTACGGGCTGGAGATGCTGGGAGCTGTCCCGAGTCCTGAAAAGCCTGGGCCAGCATTGCCAGGAGCTGTCCAAGGTTCCAAATGCCCTAGTCGAGTGCTTCTCAAATTGCGGTCTCCAGAATACCTGTATCGAAATGAACTGGGTATGCGTGTTAAAATACAAATTCTTGGTCCCTTCCGGAACTGCCGAGTCAGAGTATTTATAAGTGAGGCTCACAAATGTGCATTTGGAGATTCTTACGTCTCAGGTGAAGACGATGTCTCCCAACTGTCGGTACCACTTTTTTAGGACTGGGGACCACTTGTTCGCATTGAACTCACTGATCACTGTAAGTGTACCTCACACCTTTAACATTACCTGTGTGTTAACACTCATGATGAGTAGTTATTCCTGAAAAAGACATTAACCAAATTTCTTCCACATTGTTTCTGTCACAATTCTGCACCAAAAAATACCAAAATTCAGTGCCATCAAGGAATCTCAGGAAAGGCACTTTTTTAAATCAACTTCCTTGATCTTTTAGCAAGTCTTTCCTGTATATCCAAACTAGTAATGAAAACAGCTATAATTATGACAATATTTACTAATCATTCACTGTGCCATCTATCAAATCCATGACAATAATAGCAGTCAAAACAACAAAAATATATTGAGAGTTCACTACATTCCCAATACTATTCAAAGCTCATCATACAATTGTCACATTTAATCCTTAAAATAAAATGTATCCATGATCCCAAAAGGGGCAGAAAAAATTGCACCCAATTTGTACCCACTTACAGGTTTTGTCACATAAATATATGATACTAAAGCTAACACTTTAGCAGTTTTTTTAAATGTTTGAAAACGGGGGAAAACACAAATGTTCTTTATTGATTATTCATGGTATTCCTGGCACTCTAATAAGTTTTCCTCATTAAAACATCACAACTATTTATGAATGTGCTATCCGTATTTATCAGCTTTATTGAGATACTGACATACAATAAACTGCACAAACTTAAAGTGTGCAGTAGGTTTTGATACACCTGTGCAACCATCACCTCCAACAGTCTGCCTGTGCCCTTTGTGATCCTCCCTCTCACCCTTCTCCTGCTGCTTGTCCCCAAACAACCGTTAGTCCACTTCTGACACTATAGATCAGTGTGTGTTTTCTGGAACTTTATCTAAATAGAATCATATAACGTGTACTCTTTTGTCTGCCACCTTACACTCAGCAGGATTATTTTGAGATGATCCATATTACTTCACTTATCAACATTTCATTCCTTTTTATGCTGAGTAGTATTCCAATCATCTCCATTTTATAGATTAAAAAATGTGAAAATAAGCAACTCATCTAAGGTCACACAGGACAAGCCCCAGATTTTCCCACTAAAAATTCTGCTTCTTTTCCTTTTTAACTGAGAAATAATTCCACATACATCTTCTGAATGGGAGAAATACAGCCTCCAGAAGGAGCAGAGTACACTGATCACACACATACCAAAAAAAGAGGTTGTTGGATGATTAAAGGGGATGTCAACTATCCCCCCACACTCCCCACCATGCCTGCTTTCAACCGTACCACCTCAATCCTTGGGTTTCCCATTACTAAGGTATTCACCCCAAAAAGAACCCCAGGGTCCTGGGCCTGCCAAGGTACATGAAGATCACCACATGAGGGCCTAGGCTATAGCTGGCATCCCATCTAATATGCCAAAAGGGAAGGGAGTATACGGGGCCGTCACCTTTACAGTAGCTTCAAGAAGCATCCAAAGAATTACGAAGGCCTCGTTAAACTGAATCACCTGTATGACTTCCCCTGTGAAACAGACTTAGAATTAGAAATGAAAGAGGAGATAGCAATGAGAAAATTGGGAGAAAAAAAAAAACAGGAAAAGGGACTTACACTTGCCAAACTCCCAAGTGCTCATTGGGTGATCTCAGGCACCCATGACTCATGGAATATAAAAACTTAACAGACTGTATTTTTTCCCATAATCCTCAACATAGTTTTGAAGGGGAATTAATAACACTAGTAATGATTATTTATTGATTGCTTATTCTGAGCCACACATCAGACAAGAGAATTTTACTCCATTTCCACTGTATTGACAAAGAAACTAATTCTCAGAAAATACAAGTGACTGGTCCAAGGTCACACAGAGACTAATTAAGTTACAGACAGAATTCAAATCTCTGAGTCTTAGTCCAGGGTCTTCCCACGACTCACAAGGACTCCAAACTGCTCTTCACCCAACCACCTCCACGCACTGTGCCATCACTGGTCACATCACAGGCTGGCCCTAGAGTGCATGTTGACTTAGGTCACTCAGTTTCAGACCCCTGACATCCTTATCTCACCCCATCAGGACATGTCATTCTGTGTGTCCTGCCCTCAGAATACTGTTCAACACCAAAGTCAACATAAAAGATATTCCAATAAATTAATTCTGCACCAAAGAGTTAAAGGTTATAATGCTATGCTCTTCTGGGCTGCCAACTGGGGCTTAAGAAGACAATGCCTAAAAGACTGATGAAAATGGAGGACAGGACTGTGGGGCAGGGATTTTCAAAGTCTGGTAGTCACACATAATAATGTCATAGATTTAGAGGCTCTAATTCCAGGCAAAGTAAACTACTATTCCTCTTTCCGAGAGGCCAACTTGGGCTGCAGTTTGCGTAGGGAAGAAAGAAGTAGTAATCATTATAGTTAATAATAATAATAATAGAAACCAACATTTACCAATTGCTACATAGTGGGTATTTTTACCAGTAGTATCTCAATTAACCCACAATTCCATTAACTGGGTGCTAGTGCCAGTCTCGTTCAGAGATAAGGAAACTGAGAGACGGGGGCTAAGTAATCTGAGGATCAACAGCTGGTCTTTCAAACTCCAGAAGACTCATTCTTAACCAGTTTACAGATCTCAACCTGTTCACAGATCTCCACCAGTTCCCATTTGTTTTTTTTTAAATCCTCACCCGAGGATGTTTATAGATTTTAGAAAGGGGAGGGAGGAGAGAGGGAGAGAGAGAAACATCAATCAGGTGCCTCCTGCATGCGCCCCACCCTGGGATTGAACTGGCAACCTAAGTATGTGCCCCAATCAGGGATTTAACACACAGCATTTTGATGCACAGGATGATGCTCCTACCGAGCAACCTGGCCAGAGCCAATTACGGTTTATTGTGCACCTGTTACGTGCCTGGCACTGCGCGAACCTTAGGCATATCAATTTATTGAAACTTTACAGCAACCCTTTAAGGTAGGTATTATTAACCCCATTTTAAAGATGAGACCCAGCCAAGAAAGAAAAAAAAATAAGTGCAAAGCTGGAACCTACCATAGGCAGTCTGCCCCGAAAGCCTACGCTCTCATTCAGCATGGTTCATTCCTATTCGAGTCTAGGTCTTTTTTCTAGTTTTAAAGGTTTTGCGTTTCGGGTGCCAGAAAGCCAAGCGCGGCGTCCTCTCAGCAACAGCGCCAGGAGTTACCCCTGCACACCACAAGGGGGCGCAGCCCATCCTGGGCTGGAGAGCAGGGCCGGGGAGCCGGGCTCAATCCCCACGCTTCGGGGGCTGCTCTCTAGGCCGCCCCATCCCACTGCAGCCAATCCGAAATCTCGGTAACGGCGCAGCGCTCCTCGCGGGCGCAGCGGTGGAGGAAGACTGGATAATTTTCTTAACGGGCACCTCGTTTCCAGAGATGGAAAGTGACGCGTACGTGGCAGCACGTCTACAGAAACCACTATGGCCAGGAAGAGGGATCCAAGCATTTTTACCTGAAAAATTCTCCAGGTGAGAAAGCTCTCTGACCAGCCCTCCTCCGACGGAGAAGGCGGCAACCAATCCCGACAGTCCCTTTACGCATTTACTGCCTCCACCAATCGTCGCTCTGCCCTCCGAACCTATCAGGAGGGCCTGCCGGTCACGTGGCCCGAGACGAGGCGGGGCTCCTTGTGGCTGGAGCTGGGAGCGGGTGCAGAGCCCCGCCTCCGCGCGTGAGAGTTCTGTGGGTTGGGGTTTGCCGGAGCCCCGCGGGGCTCTGCTGAGGTTTGCGCGTTTCCTTCGCAGGCGCCGCCCTGGGCATGGGGCTCGGTTCTGATCCAGAAGTTTAAGTTGGGCCCGCGCTCATTTATCCCAGGGTTTTGCATGTGCAGTCCCGCTGATGTAATTGTGCCCACCTCCACTTTCGGGATCCCACGCAAAATGTCACGTGTTCCCCTTACATGGATTGGTCATGTCTGAGTTATTTTATTTAATACTCCCGCATTGGACTGAGGGTACGGCCATATCTTAAACATTGTTGCACCGGGCAAGTGGTTTAAACTCTGTGCAGCACTTTTCTCAACTGCAAAGTGAGGATAAGAGTACCTCCTGCGTGAAGTGTGTGCGTTAAATTAATTCTTATAAAGCACTCAGGAAAGCGTCTTGCACACAGCAAGTGCTCAGAAATGTTAGCCACCGTTTCTCCTGGCACAAGCGTGTAAATACTAAACAGTGTTTAGAATCAGTTTCACATACACATTCTCGGAGGCTTCAATTTCAGCTCCTTCCAAACTGCTGTAAGAAGGGGATGGTAAAAAGCATTATATACATGTAGCATTCAATTAGGAATGTGTCCGGGGTGTTTCAACATGTTACCACAACTAAAAACGGTTCTTGGGAGGAGTTGAAGTCCTGACCGCGGCTTGCTAGCTCAGTGGCCATGGAAACTGACTGAAGTTCTTTCTAGTTCCTCACCTGTGATGTGGTGGTGAGGATAGTAATGCCTGCTTCACAAGATTGTAGTGCATGCAAGTGATGCCTGAGAAGTGCTTAGAACAGTGTCTGTCCTGAAATAAGCTCTGGATTTTCCTTCCTTCCTTATCCCAAGTCCACTGTGGGAGCGAGGGCAAGAACGTAATGGCCCGGGATAGTTTCACATCCTCTCCCTCACACTGGTACTTTCACTTTCACAGCGCACATCCGTATGTTATTGAATGCTCACAGCAAGCCGGTGAGGCTCAGAGCAGTTACTGATTTGCCAGAATCCTAGAGCACCTTTCTGTTACAATTTCATACATGTGCATTTGTAAGAAAGCTTTTTATTGTACTTGTAAATTTATTTTACAGCTTATTTTCTTCACTCAATAGTATGTCTCAGAGATCTTTTTGTCTGTAGCCCTACTTTTAATTACTTCAGCCTTTCATACCTGAATTCATTTAACCATTCTCCTATTGTCATATATTCTAATCTTTCTCTCCTTTAAAGCAAAATGTATTGTTTCCAAAATATTTTGATTCATGACCATGCATTGAAGTTAGTTGTCATGTCTCTTGAATCTCATATATATACGTGTGCGTGTGTGTGTGTGTGTGTATTCATTCTAATTTTTAAAGCCAAATTCTATTGAGTCTTCCTCCAAGCCCAAGGCTTTATTGCTCCAACTCGGAGTAACTCCAGACCCAAAGATTCAACTCACCGAGAAATAAAATGCTTACAGTCAAGAGTTTCCACCTGGCTCCAACTTTCTCTCAAACCACAAGCCCAAGGCTCCAGCAAACTGTGGGACTAGAGTCCTAACTCCCCTGAGAAAAGAGTCAGGAAGGGATGCCCAGTGAGGCTACAAAGGACTGATGACGACTCTACCCTTCATGGCACTGGAGTCAAAGGGGCTCCTTCAGACAGCCGCTCCCCAAAGCCAGGGGTTTCTCAGCACCTCTGCCCTTGCATCTACCCCACTCAGGTCCATCACACACTATATCCACTAAGAACTTATCTGCAAACTCTCCCCACCCAAAGAAGACACACTGACCTACTGTCAGATGCACTCTTATTCCAAGAAAGCACCCGAGAAACCCTGGCAGAGCTCCCAGCCCATCTCTCTCTAGGGATCAGGCTCAGCTGGGAGATAGAAGGAATGCAAAGAGGTCATGGGCACCCATCATGACAGAGGGGTCCCTGAGACATCAAGTTCTAAAATGTAGCTCTACAGCCAGGATAGTTGCTTATCTTCCCTGAGCCTCGGTTTCTTCATCTGTCAAATAGAAACAGAGGAAGAGGAGTGAGAATCCAGGATACATAAATGGAGGAGAGGGACCTGCAAACATCATGTGCAAAGCCATCAGGACTGAAGTGGGGGCAGGGGGTGGGTGCACCAGATCAAAGCCCTGCATTCCCCCCCTTGGGACGAATGGAGCTGCACATACTTTATACAGTCTTCTTCGACTGAATACAATGGTTTTAAAGTTCATTCATGTTGTAGTGAGTATTCGTACTCCTTTTCCTTTTAATCGCCAAGTAATATTCCACGTATGAGTAACCACATTCTGTCTATACATTTGCCAGCTGATGAACAACACAAGATTGTTTCCAGTTTGGGGACATTGTGAACAATGCTGCCGTGCACCCTCACTCATGTGCAAGTCTTTATATGGACAACGTCTCCGTGTCTCCTGTGTGGAAACCTAGGAGCTGAATTGCTAGGTCGCATGATAACTTAATGTTTAACCTTTTGAGAAACTGCCAAGCTGTTTTCTGAAGTTATTGCATTCCCTCCAGCAATGTCTGGGGACCCCATACTTTTAATCAGATAGTTAACAGGTTATGCAACTATGTAGAGAAATCCCTTACTTTTAACTCCATAACCAGTTTGGGGAGATGATTCCCCATGTTACTCTCACACTAGCATGTACCACTTGTCTGTTCACAAAACCTCTTCACTCTGGCTATAATACTGTAACAGCTACTGCCCCACACAACTAGTCCAAAATCACATCTTTCCTGCTCCAATTCAATTAAAGTCACTTTTAACTTATATGACTTGTTAACAATGTATTTCTGTGTTTGTGGTTGTTATGGCAGAATGTGTTAGCTCCTTGTTCTTTAAAACCAGAAAGAGCAGAAGAAAGTTGCCACCTCACCCAGACACAGTAGTGGGAGATGCCTGGTGTCACGCCACAGGAGTCTGGCTATGCCTCAGCGCTGACTCCAGCAACTTAAAATGATGGCAAAGGGTGGAAACGCAGCCAAGCATATTAAGTAAAAAAATGACAAAGATACAGAATAACAGGCTTACTTGCAGACAACTGCTTTTTCTTTGTCCTGGGATTGCAGAAGATGAGGAGCTTTGGCCAAGGGTTTTAAATCAAAACTACTAATTAAAATTCACTTTCACTTTTAGCCTTAAGATAATGTGTGAAGATGTTTGAAAAACAATACTATGTTATTCTCTTTCAGAAATTATCATTATACTTAGATTGCTATATATGTCATGTGTTGTCTAAAACACCATTACTTCAAACTTGTGTGAACCCTTGACCATGTGAGAGTCGCTGAAGCCATGATGGAGACTGATTCACTATTTACTGAAAACCTAGACTCACCTGGGTGAAGTTTCAGGTGCTCCCTATCCACTGGGCGTGCACACACCAATGCAAAAAGTCATAGAGACTGTCATCTACAAACATAAGTATAAATGTGTTTCCAAGAGAGAACCCAAGCATTCCACTTCCCAGTCTCCCTTGCCATAGGTGGCAGACAGGTGCCTTAGATCCCTCCAGTCTTGTCCCACTCAGGTGTTGACTGGAACAGTGAGGCCCCCTGAAGAGCATCCATTTTGCTGGCACAGATGACAGCAGAGCTGGTGTGGCTTCGAGGCCAACAGCTGGAGCAGCACCTTCCTGATTCTGCAGCTTCCCAGCCATAGCAGAAACAACACCTCCCCCCGCCTGCCCGTCTGCACTGCAATTCCAGGCATTCTTCCTGAAACTCAACCCCATTTCCTAAGACCTCCCAATGACTCCGAATGCAGTATAAATCCTTGAAAAATGAATCCTTTTCTAGTATGTGTTCCATTACCTGAAACCTAGAGCCCTGGCCAGTCTTCTAATTAACATACTCCATACATCTGTCATGCAAATAGTCACACACAAAAATTCATGGAAAGAGTCAGTCTGATCCAACTTAATCAGAATGAATTTTCCTTGAAAATGTGGAATTTAAATATGTCTTGAGTAAAAGAAAAGACAGGGGTATAGCAAACATCTAGATTAGTGCATAAAGCATAATTAATAGCAAAAGGATTTCCTGGGTTAATATGCCTGAGAAAGACATTTAATCAAAAATGACAAGACATGCCAAAAAGAAAAACAAGACAAGATAACCTCAAATATCTGGCATTCAATCAAAAATGACAAAACATGCAAAAAAAGAGGAAAGATAAAATAACCCACTGTCAAGAGATAAAGCAATCAACAGAACCAGATTCAGAAATGACCCTAATGTTGGAAATATCAAGGACTTTAAAATAACTCTGAATAATATGTTCATCTGATGGAAAGGTGAACAAACAACATGTATGAACAGATGGAGAATTTCAGGGTAAATTAAAACTATATAAAAAATCAAATGGAAATACTAGAAATAAAAATCATCACAGAAAGGAAAAATTCCTCTGATAGGCTCTTCAGTATATGGGACACAGCTGAGGAAAGACTCAGTGAACTTAGAGATAGGTCAGTAGAAATTGTCTAATTGAAATACAAGTAGAAAAAAAAAGAACAGGGTACCTAAGAGCTATGTAGCTATTGGACAATATCATATCAACTAACCTACATGTAATTAGAATCTCAGAAGAAAAAAGAATGAGATATAAGAAATATTTGAGTGATAATGGCCTAGAATTTACCCCAAAATAATGAAAGACATCAAACCACACATTGGAGAATCTAAGAGAGCTCTAAGTAGGATAAAAAGAAAGGGTAACAAAACACCTATGCACATCATAGTCTAGATAATAAAAACTAAAGACAAAGAGAAAACCTTGAAAGTACCAAGAAAAAAGAAACATCACACACAGAGAAACAAAAAAAAGAAATACAGATTTTTTTTAATTCTGATTTTAAGATTTTTTTATTTTTATAGAGGGAAAGGGAGGGAGAAAGAGAGAAAGAGAAACATCAATGTGTGGTTGCCACTTGAGCACCCCCTACTGGAGACCTGGCCTGCAACCCAGACATGTGCCCTGACTGGGAATTGAACTCACAATCCTTTGGTTCACAGTCCAGCACTCAATCCACTGAGCCACACCAGTCAAGGCAGTAGATTTCTAATTGAAAAATGAAATTTAGCCCTGGCCAGTGTGGCTCAGTTGGATGGAGCATCATTCTGAACACCAAAGGGTTGCAGGTTTGATTCCCAGTTCAGGCACATGCCCAGGTTGTAGGTTTGATCCCTGGTTGGGGCACATACAAAAAAAGCAACCGATCAATGTTTCTCTTTCTCTCTCTCTCTCTCTCTCTCTCTCTCTCTCTCTCTCTCTCTCCCCGCCTTTCCCTCCCTCCCTTCCTCTCTCTCTAAAAGCAATGAAAAAAATGTCCTCATGTGAGGAAATAAATAAAAGAAAACTGAAATTTTAAAAATAATAACTATGGCAAAATTTATAGCACTGTCTCAAGAAAAAATTTTCCAATTCCAATGGATTCCATAATTTCTATAATATTAACCATTACCTGCTCCTTTTACAACATTTACTTTCTATGTAGCTTGTGGGCAGTTGAAGCCACTCATTTGGAGTCACAAAGCACCTTGAATTAGAAATTCTGAGGAAATCTAGAATGAAGTTTGGCCTTCTCAACCTCTTTAAATTGTTTCATTGTATGTATTTTGCCTGTAAGAAGGTTGGTAATATAAATTCGCACAGTTAAATGTAACTCTTACTGCTCTTGGCCTATAAAATCTCATAATAATTAGAAACTAAGTACCAGTCTCACACTGAAGAAGAGTTCATTTTTCAACATCTTTGTCATGTTGTGCCTTTTTCAAAGGGTCATGAAATGGTAGGATGGTGACTTATAAGAAATGCATTTCTTTGAGGACTGGCTTTCAGGTCTCTTTCAGTTTACCCTACACATCCCTTTACAGCTCTTATGCCAGAAGAAGCAAGACTACAGCAGCTACAGACTACTGGCAATCTAACCATTATATATATTCAACACATGATAGAGAGACAGGGGCTCTCCAGTAGCTCTCTTAGCAGATAGGGGGCCCTCCAGTACACCTCCTAGCGAGGCCTTCCAGTCACGCTTAGCTCTTGTTCTAACAGCCTCCCCTGTCTGTTAGAAGTGGTTGCTTCTTAAAGGTTAGCTGGGATGTGGAATCTGAAACCATACCAATGAGTTGTTGAAACTCTGCTACATTAGAAGCCATTGGTCTGTTTTTGAACTTTGAATGGATCTTTTATTCATGTCATGAATTGGTTTTTTGGAAAAAATTGGATCTCTGAGTTGTGTGGCACCTTCCACATATTAATACATTTCATTATATAGTAATCACACTTATTAATACTGTTACCAGTCTCATCAGTAGTCTTAGAGTATTGGAACACTGTCTCTTGCAATATGATTTTTCCAAAATTTTTTTTTTACTTGGAAGTTCACTGGCAACAAATACTTGAAGTACTGTTTTTGAAGTGACAGACTCACTTTGATAATTTCCCAGAAAATGTCTGCCAAATACCCAAGAATTATAACCATAGTTTTCTAAGTCACTCTTTCAAGTAAAAATGGTGCTTCATGAAAAACAAAATCAACAGGCCAGCTCACAGGTCAAACACTCACACTGTGTTTCAGTGAGGAGCGGAAGTGCTCCCCATTTCATCACGCAGTATTAAAAGGATGTGTACTCGAGGACTAAGATTTAATAAAATTAATGATTTTACTGTTTGATCAAAGATATTCTTCAGTAAAAATTTATTTTTTTTAAGATTTTATTTATTTTTAGGGAAAGGGAAAGGGAGAGAGAAAGAGAGGGAGATAAACATCAATGTGTGGTTGCCTCTCATGCACCCCCTAATGGGGACCTGGTCTGCAACCCAGGTATGTGCCCTGACTGGGAATCAAACTGGCAACCCTTTGGTTTGCAGGCCAGCACTCAATCCACTGAGCTACACAAGCCAGGGCATTTTTTTTTTTTTATGTAAGGGCATGGCGATGAAGAATATAATGACTAGCACTACAGTTGGTAGCACTGACTTCAGTTGTTGTATGGTGCCAGCAGTTTTTGGCACCACTGCTTTTGTGCCATGAGAGCAAATGTCACCACAATGAAAAAGGCAAATAACACCGGGCACTACTATGAAAACATCTGGCCTAATGGACCCCAGTGTCACGAGGTTCAGGCACAAGACTGCCCTGCAGGCTGGGGAGGTAGTAGAGGTGCATTACTCACCCGTCTCCTTGCCAGGCAGGCTGTAGGTATGGCCGCACTTCTGGCTCTCGCAGACAACACAGGGGTGCGGGCAGGCACAACACTGGCAGGTCGAGGGAGGGCTTGATGGTGCCACTCCACAGACAAAGCGCCCAGTGCAGGCTGAACTCTTTCTCAAAGTTGCAGTCTGAGAGAGTGTGGCCATCCTCTGGCAGTTTGCCTGCAAAAAATATCAGATGCTGCTGGTCACACGGGATGCCCCTTGCATTTTAGCTTTGACATTCTCAGTGGTGTCACTGGGCTTGACCGTGAGGGTGATGATCTTGCCAGTCAGGGTCTTCACCAAGATCTGCATCTCTGCGTCTGCTGGGGAGGCTGCTCGGGTGTCCTTGAAGAGCTTATCAGTAATATTTTAACTGAAGCGACATTCTCACGGCAAAGTGTAAGCCAAGGATTTAATCTTGAGCCAAACTATTCTTCAAGTATAAAGGCCACAGAGAACCAGTTGTGATCATGCAGGAAACCAGCACAGAATGTAAGGAAACCACAAAATTGTTCTGAAGTTTGAGCACAAGTCAGAGGGCAGGGGTTAGTATTCCATGTCGAAAACTGAAGAACCAAAATGAAAAGATGGATGGGGGAGACAAAACTATTAAGTAAGTGTCATGAGCTCAGACAATGTCCAAATAATTCAACTAAGAAAATGGGAGATCAGAAAGGCCATTGCTACAAAATAGAACAAGGTCTCTGACTATCTCTGGTTACTAGGTGAAACTAAAACAGTATCACTTAACTGAAAAATCAAGGATCAGATACTTATTTCCAATCAGAGAGATAAAATCCTAAGCAACAAGCTAGAAAAGGAGAGGGAGAGAAGTAATTTACAACTAATGTCGGTATGGTTCATGTTCGGCAACCAAGAAATAACACCTAAAAAATCTAAAAGACATAACTAAAGGTATTATATAATAAAAATATGTGTTAGTGATAATCACTAGAACTATTATAT
The DNA here is from genome assembly GCA_004024845.1 of Tonatia bakeri. Taxonomy (NCBI): domain Eukaryota; kingdom Metazoa; phylum Chordata; class Mammalia; order Chiroptera; family Phyllostomidae; genus Tonatia; species Tonatia bakeri. The sequence continues at coordinate 136,807 of PVIA01000994.1, forward strand.
ACACCTTCCTAAATACCACAGAATGAGAAAGAAATAATACTTCATCTACTGAAAAACCTATTGAGTCTGTATAATGTAATGTATGTATTTGTGTAATGTATAAAAAATAAATATGACAAACCAAAACCAAATAAATAGTGATATATTTATATATGTACATGTCCTCAAATCATCTTGAAAGAAAAATATGTTTAAACAGGTTTTAAAACCCCAATTTAGTGCCGTATAAAGAAGTATGCAAAAAAGGAGGGTGAAGGGTGATTTTGGAGGAAAATTGATTTAAAAATTGTGGTATATTCATCGAATGGAGTACTACTCAGCAATGAAAAGGAGTGAGTTACTGATACATGCAACAATGGGGACAAATGGAAAATTTTATGGTAGGTGAATTATATCTCAAAAAAGCAAAAAGCCAGGTGGCTGAATGAGACTGGAGCCAGGGTGCGGTCAGGACTGGAGACTTAACTGAGGGAGAGTCCGCATAGACATGACGTTTGACACCAAGGGACCAGACAGTCGCACTGGGGCAGCACACAGAGGTGGGAAACAGTGGGGCCCTAGTGCCCACAGAGCGGCCACACTAAGAGCTTGAGTGGCAGAGGAGGGGCCCACAAGGGGAACAGAGCAGGAGAGGCCAGAGAGGGAGGGGATGAGGGCCAGGTGGAGTCACAGCCTGCGGGAGTCCCTTCAGCTCAGCTCCTGCTATTTTAGGTAAGGCCCTGAGCTGTGATTCCGGCGCACGAATCTAGGTCAAAGGGCATAGGCCCGTACAATGTTGATAGATCCTGCAAAGTCTCTCCTCGACACTGCAGAAAAGCATCAGTAACAGATAAAATCTATTTCTGTTCTGGATTGGGAGTGAGAGAACCAAGGGGCCTGCCAAGGCCGGAGAGAACCAGAGCGGTGCAGAGTCCCAGGAGAACAGGCCAGATTTGGGTTGTGGGGCATGACCTGCCGGAGCTGGCAAAGAGCCAGAGCAACCAGCAGATCTTGGCAGAACCCCAGGGCTGAGGGGATTCCTGCTATGCGAACAGAGAGGGGCCCAGCTCAGGGCCTGGGAAATGGAGCAAAGCAGCAAGAGATATACAGTGCAGGGCAAGAGTCCACACTCTGGACTCTCAGGTGGCCACTAAGCTGCTGTGTGACCTCAGATAAGTGACTTCACCACTCTGGGCTTCAGATAGCTCATCTGTCAAATGTGAGAACTGGCTAGGATCCTCACCCCATTAGAACACTGTGGCTCCTGGTTGAGCATAAAAATATATCTTTCATTTAACACCAAAACTGGGGCAGTTCTTCCTCTACAGATTGTGTTCCTGTGATGGTTCCTCCATTCTCTGAGCCCCTCCGGGGGTCCGGGCATCCTGGCTTCAAACAAGCTCCAACCAGAACAGCTCAGTTCAATTCAGAGAGCAGGTACTGAGTGTCCCACGTGCAAGGCCACCACCATTATCTCACCTGGATGACCAGTTTTCTTGCTGCTCACTTGTGCCTGTACAGACTATTCTCAATGCAGCAACTCACTCCAAGCAAAAGGCAAGATCAACAACAGCCCACAGCATTGGTGGGATCTCCGACAGAACCTGCACCCACCACACATACCCTTTCCAACACAAGCACAGTCCCACCCCAGAGCCTTTGTATATCTTGTTCTCTCTGCCTTCTCCCAGGTGGCCACTGGTCCTGCTCCCTCCATTTATTAAAGACTCCACTCAAAACTAGCCTCAATTGAGAGGGTTCCCTGGCCTCTTTATACAAGACAGCACCCCTGGTCCATCACTCTCAACCCCCTTATCCTGCGTGTTTTCCTGTGCAGTGCTCATCACCACCTTCACACTGTGTCCCTGTTTCCCGTTTGCCCTCTGCCACCAGACTGGGAGCTTCCTGAGTGTAGGGCCAGCTGCTTGCCCTGCGCCTGGAGCAGTGCCCTGCAGAAGAGGTTGTTGGCGTACAATTGGGGAGAATGAATGAATTCTCCCACAAGCCCCAGTCACACAAGTCAGTCAGCCCCACATGCTTTCTGAATGGACACCCAACTCAATAAGATAGGTTCCTAAATCAAGGATTTGACTTTTTTCCCCCAGGGTTTGGCATATCTCCAAGGCTGAGTTTTTCTGTGTGAATCTGAGGGTCTGCAAGCCTGGGACAAGCTCGGCGAGAGGAAGAGCAGAGTCCTGTTCCTGCCAGCTGCAGAGAAGGCAGTCAGAAGGAGCTCAACATCCAAACAATGCTTGTGTTCTCCAAGCAAGAACAAACTAGAAACTCGGGCACCACTATCTAGGGAGCTGACACCTGAGTGAGGGGAAATGGGATCGATTCCGTCACCAGGGAAGTCCCAGGCGTGAATGAAGCTCCTGCCTTACTAAAGGCATTAGAAGACGCGACTACACTCCAGAGGGCAGCGCAGCCCTGCTCCCTCGTGGCCACTGGGGGCAGTGCCGTCATGGGAAAACTTAGATAACGACTTAGGGAAAAAAAATGTTTTCACTGTACAGGTTGCCTGACTCCATAGTCAGCAACCGGGAAGACATAAAATAAGAGAATAAAAAGTAATTGCATCACCTGAATACCCTTGACACTACTTGAGCTCCCAGTCTTGCGCCACTTTATACCTAATTCATGGACCCAATCCCACATCTGCAGAGAGCCCGCCACATCCCAGGCTCAATTCCAGGCACTCAGTGTCTGAGAAGGAAACAAATGACAATCGCTGCATTCATGCCACTTATGTTCCAGCTGCCATCACTCTGCGTTTGTTCTGACATCTTCACTTTTATCATAACCCGTGTTGCCACATGCTCTTCACAAAAATCACTGCTGATGGCTGTGGTTTTTACTGTCTCTACATCCTTGGCCCTGGATGCATGAATGCTCCGGGCCTCAAAAGCCAGGGTGTATGACTTCTACCTAAATACGATGCCTTCACTCAACAGTGGCCACCTGTGCACATTATGTTCTAAGGCACAGGTGGAGAACACAAGGCCCGTGGGCCAAATCTGGCCCTCCACCTTGTTTTATCCATCCCAGCACCTTGTTTCTACCCAGTGGCAGTGCAGAGATCTCACTTAACTGTTAAGGGTAGTTACATTTATACAGTGCTGAAATTACATTTGGCCCTTTGAAGGCAACCTCGAGGCTGATGTGACCCCCAGTGAAAATGAGTTTGACACCCCTGCTCTAAGGACTGGGGATACAGCAGCCAGAAAGGCAGGCAGAGGCTGAGCCTCCTGTGGGAAGGCAGTGTGAAATGCATCATCGCAAAAACAATTCTAATTCCACTGTCATACAGGGAAGTACCAAACAGGTGCCCCAACTTTATGTGACTTCATCTGAGTGGCCCACTTTCCTGGGGAGCTCTCCTTTAAACCCCGGGTAGTAGAGTAATGGGGCTGGGGCCCGGCACGGGGAGAGCAGGTCCGGCGCCTGGAGCCCAGGCCACTCGGGACTTGGCTGGCCAGTGAGGAGTGGAGGCTCATCCTCAGGGCCACACGAAGCCGCTGTAGGGTTTCGAACGTTTTGAGCAAGACTGACCTTTTTATTGTTTTAATTTAAACTTTTTTATTGTTCATGCTAGTATAGTTGTTCAATTTTCCCCCTTTTGCCCCTCTGCCCAGCACACCCCCCACCCCTACAGTCAATTCCACACCATCCATCGTCCATATCCACGGGTCGTTCCTATATGTTCTTTCACTACTCCCTTCCCCTTCTTTCAACCAGTCCCCACCACCCCTGCCCCCCCACATGCTGTCAGAAACTGACCTTTTAGAAAGACGCCCTGTAACAAACAGAACCTGCAAGAGGAACCCATTCATGAGAATAACACAAGGAACAAACTATTTGAAAGTCACTTATCAAGAAGCACATAATGTGTCTCTACAGAAAAGCTGTAAACTTTCCTAAGGGACAGAAAAGAAGACTTGAATAAACGGAAAGACACATTTTGTCTTGAATGAAAGATATATTGTGAAAATGTGACGTTTCCTTCAATTTACCTATTTGCCACACACATATAAGAAACCTGAATTGCAAAGCCCCTTTCACACTTTCCTGACTCCCAACACTTTCTACCAAAACACACCCGGTGTGACGACTCTTGCGAACATGTGTTTCAGGCTGCTTACCCACTACACTGATAAAAGAACATTACATTCATCTGTAAAATATAAAAGTGAAAATAGCCTGAAATAGAACCTTACCAGGTAATAAAAATACAGGGTGGGGCAAAGGTAGGTTTTACAGTCGTTCGTCTGAAAAAGAATGCAATAATTAATAAATAATAGTATAAGAATAAACTGCTTCACAAACTCACAGCTGTAAACCTACTTTTGCCCACCTCTGTATTTAAGTTTCCCATGAAATCTAAAATGGCATTCAGACAACTACTCGGGTCTTCCCCAAAATAAAACTCTCACAATAGTATAAATAGAATCTCACTTTAAAGCATTCCTACACTTATTTTAAGATGGCATTGGAAAATCATATAAAATAATTAAATTTTTTCCCCTGATACTACCACACAAATTTAGAATAAAGCCATCCAGTTAGTTGGTAAAGTAGAAACACACACCTTGATAAGCTTCTTGGAAAATCACAGCCTTTTAGACATTCTATTAACATTATTAACAAATGTTATGTCTGTACCATTGGCCATGTGTCAAGATTTCTAAACCACCCTTTGTTTGTTTGTTTGTTTGTTTCAGGAAATAGACAGTTTTTGTCTTCGATAGCTTCTTCTTTGTGATTTTGCCAGAAAATAAAAGAAATATGTGAATGATTTCTAGCAGCACTTTTGAGCTCCACAGCTTTCTGGGCAATGCATATAAATATTGTGCCTTGCCACTCTTACCACCACCACAGCAAAAGGGGCAAAATAAGGGGCATATCCAAGAGTTTTCTCACAGCGAAGCAAATTACAGCACCATGTAAAACAATGAGATGTTCTTTATGAGGAAGTAAGTGTGTTACCAGACCCTGGAGTATCAGGAATTAACCAGTGAGCCCAGACCTGGCTTGTCCTGAAAGGAGAGCTCAGGAACCCTCTGCACTTACCCTGGGACCCCATGAGAGTGGGGGTGGGGGGTCCCAACTGGCTCCTACAGACCCGTGAAGTTCTTCTGGAAACAGTGGGGTGAGCCCCACCTGTGCTTCTAGGGGGCAGGGCTGCCAGCAGGAGGGGCTGAGTCCCTTCACCAAGGGCTCACTCCCTTGCATCTCCCAACAGTCCATGGCTCTGCCTTGCTTCAGGAACCTATCCCCGGCCAGCTATGTGCTGGACACCTCAAAGTCACCACCCTTCCTACCTCTTCTCCAGGCCCCCTTCTTCCAGTTCTAAAGTCCTGGAGTTCCTTGAACAGTGAGTGGTTCCCAAACTTCAGTGCAAGGCAGCCTGGAGCTCTTGTTCAAGCACAGACAGCTGGGCTCCCCCGCCCCAAAGTTTCTGACCCAGTAGGTCTGGGTGGGGTCTGAGAGTTTGCATTTCTAATGGGTGATGCCGATGCTGCCAACCAGAGACTACACTTCGAGAACCACTGCTGCAGAGGGCTAGAGAGTTGGCCAAGTCTGGCCACTCACAGCGAACACTCCAGATGTGCTATGTTCTCCAGCCCCCAGAGCACTCCTCAGCCTCAGACATCAGGGGTTGGGGGCTGGGGCGCTCCAGGGCAACAGCAGGGAAGTGGTAGCTTCACTAGAGGAGCCAAACCATCTACTTTATCTTTGCCAGAAAAATTCTTTACAACATGGTGATAACACCCACCAGGGGGCAGCAGATCCTCAGGAGAAGAAACTTTCCTACTAGGAAAGGAATTTGAATCCTCAGGGCCCCTTACTGAGGACTCTAACATTCCACAGAGGACCCAGGTGGTTGAGATAACAGGACTACCAGTATAATAATTCTTTATATTCTGTTACTGTTTCACGGATGTCAAACTTTGTCATATATCATGTCATCCAAACTATGCAACAGTCCTGAGGCAATGAAGCATGAACATCTCTGTGTGACTGTGTCAAGTCTCAGAAAGGGGAAGTTTAGATGACTTGTCCAAGAGCAGAGGGCTGGTCATTGATCAGACCAGAAACTCAGGTGCAGGCTGCGGGACTGCTCATTCAGTCCTGTCCTTCATGCCCATCTACAGCACGGAGCCGCGGTTTCTTGATTGTCTACCACACGTGCATTACCTCTCGTACTCTTCACGACAACCTGTAAGACTTGTTCTCTAATTGTCTCCACTTGAGAGACAAGGGAAGTGAAGCGAAAGAAATTTAGTAACTTACACAATTAGGTAATAGTGAAGCTAGGATTTGAACTTGGGTTCATCTAATTCAATAACCCACCAACACCTATGGCTTCCCGATTGTCACTTGCGATCAGCAGCTATTTGTTGAGCATTTGCTGAGCACTGCTGTGCTAGTCACCAGCCATGCACTGTGTTAGCCTTCAAGCAGTAGCCAACCTGGGAAAGTCTAAGCTGCCCCTACCAGCTTCCACAGGGAAACCCACCAAGGTCAATGCCATAGTCCCCATTTCACAGATGAGGCAACAGTGCCTAGAGAGGTTAAGGAACTTGCCTGAAGCCACAAGACAACAAGTGATGGGTCAGGGATTTGCATGCTGGCCACTTGCCACACCTACTGCTTTCTTATGCCTCTCTCAGCCCCAATTTTTCTGAACCAAAAGATTGGAAATAAGAAATGGCCCCAAAGCACGTAGGAAATTCTGCTGTGGTGGTCATCCGATCAGATCTCTGTGGCTCGGTCTGCAGCCCAGACTTCCGCCAGGCAAGGCCCTTCTCACCCACAGAGGCCCCTTACCTTTCCCATTGCCAAGGCAGGCTTTTCTCCTGGAGTGGCCCCAAGCAACAAAGGCAGACCATTTTGCATGCTGAGGACTCTTGAATAGCTGGAGGGTCCGATGAGCTTCCCCAGGACCCTCTTCTGTCTGAACCCAGTACCACCAAGAAGTACAGAGTAAGGACAGCACCTGATGTCAGATCTGGGGCCAGAGGCATGCATCTATTGTCTTATTTTGGCCCTGGAGTCCCCTCACCCTAGCAAGGCCCACTCCCAGGGCATCCCTTTGGTTCCTCCAGCAGATTCCAGTCATCAGACTGCTGAAGGCCCCCTCCTCCTTCTCACAGCTGCCATTTCCTAATGAGTTCACTTGGAGACTCACTGCTTGTGCCCCTTCAAGACTTTCGGTAGATAATGCACCCCCTCCTATACCACCCCCTAAAGCAAGCTCGCATGCCAGGTATATGAGCAGTGCTGGAGCATTTCCAAAGAACATTGAATTTGGAAAGCTGAGTTCAAAGATCTGGATATAAAACCCAGTTTTAGCACTAGCAGGGGACTAGCACAAGTCCCTTAATTTCTCTGCACCTGGCATCATTTTTCTGTCCTTATTCTGGGTTACAATGGCATTAAACAAAGTACCATGGAAGGCACTTTGAAAACTCTTAGCTGCAACACAAACATTAGGTCTCTGCTTACTGCCTATCAACACAGAAAGGAAGGGGGGATCTTAAAATGTGGGCAAAGTACAAGTACTGGGGAGATCACAAAGGATGCATTGCTCCCATGAAATGAAATAATAATACAGTCAAATTCGACCTGCACCCTCACACTCTCCCTCATCCATTCCTCGGCTGAAGTTGATTTATCTTTCCCTTATGTCCTTCCTCATCCCAAGCATTTGGAAGTTTTACAGTTTAAAGTGTAATTGCACAAAGTAATTCACAGATCAAAGTGAAGTCATGAGAAATATTACAACAAAAATGAAAATAGAACCTATCAAAATTTGCAGGTTGCAGCTAATGCAATGCTTAGAGGAAATTTTTAAGCTTTTAATACTTATAAGAAAGTGTCACATCAATGAGCTAAGCGTCTACCTTAAGAAACTAGAAAATAAAGAGAAAATTAAACCCAAAGCAAGAAGGAAGTAGTAAAAATAAGAGTAGAAATTTATGACATCAAAAACAGAGAAAAATCAATAAGAAGACAAAAGCTGATTCTTTTTTTAAAATTAACAAAATTGATAAAACGCCTAGCCAGATTGACCAAGACAAAAAGAGAGAATTTAACAATTGCTATTGTCAAAAACGGAAAGGAAACATTATTTTCTAACACTGTGTTTTCCCTTTAACCGAACTGTGGTTAATGTATAAAACCTGAAGGCCGGTTTATGATTCTTTGATTAATCATTAAAAGAGGTCCCTGGAATTGCTGTTTCAAATAATCCCTTTATTTGGTGCTCCTGAGGTTACGCCCCGGGGCCGCCCATCACAGGAAGATTCTGAAAGGTCAGGAAGTACTGCTTTCTTGTGGAAAACATGGAAAGTGGTTGTGGGAGAGAAAGAGGGGGAAAACCAGCTTGAAATTGCTGAGAGAATTGTTCCATCACCTGCTTTTTAGCAGCAAAATCTTAGAAAAAACACATAGGGAAATTAAGACTCTGGACATAGATCCCCTTCTCGTGTTATCAAACCTCTCAGAAAGCTCTCCCATCACCCCAGTTTGAAGAGGCTCTAAGACGTTGCTTGGAAAACACAACCCACATCTGTTAAAAGTGGTTCCAGAACAAAGGGCAGTCAGCCAGTCTTTCTGGCACTTGGTTTCCTGCATTCCCGTTTCCCCTCCTGGGTCTGTCCCCGAAGGCCTGCTGCCTCTGGGATTCCCACCCGGCCCGATCCAAGAAGTCTTCCTGTAGACTCATGGTCCACCACCTCAACAGCCCCTTGATAACCCCTTGTCTTTCGAGGCTCAGTTTAGACCCCCTTCAACGTGGACAATCCTCCCTCCCTCCCTTCCTGAATGAAACTGTGCCTTTACTCCAGCCCAGACATACCTTCACCATAATAATCGTAATACTGGATTTTGTTTCCTGATCTTGCTCACTGTAATACTGATTTTGTTTACACATCTCTTCTCCACTCTGGAATTAATGTTTCATTCCTTTATGTGTCCTCAGTCCCTAAAATACTGTAGAAGCACAATAAATGTCAGTTGAATGAACCTGAGGCTCACCTGCTGTCGTTTCTCCATAGTGACAGCCTCCACTTGACCCAGGCCCGACAGAACGGAATGGAATTTGGCCATAGCACAACCTGGCCGCAGAGCGAGTCCAACCCTGCAGGGATGTTTGCTAACCAGGCTGCCCACAGCCCTGGCTGCACTTCAGAATCGTCTGGGGAGCTTTTTAAAAACACTGATGCTCAGGCCTCAAGCTAGACCACTGAGTCAGAAGCTCTGGAGAGAGAGATTTTTAAAATCCACAGCATTTTTAAAGCTTCCAGATGACCCTAATGGGCAACCAAGGTGGAAAACTGCTATCCTAGCAGAAATGAGTCTTAGGTTTATGCTACCTTCAGATGTGGAAGAATTCTCAGGTCAACACCACTTTCGTTTTCCAATCTTCCCTCCAGGTGTGGGCTCCCAGACCTTTTCCTCCAAGCCACATGCACCTCCACCTGGAATGCAGCCCACCCTTCAAGCCCACCCAAGATCCCACATGTCCAAATATTTAAAAGTTATAAATCAAGCTAAAAACCGTTAAAGACTGTATGTCCTTTCCTCTTTCCTTGACAAGTATAACATTTGTAACATCAAAATTGAAAAATGTGTGCAAAGCTATGGTTTTTGTATGACTAAAAGTTGGCACAGTGTCAGAGGACAGATTGCACGTGTGTGGTTGCACGCCCTGATGAGCTGACGTGTAGGTGGGTGATGCAATAATTAATTTATTACACATTTACTTCACAAGTCTGTGTTTCTTGTCCTTCGTTTCAGCAAATCACTAATTGTGTTACTATAACAAAAAGTTTTCCCAGTGATGCCAAATATAAGGTAGTAACCATTCTAAGTGTCAATAAAATTGTTGAAGCAATACTTGAATTAGAAATGAACCATGAATTGTATGCACTAAGCTCAAACTTTGTAATGGGGTCAACTAGTGTTATCACTGGAAATTCAAAATATTTTAACTCCATTATAAAAATCGCTGTCACTTACATAGTCATCTTCAGCTTCTCTTAAACAATATCTAGATCTATAAGGTTATTTCATAAATTTTTCTTTTACATTTTTCTGGACTGGGTTATTATAAAGAAAATTGAAAATAGCAATATGTTGGTTTACTTGTTCAAATTTCTCTCTCATCAAGAAGACACCTTAATCTACAGTGCCAAAAACAGTCTGCAGAAACCAGTTTCCAGACTGTATGTAAATGAATCTCCTTCAGAGTCATGCAAACATTTTCGTTTTGTTACTTGAATTTCCTTGTGTTTTACTGGAATTGTACTTTTGTTGTGTATTTTTCACAGAGTTTTTTAAAACTTTGAATAATGAATTCCTCTAAATTTTTAAATGCCTGTTTAGAATCCCTTTAAAAGTGAAATAACCAAACTTGAAATGGTTTTGAGTTCTGGTTGTTTTTATTTCTGTTTTTGTGAACCTATGCTAACAAGATAGCAAGTAAGTTTATAACAAATAACTTGATGGTGAGGATTCAAAATTAATTTCACTTTCTTTTTTTTCTTCCAATTTTATTTTAATGACTGTTCAAGTACAGTTTTCTCCCCTTTACTCCCAATTAATTTCACTTTCGACTAAGGACCAAGATTTGCTTTGTTTGAGGATCTTCCACTGTTGGGTTTAACTCTACCAATATATTTCCTACCTCGTCTAAATTAAATCTAACTTTCCCTGGCCGTTGTAGCTAAGTGGATTGAGCACAAGCCTGCGAACCAAAGGGTTGCCAGTTCGATTCCCAGTCAGGGCGCATGCCTGGGTTGCGGGCCTGGTCCCCTGTGTTGGGGCTCATGAGAGGCTACGCACATTCATGTTTCTCTCCCTCTCTTTCTCCCTCCTTTCCCCTCTGTCTAAAAGTATATAAATAAAATCTTTTTAAAAATGAATTAATTAAATCCAATTGCTTTAATAGCATTCCACTGGAATTCCCATTGTAGAGCCCAGTGTTCATAAGTCAAATTTGATATGTGTTTCATCAAGACATTCCACCTTTGGGAGATAAAATGTAATATATTGAAAACAGTATATAATCTTTAAATTGTTCCAAGGAATACCAGCTGAAGCTGTGTATGTCTTTGTTGAAATTCACACCACAGTTCAGAGAATGCTTCTGCATTTCAGCCAAACTTCTGGATTATACACCTTTTTCTCTGTCAGTCATATTAGCATCGTTATCATAGGCTTACCCTCAATAATCTTTTAAATCAGTGGCTACATTGTAAGGCTGTGTCTTCTGAAACAAAGTCTGTATTTTTTACAACAGGTGTAAAATTTAAAAACTACTCATTAATTCCAAGTTTCTTGTTTTCATCTGACAATTTAATGAGTGTCATAAATGTAAGTCATTGAACATGACTTTTGACTTAGCTACAATCTGGCTGAACTGAATAATATTTTCTTTTTTAAAATTTATGCATATTTTTGTCATTTCATTACCCATTAATTTAACAATCTCTTTTTAATCTTCCATCCTCAGTCATGATCATTTAGGTTTAAATCTCTTTCATGTTTTATCATTCTAGCAGCAACTTTTTAAATCATCTCTGTAAAATCTAGACAACTTTCCAATGTTTTCTGTAAAGATGATACAACTAATACCACAAAAAGCATAATTCTGTTTGTCTAAATATTGGACACATAATATTTCTATTTTAAGGCTATGCCGGTGTTCTGTGTTGGTGTTTACTCATCCTTGTTAAATACTATTAAGTGCTTGCTGTTGATTCACCTTGTTATTCTCAAACAATTGCTTGTGTGAATTTTTTGTTTACACAGAATTCTCTTCTGGCCACGCATATCTTCTCTGGTCAAAGCGATCTTCAACATTCATTACGGTTGGCACGGGACTAAGAAAATACCATCTTTGGACTTAGTATATAAAAGCCAGTTTCTATCATTTCTTTCTCCAGCTGAAAGAATTTTGGTCTAAAATAAAATACTAAGTTTTCTGTCATATTCATCCCAGATCAGTAATCATTTGTCTGGTCGGGGCCGGGATGCAATCATTCCATGGGGAGAAGGGCTTCGCGACTGTTTCACAGAATCAGCCTTCCCCCGCCCCAACCCCCCCTCCCCCGGCACAGCGAAGGCACAGCTCTCCAGTTTCTCTCTTTGCCTCCCATTAGGCTGATCTCACGAATGTCATTTCCTTCCTGTTTTCTAGGCAGGCACGAGTTACATCTGTTTTGTGAATTCTATATGAATTATTCCCTTTAGCATTCTTACTGTTTTGATCACTAATTAGATCTTCATTAAGTAAATAATTTTTAAGTTTCTGTATAAAAATTTTATATGGAATGGTCCAAGAAAAGACTACTCACTTTTATTATTTCTGCAGTTTTTGAAGATGTAGCAGGTGACCTCTTGGACAATCTGCTGTTCCTTATCAGCTTCTGAACTTGACTCCTATTTTATGTTTTTATCACTCTCTCGACTTGCGTTCTCAAATTCCAGTGGAAAGGATTAATATAAAATGTGATTCCATTCAAAATATGCCTAACATGAGTATATTTCATTAAAATGTAAAGAAAGAAAAAGTAATTTTTACATATATTTTAAATCTATTTTAATTATTTTTAACATTTAAAATTATCCATTAAAGTGAAATGGCAAAATACACATTATAATTAATAAATATAAAATTTTAGATAAGGACATTTTAATTTTGTTTTCTGAAAATTTAATATTGTTATATTTAGCATCTTTATAAAAGTAAAGTATTCTTTATTTTTAAATTGCATTCGAAGTCTACCTGATTGCTTGCTAATGTGAAGAATGAGTGTTACGCCTCACACATGGTCCATCCAGATGTGCATATCAATATACACCAACAAAAGGAATGTGACTTGTCACGGATATTTAGCACTTCTGGAAAATGGTATTCGGTAAGAACTTACAGCACTGATGCTAGCTGAGATGAATGTTCTAACACGTTAATCAGTTCTCTCTCTACCTAAGGACTCTGCCACTGAAATCCTCCTTGCACTTTGAAGCAGCATCCTTTTCTGATGCTCCAGCAACACAACCCTGGGACCTTCCTCAGGTGGAAACACAGCCACCTTTCTTTCCAAGGACACATCACTCCCAGCAAATGGAGAAGCATTTGCTGGAGCCTGCATGGTGTTAGAAAGTGAGAGTCTGAAGTTGCAGGTCACACGGTGCCAATGCTAAGTGCCACACAGGAGGGACATGTCTCTGTGTGTAACAGGTGGAGTCCCCTAGAGCCCTCCTGCCCAAGCCCAGGAGTCTCAGGCCCCACCCTGGCCAGGGGCCCTCCTCCTTGGTGAGAAAGGCACTTCCTTACTTGTCCCTGGCTTCATCTTTTTATACCTTAAGACAGCATCCTTCAAGATACCCCTCTGGGAGCCTGTGGATCCACCAGAAGATCCCACCTCTCCCCAGCCTGATTCTCTCTGCCCTGTTTACTTTGCCTGAACAATACTCACTCTGCAAAATCGTTCAAGATACTGTCACATCACCAAAGGCCTGGCATTTCTGCCCCAGCAACACATGCAGACATCCAAACTGGCTCACAGTGTGACTACGCCTCAAACTAATGCCTCGTTTCATTTTTCCACATCCGGAAGCAGTATAGCAGGTGGGGTGAATTGCTGGAACTCTGGAGTCCCGCTGCCTGGGCTGGCATTCCAGCCTTGGCACTCACAACCTGTGCGACCTGAATCAGGTTACTTATCCTTTCTGAACCTTAATTTTCTGTTCTGTAAAATGGGACTAATCCCTACTCCAGCACTGCTGTGGGTCATATGTACAACCACACATGTAAAGAACCTGCACATAGTAAGCATTGCATTGCTCTTCTTTTCTTTCTTTTTTTCTTTTCGTTATTTGTTTCACATTTGGTTACATGTTTAGGAACAGCCTTATTTCACATTAATAAAAACATTATACTTCTTTCTTCAGGCTTAGCACATGATATATACCACAGGTAATTCTCCAAACCACACAATTTTGTTGGGTAGGAGAAAAGCATATTAAACCACTTTGAGTTTGCATAACAAAGTCAATCACTTGTAACCAGCACACATGGTGTGCCAGCTTGTCTCAGAATCGGAGCAACTGTAAAAGTCAGCATCAAGCCACTGTCAGTGGCCGCACTCAGGGAGCGCCTGCCATGCAGCAATGATGCTGCAGTGGCACGTGCAGGAACCCGAGTGCAAGGCTGAGTCTTTGCCCCTGGCCCTGGCTCAGAGCTCCTAAAACCCTTGGCATGTCCTAAGGGGTCAGAGAGGTGCAGGTGTCCTGACGTTCACAACAAATTTTTTTCAACCACACCTGAGTTTGTATTAATGAGATAATGTTGAAAAGCACCTAAAGATTGGAACGGGTTGCCTTGGAAACAGACCAGTGTGATTGGTGGGTTGGACCTTTCAGTCCCACCCTCCGATAGCCTCTGGGGAGGGGACCCAGGCTGGAGAGTGAGTTCAACCGCCAATGTCCCGTCATTTAGTTAGTGGTTCCTACGCCAAGAAGCCTCCATAAAAACCTGAAAGAACAGTGTTCTGACAGCTCTGGGTCAGTGAGAACGTGGAGATTTGGGGAACATGGTGGCTCAGAGAGGGCACGGAAGCCCCATCGCTCTTCCTGAATTACATCCTTTTAGAATAAACCAGTAATCTGAGTTCTGTAAGCCGCTCTAGCAAATCGATCAAACCCAAGAAGTAGGGTCACTGGAACCTCTGATTTATAGCCCATCCGTCAGAAACGCAAGGAACAGCACCTGAAGTGGTGGGGTGGGCACTCTTGTAGCTCTGAGCCCTCGACCTGTGGGATCGACAATACCTCCAGGTGAAGAGTGTCAGAGCTGAACTGGAAAACAACCAGCCAGTGTCAGAGGATAACACTGGAATCGGGAGCAGAATTACACTGAGGTAATTACACCGTATTTCTGACATGGGCCACCAATGCCTGGATGCCCCTCTAGGCAGTGTTCAGGCAGGGCCAGACCGAAAGCCCCCACCCTGCCCTCTACCCAGTTTCTCTCTCAGCCCCTCCTCCCTGCAGCCACTGCCCAGGACCCCGGAGTTGGCATGGGTCACATCAGCACCCTCCAACAGCCCATGTCCTTCTGAGCCCCATCACTAAACTCTGTTTCTAGTGCCCCCCGTCTGGGTGTGGTATGGTTGGTGGTTGCTTTTTCCAGACCTACTCTAAAACCCTGAAATCCTTACGGATCTGCAATATCAAAATACCTTATACAAACAGAACACACAAACCTTCTGTCTCTGTGGGACACCCAATAGGTCAGTCCCATCCATTTACTGAAAGAAAAACCAGTCAAACCAGTTGTTTGGCATCATGTGGACCGAGTACAAATAAACGAGAAAACAGATGGTGACCAAAGGAGAGGCTGCACATTTGCACGAGGCCGAGGGCCCTGCTCTGTGTCTCTCCTCTGTGGGAGCAGCGAGGGGCGTGGTAACCGCTCTCAGTAGTGGGGCCAGTTTCCCCCACCAAGGTTAGGGTGGTTTCCAACCAAGCAAAGCCCTCCAAAGTCTGGAGAATGCTTGCACAGCAAGAAAAGATTTTGCTCTGTGTGATCACCTGGGAAGCAATTGTCCGTTCCTTCCTCTTGGTCCCAGAGTTAGAGCCTAAAAGGGGGTCCTTTGGTTTGGCATTTTGTGATGCAAGGACATGAGATAAAGACTCGCTGTCTGATGTGCTAACACGCAAACCCTGGACGGCCAGGGGCGTCTCCTCAGAGTCTCACCCACGTTCTCTCCAGAAGGAGAGAGCCCTGATTCGTAGGGTCCCGTTGTCCACCAGCGGCCTCTGTCTTTTGCCTGCCTTCTTCTTTCCTGTTTCCCCCACTTAGCACCAGACTTCACTTCTCCAAATGACAGGGATGGCTGGTAAATGTTCCCGCCGTTTCTCTGGAAAAGAATTCATTGCATTTCTCCTTATTTCGTATGTAAAAAAGAGCTGCGTACAACTTACCCACATTTCCTACTGAATTACTATTCTTAAAAACAGTTACTGTGTTTAAAAAGGAAACACTAACCCTAATCATAAATTTGCCTTTAACTCGATTTATTCATCCTATATTTATTTTACAGGATTTTTTAAAAATTGTATCTAGCTTGAGGTTTGTCTTCTGAATCTCCATATTCCAAACACACATCCAGCTGCCTACAGTGAATATTACACAGACTCCCCCTGTCATTTTGAGCTACCTCTTTTATAAAGAAAATCTGTCCCCAAATACAAGAAGTATTACCACAGCATTTAAATCTACTGATTTGGAACTGGTATGATGTCATTCAAATAGACTGTACAGACTGGGCCTCAGACCTCTCATATGTAAAGCGCTCAAATTCATTATAATTTAGAGGTAGTCTCTGAGGCTCTCTCCTGCTCATGGTTTGTTCTCTGTCACTCTCATGGGCCCAAGGCAGCAGGAATCCGCCTCCCAGTGGAAAGAAGCAGAGACCAGAGAACTGAGAGGGGGAATTGTAAGTGTAGTGAAAAGGAAGCTGTTACAGACCCAGATGAAATGTCCAGGGTGAGCACCCGCTGGGGAAAGATGCTGCTCCATTACCTGCCCCTCACAGCCACAGACACAACCACACATGCACAAACCACACACACCCTACCCCTACCTGCAAACACCACTCTCACCGTATACTCCCCGTGCACACACGACACACACATATCATATACAGACACCACACACACTCCACCCCACCCCCATAAGCATCCACACTGAGTTGGCTCTGATTCCTCCTCCTTAGTTTCCAGTCTTGTGTCCAGATTTAGAAACTGCTAAGGAAGTAGGAGTTGGGGGTGACCAGTAAATTAGAAAACAAAAATGGGCTTTGTACGGGAGTCCCTTGGAATCTCCCAAGATGTCTTCGTTCAGGCCTGGACAGCTTTTCTGCTGTGCATGGGGAGGAAGGCCAGGGCTGATGCCTGGGTGTGAGGCCTCGAGGAAGAAGTTCCCAGGGAGAGTAGAAACCAAGGGGGCAAGGGACAGAGGGTGGAGGGCCATGAGCACACCCAGGACCCCAGGGTGGGAAGGATCTCCTGGGTTCTGCTCTAGGCTGGGCCATCCTTTCTCAGACTCAGAGAGCCATCCTGGACCCAAAGGGAAGTCACTGCCTGGACTGGCCAGCAGGGACCATGGGCTGTGGGTGGGTGAGGACCAAACTCCCAGCTCATGTGTGGGGGCAGAGGGCATCCCTCCTCTGCCGTCATAACCACAGACATTCCACAAATGGTCCTTTCACTGACAGCTTTTTAACACCCAGGCTCTCAGAACTTAAACTCTCCACCCTTCAATTTCTAAAAGTCAATCTCATTCGAGCATTTTATAAAAGGTCAAGAAGTGTTGCCACCTACCTCAGAGACATGCAGCTTTTCTTCCCTCCTCTTCCTTTTGAAACGATAGCCAAACCCCGGCGGTTTTGTTGCCTGCGAGAACACTGTGCCACACGCAACATCTGTAAGCAGTTAATTTTCCAAATGGGAGATGGTCACCACAGATGCAGACCTTTTCAAAATAAACACTAGAAAAATATCACTCCAGCAAAAATGCAAGCTCAGAATCCATGGGAGGGGGTGCGAGGTAGTTGGCGCAAGGACAGGATCCAGTTTGCACAGATAAAAGCCGCACTCTAGCTGGCCCGTGGGCAAAAGCGAGAACTGAGGCACAAAAAAGTATCTTTGGGGGTGGGAGGGTGTTCCAACCTACACACTGGTGGGAAAAGTAAGGCCTGGGGGCAGGGAGTGAGTGCTTATCTGTGTCAGGACAGAAACCCAGGCCAAGAATTTTTAGCACTATAACATGCCTCATTTTTATTTGAATTTGGGGGGGCGGGGTTCATTTAAGAAAATAAAAGTCATCTGACCTTTAACTAGTGTCTTTAGGCCCATTTTGGGTAGAAGGGGGTTCCCATCCTGGCCTCCTGGAAGTGGGTGCTTCCTCCCTCTGCCCCCTAGTCACACCCCCTTCACCTTGCTCTGCAGCTGGATGGCAAGCAGTGAGAAGCCAGGACCCTGCAGACTCCAAGGTGGGGTGGGGCTGATGGAGGTGGGAGACGCAGAACCCAGCAGGGGCCGCTGCTTCTTACCCACCTTATGGAACGAGGGGGCAAGCTTGAGAGCCTATGCTCTGAGGCTGGAGAAAGCCAGGTCACTGGGACCAGCGTGAGTGAGAGGGAGTTGGGGGGCAGGGCAGGCTGGAGATCCAGCTGCACTCACATCCTTCCACAGCCAGGCCTTTCCTCCCCCATCAGGAATAAGGTGCCTCCGGCCAGAAGTAAAAGGAGGCGGGGAGTAAATCCCCAGTGAGAGACCAGCACTGCCTGGGCGGTCAGACGTTGCAGTTGTTTAGGTTGGAGTGGAACGGAGGGACTCTGAAAGAAAAGTGCTGCACTGACAGGAGTATACCGCTCCAGCCAGGTGAGTTCCTGGACAGGGCTAACACGGCACTTTATCCGCCTTGTTGTTGTTAGTTTATCCATCTCGGCCCCTACAGGATGGCTTTCTGCAGCGAGGTTTCAAAAGACAAAAGCTGAGTTCTGCCAGAGGAAAGAGAGAAGGGAATATATAAAAGAAAAGGATTGGAGGCAAGAACAGTGGACAGGCAGGCTTAGGGAGTGGGCAACCCATGGAGAGGACTGGTGGGACCTGGGAAAGAGGTGGAGCGCCCCGGAAGGATGGCCACCAGGGGGCGCTACGGCCCCACTATCGCCCTGAGACAGGCAGAGACTCAAGTGGGTTTTCAGAACCTCGAGTGGGCTTCACTCCCTCCCCGACCCGACTCTAACCCCCAGACTCTTCTGAAGGTTTTGAGCTCTCTCCTCTTGGGCCCCTAAGGGATGCTGCAAAGGACTCTAAAGAGACCCTCCCCTGTGAGCTTTTTTCTGAGAAACAGGATGGAGGCACCAGGACCTAGTGAGCAGTGCAGAAGCCTCTGCGATTTGCCCCCCAACTCTGTTCCCCATAGTTGAGGCCAGGCACCCATGGCGGAGGACGTGTGCGTGTAGGAAGGCATCTCTGCCCGCAAGTTGCAGGAGGGTTCTGCTCAATCTGAGGACCTGGCTGGCTGCAGGGGTCCCCTTTACATGCTCTGAAGCTCCTTTTCCCTGAAGCATCCAACAGGGATGTGCTCACCCTTGCTCTCCTTGTCAAACTGCAGATTCAGAGAGGACTGAAAAAGGCATGCCATAGTGTGAGGTATCCACCTGCTGCGGACCCTGGAGGGGAGGTGGAGGGACACCCTGTGGCCGGCAGTGGCTAGGACTTGCACTTAGGAGCCCGGAATTGGAGCCCAGCATTGCATGGCCATGGGGCCATTTGCAGTCACCCCTGCTCTCCTGTGTCTGACACCCAGCACCTGTCGTCTAGAATCAGAACATACTCGCCTCTGGGCAGACACCCTGACAAATTCTATATCCTCCTCGGCTTCTCTGTTTTCAGTCTGCTCCTCAGACACCAAGAGCTCCCATCTCTACAAGCTTCCTCATGTTACCTTTTCCAAGATGATGGCTTAGCAGCTATTAGTTACAGTTCAAGTCTATTGAGGTCTCTCAAGAAGATTTTAGGGAGACCTGGGCCTCCCAAGTCTAAATCACAGAATGGGTCTTCCACCAATGCAGATGTTCTTTCAGAAGGTTTTTATTGGTCTTCTCTTGCTTTTCTAGGGCATGGAAGAGGCAGGCTTGGGAACCAAGTATGTTGGGACTCCGCGCCAATTGTGCCAGCCTCAGAAACCACTTCTGTGAGGGCTCTGAGCCATGCAAGGCAAGTTCAGGTGTGATTTTTTTCAGGTGACAACTGAGAGTCTGGCCCTGCTGAGACAAACAGAGACACCAGCAGAATCCAGGCACGGGTAAAAGGATCCTGAACTGTCCATCCTCAGCTGGACTCTGCCCAGCAGGCTGCTGCAACTTGGGGAGACCCTCCAGCTTCAAACCAGGACTCAAGGAAGAGGAGCTGGGTCGGGATACTAGACAAGACTATGGAGAGACTGTGGATTCGTGAACTGCAGCTTATGCCATTGGGGGAGGGGATGAATGGGAATTCTGAAAGTGGGGGCTGCCCAGGCAGCCAGGCTGCCTCTGACACACCCGATCCTCATTTGGATTTGAGAAAAGGAGACTTGAGAGCAGGAGGAAGGCACCCAGGAGCCTGCAAGTCGTGCCTAAGCCTCTGGATCCCACATCTGAGGAACATGACTTACTATCAGCTTTGAGTGGTGGTAGCACCGTCGCCTCTGAGGTTTAACCAAGGCACGATTGTTACTGATTGAAAACATGAGACTGAATTCCAGCCCCTCCTCCCTCCAGTGGCAGGCTGAGGCTCCGCATCCATTTCCTGCCTTGGTCAGAATTGGCTGGGGAACAGGGCAAGCCCGCCGGTGGCTCCCGCCAGGAGAGGCTGAAGAGAATAAATGCAGAGACAGAGGAGTCCCAAAGGGAATGAAGTTAGACCTGAAGAGTCAATGTCCCCTCCCATCTCATCCAGGTACTTCTAGAGCCCCGGGCCCATGCCGAGTGGTGGCGGGGAGGGGGTCCTCTGTGGTGAGCCCGTCTACTAGCCATGATGCTGTGATGCTCTGCAGACCACTCCACTGCCCAGCTGTTTCCCACAGGAAGACAGGCTGTCTTTTTGCAGCCACATCCCTCTGGTCCTGAAGACACTCAGCTCTGCAGCTAGAGAAAGTCAAAGTCACACGGAGTGCCATCGGAGGGATCCTAGCAAATGCGGGTTTCACCAAGGCCCCCACAGTGTGCAACCAGGGTTCAGAGAGGTAAAACGGGCTTGCAGAGCTGGACGTAGTCTGCAACTCTGGACTCCTGACTCCCGAGCACTTCCTTTCTGACATATTCCTCAGAATTTTTTCTGGAAAGCCTGAAAGGCATAAAGAAATAAGCAGCTCTGACCCAAGTATCAAAAATCAGCTCAACATTATGACAGGTGAGTGGTCAATATGGCCCTTGGCAAATAAACACCCCACCCACCATTTCATTTAGCATGGTCCTGGGGGCCATGTCCCATGGAGAACTAGTGTTCACACTTTTCTGTTTTCCCCTCAGGCCCCCTCTCTGGCTAATGAAGCCACATCCCCACCTCAGAGGTGTGCCATGGAAAGACACACCCACCAGTCCTGAAGTCACTTCTCCAGCTGACATGCAAGAATAAAGCAGTAGAAAAGGCCCACAACAGCCAGTGTAGACATCACAATACCTAGGTTCCAAATTCAGGCCATTTGCTAAGCCCTTTAGACTCATGCAGATCCTTTTAACTCTTGTTTCACAAATGGTTCTAACAAACTTACCTGCCAGGTTTTTGTTTTTATTGTTGTTGTTATTCAATGGTTTGATCTATGGAGTATCAGAAGCCGTGAACACATTCGCAGAAAGGGTTTAAACTGTTAATGGCAGACATACTGAGAATCACAGGTAGAAGTGATAGTTGTAAGACGGCAGGTAGCAAAAAAAAGCACACAAATAGGAGTTCCAAAAGCACTAAAACCTGGAATCATTTTAGCGTAGGGCCAAATAGCCACGCGTGTCTCTGTGGATCTGAATATATTACTGTGTGCCCGAGTACACATACAAAAAAGGATTTCTTCGACCCATCTTTGAATTCCAAGAATAATGGCCCAGCTGCACCCAGTTCAAAGGACTCCTAGAAGCCCATACGTCATTTTCAATGTCAAAAATGAGGCACCCCTCCCTGCTCAAGAACCAGGCCCGTGTTAGCACTTCCTCTTCAGATGCACTAAACATGCAACAGACAGATGCACTCAGCACTTCCAACTGGCACGAGGATTCCTCAGAGATGGTACACAGAAACAGCATGCCGGATGCTGGAGGAATGTCCAAAACCCTTGAGAACAAGCAATGTTCAAGCTCCCATAAGCAGCTCAGAAGCTTCTACTTATCTTCAAATAATCGACATACCCCAGATAATCATTCTTTTCTGTTTACTAAAGGAGGCCCTGAGAGTCCCCCCAGCCCACTGTGGGATGATGGGATGAACGGATGGATGCGTAGTAAGTAAATAAAACTGGTGACTAGCTGGAGTTCTTTGGAAAAGAACAAATCACTTTATACTGTCCCTTGAAGACTTTTGCTGATTCAAATATTTCTCCCAATGCATCTGCATCAGTAAAGCCTGAAAGTATTCATATTTATGTGTTTTAGATCATTTTTCCTGCTTGTATTCTAGGGTGACATCCAACATTCAAAGGAAAGTGAAGAATTGAAGAACATAGAAAGAGCTTCCCAGACAAGGAAAAGCTAAAGGAGTTCATCACCACCAAACCAGTATTATATGAAATATTAAAGAATCTTCTTGAAGAAGGAGAAAAAAAAAGATAAAAAATACTAACAATGAAATGGCAATAAATACATATCTATCAACAATTGAATCTAAAAAAACAAACAAACAAACAGAACAGAAACTGACTCATAGGTACAGAGAACATTTTGGCAGATGGGAGGGGGGCTGTGTGATAAAGGTGAGAGGATCAAGAAATACGAATTGGTTGTTACAGAATAGTCAGTATAGGGAATATAGTCAATATTATCCTGATAACTGTGTATGGTGTCAGATGTGTATGAAATTAATCAGAGTGGTCAGTTAGTAAGGACACATAATGTCTAATCACTGAGGTATACACCTAAAACTAATAAAATGTTGTATGTCAACTGTAATTGAAACATAAAAAAATGATTTTTAAAAACTGACAAAACAAAATGATATTGATATCATCTTGAAAAAAAGTTATCCATTGAGAAGTTTCTAAGTAACCAGATGGCTGGCATCAGTAGATAGAAGCATTGTGTATCCATTCCTTCAACAAATATTTATTAAGTGTCTGCTCCATGCCTGGCTTTCTGCGAGGCCCTGAAAAACCTCAAGCTGAGTAAGACTGATTATCCAGTCAGCCTCACGAAACCACATCATCTTGAGCAGAAGGAAGAAAGCGACCACGTGTGTAACTTGCTGCATGCCTAGTACTGTGTTCGGTGCCGTCCTACGATATCATTTTCTGTTCATGGCAACCCTCAAAGTCAGTACAACCCTTAAACAGATGAAGGAGCTGAAACTCGAGGAGGTCGAATAACTTGTTCAAGCTGCATTACTAGCAAGAGTCACAATGAAAACTGCAGCCCATTGTTCTTCACAGCCCAAAGTAGGGGGCCTGTGATGAGCTCAGAGAGCAGACTGGATGGACTCTGCAGCCGTCTGCTGCATCTGTTCAGGAAAACAGTAAGTGTGATCCCATGAGACAGATGAAGAAACTGAGGCTCAGAAGTCAGATGTGGGAATCAAAGGAAATAATACATATGGGGTCTCCTGGCTTTGGATCCAATGCATGCTAGGCACTCAGCAAATACATGTACATGGGTACAGTCTCCAGACCCTCCTCCACATGGCCCTCCCATCCCCAGAGGACCTCGATGCCAGCGTCTGCACACAGTGAGCACCCCCAAACACTTGCAGAAGTGGGCAGCCCACGGCCGCCAGAAGCACTCTGCTCTGGATTCGGAAGGTCTCACTGCCCTGCGACCCTGTGTGCCCAGGCCACACTGGGTGTGAAGAGGACAGCAGGAGAGGACACAGGCCTCCCCAGAGAGGTGACGGTTTAGCTCTGAAGACAAGGTTTGCCCAGAGAAGCACTCGAGAACTCTCAGAATTCCAGGAGCCAGAGTGGGAGCAGAGGAGGCATGGCAGTCTCCCTCTCCCTGCCTCAGCCTCAACTGTCTCCGTCCCAAGGAGGAGCTGAGCTGACCCCCAGGCCAAACTTCCTGGACAAGGGTGGCCAGGCATCCCCAGGATCCTGATGTCCCACGAGCTGACTGTGCTTCCTCCCTCTCCCTCTTGCTCAGTCCCCTGTTTAGCTATTGTCCCACACGACTCCGAAGCCAGGCAGGTAACTCCCCACCTGTGAGAGACCAGCCTTGCTCTGATGTTTTCCATCTATACACCGTGACGAAAAAGGATCAAAAAGATGATTTTGTAACTATGTTAAACCAAAGTCAGAGGGAGCAAGGTCCCCCAAATTCCACCATTGGCAAACCCTGAAGTGTGGGTGTTAAAAGTTCAAGCCCTTGAAAATGGATGGCCTTTTGGATTATATTCCAGCTCTACGACGTCTAAACAGTAAACCTGGACAAGTTAGTTAACCTCATCAGCCTTGATTTGTTCATCTATAAAATAGCTGTGAGCTAAGAATGGTTTTTGCATTTTAAATCATTGAAAAAAAATTTTTAGTATTTTGTAACACACGAAATTATATAAAATTAAAATTTCAGGATCCATGAATAAATCTCTATTGGAACACATCCAGGAATGGCTGTTTAAAAACTGCCCACGGTGGTTTTCCTGCTACGACCGCGAGGTTGAGGAGTTGCAGCAGACGTGACGGTGACGGCCTGAAAGACTCACTGTCCGGTTCTTCACAGAGGAAGTTGGTCAATCCTGCCCCGGCCAGGGGGCTCAGCTGATTGGAGTGTCATCCCGTGCACCAAAAATTTCACAGGTTCGATCCCTGGTCAGGGCGCATACCTAGGTTGCAGGTTCAATCCCTGGTCGAAGTGCACGCAGGAGGCAACCAACCGTTGTTCCTTTCTCACATTAATGTCACTCTCCCTTCCTCTCTCTCTCTAAAATCAATAAACGTATCATCAGGTGAGGATTAAAAAAAATAAAAGCTTGCCAATCCCTTGGAAAGACAAAAGGAGAAAATGCATCGAAGTGCCTAGAATAGTAAATACCCACAAAAGGTCAGCTATAATTTTCTCTTGTTACCCTCTAGCTCCCATGTGCTTTTGGAGATACATTCCCAAGTAATTACCAAAGTTTTCTAAGTTACTTTTAAAATCACTGCATAGAACAAACTCCCCTGTAGAATGTATCTAGCATTAACTAGCATTGTTAATACATAATACACTGACTGTCCTGAGCTCGCAGAAAGACAATGGAAGAGAGGCCCCTTCCTCCCAACGTCATCTCCAGATTTATTCTCATTGGAATACATGGTGGAAAGGCCTGGAATGGAAGCAGACAATAACAAAGTCTCTAGATTTCTTTGCATCACAGCACGTGGACAGGAGAAAGGGGCTTAGAAGTTTCATCCAATCGCCCCTGTTTACAAATGAGGAATCTGGGCCCCGAAGATGAACTAAAGGGACTTAGCCGGGAGCACCTGATGCTCTCTGCCACCCCCGCATCTTGGCGCCTCTCCTGCCTGAGCTTCCTCCCCCTGGGTTTTAAACCCTGGACCCAAGCGACACGTCCTACCATCACCGGGTGTGACCTTGAAAGCAGTTTCTGTGCTGGTCCTCATTTCTTAGATGTTCACAATCTTGACTGCAAATCAAATTCACTATTCAAAATTTATTTTATTTTTTCATTGAGGTATAATTGGCATATACAGTGATATTAGTTTGGTGTACAACGTAGTGATTCAATATGTGTATACGTTGTGAGGTGATCACTAAAATAATTGGTTCACATCATCACCCCTCATAGTTATAATTTTTTTCTTGTGATGAGAGCTTTTATGATTTACTCTTAGCAACTTTCAAATAATTATAGTCACCATGCCGCACATTATATCACTGGAAGTTTGTACCTTTCGACCCCCTACAAATCCATTTTTAAAATAAAGCAACATCTACCCAGCCCCAGCCTTCACATCCATTTCTGAGCAAAGGCAGGCTCTTTAGTGTCCCTAATCGAATCTGTCCATGTTTGGTCAGCTTCTTCACTGGGTCCTGGCACCAGTCCCACTCCGCCGCCCGTCAAGGGCCCAGAACAGGTGGGGAAAGTGAGGAGGCTCTGCCGGAGCCCGGGGACGTGGCCCTCACAGCCTGCCCTTCATGCACCGGACAGAAGAGGCATTCACGTTCCTCATCCATGTCATGATACCCACCGAAATTACCTTTAAATGAGGAAGAAGGTCATTATTTCATTAATAGGATTGCGTCAATTGAGGAAAACCCGTCTCCAGTGTAAACAAGCGGAATGTCTTTGCGCGCTATGAAAACAAGGTTAAATTACTTGCAGATCCGGGTGGAGAGAGACACGTAGGAAGTGAACCTGAAGCCTGACACATTGAAGGTCTGGGAACCGAAAATAATAGGAATTGTTCTGAATTTTTTTCAGCAGATCCAGCTCTGAGATGGGCACGCCCCTTTGCAGAGCCAAGGCTTCCTGGGCCTGGCCCTTGGCTTGTGAGAAGGTCCGCAGCTTCCTCCCATGACCACGTGCCTTACGTGTGCATCGGGAAACACAGCCACCACCTGCCCCGGCGCGGCGTCACTCCAGCAGGGGTCTGACGGGCCGGGATAGCGCCCCCTTGGCCTCCTCCGGGAGTGTGGCCATCTGGCCCAGAGAGCAAGAGGCCAGCCTGCTGAGAAGAGTTTCACATTTTAAAAAGAAAGAGAAAAAAGAAAGTGAAATCAAACATATTTGACCTGAGAAGAAATAGAAGACCTCTCTAGTTGCCAAAGTGACAAATTAGACAGGGAGGCCAGGCCAAGGCAAAGTCCTGGGCTGTTAGTCAGAGGAGCCCAGGCCAAGTAGAGGAGGCTGCGGGTGATGGGACAACTTCTCCGGGTCAGTCCGGTTGGGAAACCTGTCGGAACGCTCCGCGGAGCTCCACACAGGCTGCCCTTTGTACCGGTATTTATCTAAGTCGTCAATTTTATGGCCACATTACCTTCCCAGTCCGCAGGAAAGCAGATATCGGTGCCTTCCAGAGGCCTGGCTGCGGTTTGCCCCACATAATGACAGATGCCAAAAACAAAGGGGAGGGGAGAGGGCATTTGGGAGAGACCACAAAAGAGCCTTTATAATTATGCCTCTGCCTCCCTGGGGGGCCTGCCGCCCTCTCCCCTCTGCGGAGGTGCTGGCAGACTGGGGGCGGGGGGTGCTGCCTTCCCGGGGTGTGCGGGGCAGCTGCCTAGCACGCGTCTATTAATAACCGTGCAGGGACTTGCAGGGAGCTATTACATTGCTGTCTCTCTTCTCCAGGCTAAATAGCAGCAATCCCTTTAACCTTTCTTCATGGGCCTGATTTTCCATCCCTTTAATCATCCCTGTCACTTTCTGCTGCATGGCTCCACTCTCCCCACATCCCTCCCCAGCCAGAGAGGCTGAGCCAGCTGGAAGAATGGGCCTCACGGCCTGAACAGCTCGCTGCTCCTTTTCTCTGCACTGCTGTTGGGCCTGCCCTGTGGCCCTGGGGCCTGGGAAGCCCATGGCTTTGGCCGCCACCCCAGGCTGACTTACTGCCATTCGTGACCCACTGGAGCTCTTCCCTACTCCCATGGGGATATTCCCCGTGACCAGAAAGTCACTAAAATCCAAGAATCTCCTCTAGGCTGATTTTCTCTTTCCGGCCAGACTCCAGCCTATCACATGGACCATGAGAACAGCCAGCTATCCTGCCGCCATCTTCCCCTGCCAAAACACTTTCAAGCCAGCTTTAGGAATAATTTTTTAAAGCAAATGTCATCTTGAACACGTCCCTCCTGACTCAAGAGCCCTGAGGAGCTTCCTGTTACTTTATGGTATTGCAAATGTAAACACCAGATTCTGGGTCCAGAGTGCTCTTTTCTGCTCCTTTCTGCCAGTGTGCAGACCCTTGTTCCAAAAGCTGTCCCTAGTTAATGTCCTCACTCTGTCCAGCCTTCACCAGCCAACCATCCTCACAACATCCTATTAGATACTGTTTGGGGTGTATTGAGATATATATTTATGGTTAGGGTTCTTTGACAGCAAAGAGGAGAAACCAACCCTGACTGATTTAAGAAACAGGAATAATTTGGAAATGAAAGGCATCATTTGCAGAATTAAAAGAAGGGCTGAGCCCCCCAGCCTAGGAAAGGACAGAATTGGACAGCTCTGGAGGTCTTTCTAGAACATTGCCATCAGATGTTCATTCAGCTCTTTCAGTCTTATTTATTTTTGCTTAAGATTCAGAGTTTGGGGACCTAGAATCTAATACAAGCTTTGTGACAGGAGGATGGGATAGCCCTGTGCTGGCACCCTCTCTGGAACCGCACTTGGGGGGGACAATTGCCAGACTTAGCAAATAAAAACACAAGATGCCCAGTTAGATATCAGTTTGAGGTAAACAATGCATAATTACTATAAATCTATCCCATGCAGTAGTTCCTGGATTTGTCTCCCCGTTCTTCCTTTCCCCCAGTCCCACTTGGCAGCCCCCAGATGAGTGGGCATCGCCTCTAACCGCCGCAATACCCTGTTGTACCTCATGCCTGACTTCTTCGATCCATCCTCAAGGTCACTGCGGATTTTCTTTCTTTCTCTTTAATTTTAATAGCCCAGCTTAAATCGCCTCAAAACTACATACAGTAACTGATACAAATAAAAAGGCTCATGTGCCCTTTGACAATCATTTGTTATTTACATCTTTTTTACCTCTACGGAGGAAAAAAATAACAACTTTCCTTGCCTTCTCTTTTTTGCTGAATACTTCAAAAATGGTCCTAATGCAGTTTAGTGTCTGTGTAACTTTTTCCAGTTTAACATGCCTTTTTACATTTATTACTTTATTTAGTATCATAAATTATCATAATTAGTGAGTTAAGTGGTTAGTTGGCACCGGTAGTAGAGCTCCCCATTTCACAGATGAAAAGTTAAGACTTTGAAAGGTCGATTATAAAAGCTAGTGTGATTCAAAGCTGTGGGTCCAGGACTTAGAACAATGTGTTCCTTCCTCTCTATCAAGGGTCAGCAAACTTTTTCTGTAAAGAACCAGTGAGTAAATATGTCAAGCTTTGAACACCATATGATCTCTATCGCAACTACTCAACTCTGCCATGGCAACACAAAAGCGGGCATGGTCCATACATAAGTGAGTGCATTTCTGTTCCAATAAACTGTATTTACAGAGGTCAACAGGCCATGTTTGGCCCATGGGTTGCTAACTAACGCTACTCTGTACCACACAATAAGCACCTTTCAATCTTTACAAGTCTGTCAGAGCTTGCCTCCAATGGGGATGCCGTGATTTCGACCTGTATTAATATTAGCATTTGATATTAATATTAAATGCTCATTTTTTTCTTCCTTCTTGCCTCTCCTGTGTCAGTATTGTTTGGATCATAACTATCTTGGTTTCCCACTACACCTTTGGACCATCCTGGACTATAGCAGTTTTCTCGTGTACAATGAACATGTTAAGCCCATCCTTCCTCCCCTGGATCCTCCATGACCTGCGCGTGTGACCCGTTCCGACAGTCCTCAGGAGGAGGTGCCTTTCCAGTACAGCACATTCACCAAGGCCCCTAGAATGAACCAGAGTCAATCATCCTTCCAGTTTGCACTCACTCTGGGTTTCATGTGCCTCCTCCCTTGGGCCTCCTCCAAGTTTATCCCAGGGAAACTCATGCCCTAGAACGGTAACTCCACTAGGTCTTCCTGCAGCCTTCTTCACTTCTGGTGCAGGAAGGTCGGATACTATTTAGTTCCATCTGCTGCCTGTAGAGTGGGAAGACCGACTCAGGTGCCCTTCCTAGGGAGGCAGGAGCTTCCCAGAGCAAACCAGCCAGTTCGGTGCATACTTGTCAATGCTTGTGGATCTTGGGACAGTGAGGGTTGGGGACTGTGTGTAAATAGCATCCTCCTGGGCAAGGAGGCCAGTTGCTTAGATGACTGGAGTTGCAGATCCTCAGGCATGGTGATTGGCCACCTGGGCCCAGGATTCTACAATATAGGAGCCAGTGGGACAGGACTGACACCTCACATGAGGGATTCCAGGTCTTTGAGTGGGCTCAAAGGTACTCGTGTGCACGTACCGAGCATAAAGTCCAAAAAGATTGTAGAATTCAAAGGTGCCCAAATCCTTCTTTCACACATAAGGAAACTGAAGCCCAGAGAAGTCACTGTAGTTTATCATGATGCCAAGGGGTAAGGATTCATATTGTCTTTATAATTAATATCCATAAAGATACTGATGAACTTGATCAATGAAACTGAAATTTATAACTATAAAGCTTTCCTCAAATATCAATATATTTTATTTTAAATAAGAGGCAGAGAACATGCTCAACCCAGCACAACCCAAGAGCCATGAGTGAGATCAGCTTTTTCAAAACACTTGAAATTTGGCTTTTTCAAGTCTTCCATGTGCCCAAAGGCAAGGTTCTCTGGGAACACTCGCAGCCCCCTCTAAATGTCTTCATAAATTCTCCAAAAGGGGGAAGAGAGGCAGCAAAGGGTAGAAGGTTCAAGGAACACTGAATACCCTTGCTATACCATTTGGAAGTTGCATGACCTGTTGCAAATAATTTAACTTTCCTAAGCCATGTTTTCTGATCTGTAAAAGAAGTATAATAACAGTACTTATCTTGTAAAGGTGATGTGATAATTAAACGAAATAATGCACACAGAATGCCTAACCTGAGGCTGACTTAATAGTAACTACTCCAATATTCACTATGATTGCAATTCTTGTTGACATTCCAGGCTTTTTGCCTTAAGTCCAACTCTAATTTTGAGTTGGCCTCTCTGCCCACTTTTCTGACTATGAAACAGGGATAATATGTTAGTTGGAGAGATGGATAATTAGAAGTTAGTTATGACCTACAGAGAAAGCTCTGCCTCCTCACCCAGAGCCACAGTTTGGTCTGCATGACCTCCGAGTTAAGAGACCAAGTGCCTTTCTGAGCTGGGTCTCCCTGGGGGAGGTGGCCTCCAGGCCAGGACCAAGTTGTCTAGAAGAGGTAATGGGCAGCTGCAAGGCTCAGGTTCAAAGAATTAGGGAAACAGACAAGGAAATATGAAAAAAGCTAATGCTTAGATATTTTTTGTGAATAGTATTTCTGGCATTCTGGCTTTTGAGTCAAATGGTGTCATCCTTTGAAAGTCCTGCAGAGGAAGGACAAGGGAAATCAAGGAATCCCTACAGCAAAATGACAGAGAGCTCAGGACAGATCCTGCATAAGGGTCACAGTATAGGGGTACCTCAGTGGGCCTGATTGTAGTGTTTGCAATATCGCCAAACCATTAACATTAAAAAGACAAAGAGGAACAGCAGACCGCCCAGAATGCCCTTTCCCAGTGGGGGAAGAAGCGTGCTAGACAAAACAACTCTCTCCTTTGCCCTGGGTTACTTGGCAGCAGCAGAAACACTTCACGAGAAGTTCCAGAAGGGGCTTGATATTGAGTTTGAAAAGTACTAATTCCCAAAACAATCAATGACTGAAGTAGCAATATTTTAGCCCTTCACAGGAATCTGGTTATTATTACCATTAATGCCAAGTATCTTGTTTCTATTCTTTTTGATTTAAGGTAATTTTCTTTGTAAAAGGCCTGCTTTGTTAAGCTCTGTGCTGCTACATTGGTTTCGGGAGCAAGAGAACTGGGCACGTTGGGGAAGTATCGTGTTGTACTGAAACTTTAGAGGCCCTGGTTGTGAAGAACTCCTTTGTTTTTGCTCTGAACCTCATGTGGTTCTTCAGACTTCATTTTCTAGTTCAGTGCACTGATTTCGGCATTGTCCACCCTGATGATGGTATCTCTTTGAATGTGACAATTTCCAAGGTCTCTGGGAGGCTGGGCCTGCCTGGTCAGGCCTGGCCATGACCGGGCCAGAGAAGGGCCAGAGAAGACCCAAGTCAATGTCCGTGTCTAGAAAGAGACTGCACAATTCAGGGTCCACCTAACAGACAATGAGAGAGCACAGACACCGACAAGTGACGTATCTAGCTCAGCAGTCCTCAGCCGGGGGCAATTTTGCTCTTCCCTCTCCTGCCACCAGAAAACATTTGATAACGTCGGAAGACATTTTTGACTATCACAGTTTTTGCGGAGTGGTGGCATCTAGTGGGTAGACAGCCAGGGATGCTGTTAAACATCTTACGAAGCACAGGACAGGACCCACAACAAAGAATTATTCAGCCCTAAATGCTAACCAACAGTGTCGAGGAGGAGAAACCTCGATACACAAAGACACACAGAAAGCCCTGCCCAGGCTGGGCCCAACCCACCTCCTTGGCCACATTTTGCCCCATTCTCCCGCACTCCCTCAGCTTCAAGCATGCCGATATCTTCTAGTTCCTGACAGCATTGTGTTCCCTCAAGATATTCTGACCCCTCTGCCTGCCAGTCTCTTCCCTCCTGTTCCATCTAGTCAATGTCTTCTCGTGCCAAGATCTCAGCTCAGTAGATATTTTCTCGGGAAACTTTCTCATCAAGACTAAGTCAAATCCCCTATGACATGCTCTCTCTTCTTTATGCTTTCTTTTTTCAAGGGTTTTAAAAATGTCTTCATGGATTTTCGGAACTCCCCAAGCTCCCTACCTCTTAGCTCTCAAGTGTATGGGCTAATATCACTAAGTCTGGAGCCAGATGGTTCATGTTTGAGTCCCCATCCCAGTGTGTTCTAGTTGTGTGACCTTGGGCAAGTCACTTCACCTTTCTGTGCCTGTTTTCTCCACCATGAAGATAATAACTGCCTAACTCCTAGTGCGCTGTGGGGCTTAAATGAGAGATGCCTGTGGAGTGTTTAGGACAGTGTCAGGCCCATTGTGAGCACCCCATAAAAGTTTGCTTTAATTATTAATTCGAGAATTAAAAACTGCCCTGCTGAGATATGGAGGGACATAAGAAAGAGATGCAGTGTTTTCTCTTCCCAGCAGCCTGGCCCTGCCTCACCCACTGTCTTTTCTCCACCAGAGGCATCAGCTCAGGTCATCTGAGGCAGGGGAGTCAAAATCTACACTTTCTATTTAGAGATAAAGGAACTGAGACCCAGAGAGGTTAAAGAATTTGGAAAAATCACATAGCAGATTTCTTTCTACCTGATCAGACCGTCTCTTCTGCCAAACCCTTCCCCCTTTGAGGTTATCACTGGTGCAATTCCGATCTACACTGAATGAATATCCCATGGCAACTATCTGCATCTGACTACAGGTCCCTGCTCCCCAGCTTTCCTACAAAAGACCTGGGAGTTATAAGATCCAAGCTTGTCAGAACAAAGCACACCCAGCAGAACACAGAGAGGTTCTTAAATCAGAGATTTAAGGTGCTTACACAACAGCCTGGGGCGGGGGTGGGGGGATGGGGAATCTAGGCCTGAAAAAAGAAAGGAGACCAAGGGCAAATAATAACCTAAATAAATTAAGAAAATACTGGGGCTGTCTCCTGAAGTTTTCTGCCATTACATCACTGACCCTGGGACGGGGCCGCGCGGGGCCTCCGCAAGGCTGTACAAGGCAGGGACGCACCTCATTTGTTTTAACTCCCTCAAATCCTGTCTCACTCTTTGACGCCCTCCCAGCCTCTCGTGGCGGTTCCGACTCTTTGTCCAGCCCCTACTGGTTTCTGTAAGCTCACTCTTCGCTTAGAACACTGTGGTAGTTTAGCCCAAAGAGTTCCGGGGACCTTTCTCGTGGAAAGCAATGTGCTGTCTAGACTGCAGAGTGACAATGGCCTCTGACTTCTTGGTCTGGCCATACCTGGGGAACCCAGCTCAGTTTGTGGTCCTGCACTTTAAAAAGGATTTGAACAAACTGGGAGAGCATAAAGGAGCACAGCCAGGGAAAGACACTTTATTATGTAGGGGACAATTGGGTGAAAAAGGCCTAAGCTGTCTTCAACAAATATAAGGCTGTTGGGATTTTCAGGTCCCAACAGAATGAGCTAAGGTGAACTTCTAACTCCTCCAGAAACCCATAAAAATACTGGTAGAATATAGCAAAAAAATATTATAAATATAGCTAAATTCATACAAATGAAGTAAAATCTCTAGGTGCCAGGAAAAAAAAAAAAAGAAGGAACTCCTCACTAAGTGACAAGCTTCAGCTAACACGGTGATGGCCCAGGGAGATACTGACCCAAATACAGGCCCTAATGTTGAGAGGCTGGAGTTATTGCCATCAAAGAGCGGAAGGTGGGGCTGTGGAGTCCTGTGATGAAGAATCTAGAAGCACTGAGTGGAGACCCTGAGAGGACAGTTGCTTCCATTTAAGCCTCAGTCACAGCCCCAGGGAAACCCCTGGGATATGACTCTCATTTCAGTGTTTCAAGTAAGGAAACAAAACTACCCCTGAGGAACAAAATTTCAAATCATCCCCAAACACAAGTGTGCTGGCAAAATTTGTATTCTCTACCTGGTGTATCAGTCAGGGTTCTCCAGAGAAACAGGAACAATAGGGAGTGTGTGTGTGTGTGTGTGTGTGTGTGTGCACGCAAAGAGAGAGAACCCAATTTATTCGAGGAACCGGTTCGTGCAATGGTGGGGACTGACGAGTCTGAAACCTTCAGGGCAGCCCAGGAGGGTAACACATGGATCTTTCCAGACTCCCTTGCAGCGGGGGCAGCATGTGTTACAGATCTGGCCAACGAAATATGAATCAGTAGGCTTCCAGGAACACGGCTCTCCCCTTTCCCCTCTACCCTTTTCCCTTCTTCTGAGAATGAAGACACACTGTTTGGCAGGCACCTTGTGACCATGAAGAGAGGACAAAGTCACTTACCAAGGGCAGGAGAAACAGATGATGAAAGGAACCTGGGTGCTTGATGATATCCTTAAAGAGGTGCCCCGGCTCTGGGCTACTTAACTCTGGCCTTCTCATTATAAAATAAACCCCTTGATATCTAATCCATCATTTTCTATTATTTGCAGCTAAATGCAATACCAAATTGCACAGCATATTAAACATTTAAGGATAACCTCTAAAAGAACAGAATTTGAATGTGTTGACTTTTAAAGCAGTAAACAAAAAAGAAATGAAATAAAGAAACTCGGTTAATATAATAGAAGGGAGAAAAGAATTATAGAAAGTAAGAGATTAAAACAAAAACAATAAGATATCAAGATATCAGTATATTGATCCTTTTGTAGTTCATAAGTGTGATGATTGGGTGTTCACGCTCTTGTGTGACATGTGCCTCCCACAAACCTTGTTACGACATTGGCACATTACCCGTCTGACATAAAAAAAAAAGATATCAGTATATTGATAAAGTAAATAAAAATGAAAAGGATTAAAGCTACATGTTAAAAGATATAAATGCTAAGATCAAACAAGAAATCCAACTTTTTGTTTTTTTCTAGTAGATCCACAGGTTTTAAGTGTCCACTAGAAAACAGGAAGATTGAAAGCAATGAGACTGGGAAAAATATACCAACCAATCATTATCCAAAAAAACAAGTGATAAAGCAATATTAAAGTCAGAAAAAAATAAGGAAAATAATTACAAAATGATAAAAAGAATTCTGTAAGAAAATGACAAACTTGGGTATAGAAAGAAAGAAAGAAAGAGAGAGAGAGAGAGAGAGAGAGAAAGAAAGAAAGAAAGAAAGAAAGAAAGAAAGAAAGAGAGAGAGAGAGAGAGAGAGAAAGAAAGAAAGAAAGAAAGAAAGAAAGAAAGAAAGAAAGAAAGAAAGAAAGAAAGAAAGAAAGAAAGAAAGAAAGAAAGAAAGAAAGGAGGGAAGAAGGAAAGAAAGAAAGAGACAAATGCAGCAGCACTATGAGAGATTTGCTCTGAAAGCAGACTAAGACAAGTGAGTGGAAGTTACAGACGGGAAGAACATTGACTCAGTCTATAGAGGAACTTTATTGACTTGCAGAGCTATCCAAAAGTGAAATGGGCTGCCCTAGGCGGCAGAGCTCCAGAAACATGGAGGTTTTACGAATCTGTATGACCCTCGATGAGGCTGTTGCTGGCACACGCAGGCATCTGACCCCTAGCTCTATGAGGGCAGGAATCATGTCTGTTTAGTTCACGCTGACTGACCCAATGCCTAGAGCAGAGCCTGACACATAACAGTCATCAATAATGTCTACTAAATAAAATACTCAGCCACGAAAAGGGATAAAATCACCTCTCAAGTGCCCTCCAATTCTAAGATTCAGTGACCTGACATACTCATGCCTCTGCTATTTGCCCTTGTTCCACTCTGGTGCCCAGAATCACCACGAACCCAGGAGACTTGGGGCAGTGCTGAGAGGCAGGGGTCAGGATGGGGGGAGAGGAATGGACAGAAGAGTAGTAACACAGAAGCCTGGAGGTTGAGAGCCAGCTCTGCAAAGAGCTTCCAAAAGTCTTCCTGCCACAGAAATTCCACTTGGCCACAGTTGCTGCCCTGGCCGTGGGCCTGGAGGGTGATGGTGGCTGGCCTGCCTCACAGGGCTTTCCATCCAGCACATCTTGTCTATGCTACTTACAAGGGTGGAGAAGTGTGACTGCGAGCAGGTCACCTGGTGGGCCAGGTCCATAAACCGAAGCTTCTCCCACATACTGGGTTCTGGGACACATAGGAAGGGAATGAGCCCCCCAGCTCTAGGGAGTCTTTAGGTCATGGAGGAACCAGGTTTCTGTACTTGGGATCCCTCTAGTCTGAGAGGGAAACACAGCTCCACCCTCACAGAGCCTGTTATGGACTGAAAGTCTGTGGCCCCACCTCCACTGCCCAATTTCATATGTTAAAATCTTAACCCCCAGTGTGATGGTGTTAGGAGGTAGGGTTTTGGGGAGGTTGTTAGGTCATGAGGGTGAAGTGTTTGTCTCCCTGGAGGAAAGCTCCCTCACCCCTCTATCACGTGTGGGTGCAATGAGACTCAGCCATCTGAGCACCAGGAAGCGGGCTCTCACCAGACACTGAATCTGCCACGGCCTTGATCATGGACTTCACAGCCTGCAGAGCTGTGAGGAATAAATGCTGTTGTTTATAAGCCACTCCATCTATGGTACTCTGTTATAGCAGCCCAAATGGACTAGGACAGGGCTGCTAGAATGAAGGTTACACACAGTCCCTATCCTTAGGAAGAAAATCAAATCCGATATAGCAGAACTGGCTCGGCCCTCAGAATGCCCGGGTCAGAGTTGGCTGTATCTCCTCCCATCCCGCCCATGCAAAATGGAGGAGGGAGGGGACTAGCCGGCTGAGGTCCATTTCTGGGATGAATGGAGCCTGTGAGCATTGCCGCCAACAGGTTCCTGGGGGACATTCGCAAGGCCCCGCCATCAGGGTGAGGGCTCCCATCCCTTCCTTCCTTCTGCACCATAGTGCCTGACCCGTTGGAGCGAATCCCGAGCCCTGAGCCTATTTCTAGCTCAGGAATGTTGGCCCTTTTGTCCTGTCCTGCTTTCCCTCTGCTCTGTTTTCATTTCTTTCCCACCCTGCCTCCCCCGCCCCCCATTTCCCAAGCTCGCTCCTGGGAGACCAGACCCAACAGCCCACTGGTGATCTTGTTTTACATGAGACATTTCCAAAAAAGACAAAAAAAATCCTTTCCAGGAAAATGCCATTTTAAAAATTCAGCTCCAGACACTGCGGCAACATTAGGAAAACAAAGGACTTGGCAGAAAGGTTTTCTGAAGCAGGACTTTCTGAAATACCTTTTCCAAATTGCCTCCAGTGGGAATGACGCCAAGGGGCAGCTCTGGAGCACCAGGCGATGTTGGGTGGACAGTGAGTGAGGTTTTCACACCATCCCAGCCCTTCCTTCCCTGGGATCTTCTCCCAGGCCCACGCAGAGAGCCCCTCTCAAGGGCTGCCAAAAAAAGCAGCTGTCTCTGGAGGGTCAGGAAATGCTGCTGGTTCCTCTCTCCGGAGGAGACGGCTCGGTCCCTCTCCAGCCCTCACTACACTGTGGGGCCAGGCTGGAGGCCTGGGGGACAAACTGTGCCTCATAGGGAACTGTCTTCTCTTATCACCCAAATGACAGAAATACACAATTTCCCCTGGGACCTACACTGTGGTGCTTTTCCTCTTGCATGTATCAGGTATAATCCTGTTGATATCATACATAAAATGACAGTAATGGCCATTACTAAGCACTCTCCATGTGTCCACCACTAACCTACTCTTCATATTTGTCTTAACTCATTTGATCCTCACAATGATTGTTATGGGATGAGTTGTGTCCCCACCCCTCACCCCCCAAAAACTCGTATGTTGGAGTCCTAACCCTCAGTACATCAGAATGTGACTGTATTTGGAGACAGGGCTTTTAAAGAGGTACTTAAGTTAAAAGGAGATCTTTAGGGTGGGCCTGATCCAGTCTGACTGGAGTCATTATAAGAAGAACTGTACACACAGACAGACATGGCTATGGAGGAAAGACCATGTGAGCACAGAGCGAGAAGGCAGCCATCTACCAAGAAGAGAAGCATCGGAAGAAACCAAACACCTTACTAACACCTTGATTTTGGACTTGTAGTTTGCAGAACTGTGCAAAAATGTTCTGTTTTTTAAGCCACCCAGCCTGTACTATTTTGTTGTAGCAGCCCTAGCAACCTAATGCAACAACCCATAAGATAAATATTGTTATCACCACCTTGCAAGGGGCAAAACAGTCTCAAGATGTTATGAGACTTGCCCAGCAAGCCAATAAGACAACAACATTTGAGAATCAATTGTCTGACTCCAGAATACAAACTCTGAAGCATGGTGTTTGATTGTTTCTCTTCTGTGCCCCACTATGTATGTACACGTTTTATTTATTTCTTGCCGCATAACAAGCAACCTCACAATATAGCAGATTAAAATAGCAACACGAGTTTTGTTCATTCATTAGTAACTGGGAGGAGCTTTGGGGAACTAGCTCATTGCTGCTGCACTTGGTGTCAGCTGGGACGGCTCCAAGGCTAGACCAAATCATCTGAAGTCCCACTCATTCATTGGGCTGGCAATTAATGCAGGCTGTCCAGCTGGGACCTTAGATGAGGCTGTTGGTCCAAAGATTCTATGTGGCCTGAGCTTCCTCCTAGCATGGCAACCAGTTCCAAGGGTGAGTGAACATCCCGTGAGACAGAGCCAGGGAAAAGCTATGTCACCTTTTCTAATCCAGTCTTGGAAGAACGACAGCATCACTTTCACCACATCCTCTTTCTTAGAAGCCAGTCATGTTCAAGGGAAGAGAAGTTCGATGCTGCCTTTGGTGGGAGGAGTGTCCAAGAATTTGCAGATGCGTTTTAAAGACACCAGGGCATGTGACATTGACACGGTTGTCCATATCTTGTCAGGCGTCTGTGTTTATTTGCCAGTAGCATCGTATCACTGCAAGAACATTAAACTGGGGGTCCAAAGCCTGGAGCAAGAGACTCCCAGTAGTACGGGGCCATGATTCCGCAGCCCACGCATGAAAAGAGCAGACCTGCTTCTGGTCGGGCCGCCCTCCTCTGCACGGGGCTGAGGCTACTGAACTTCATTCCAGTCTCCGAATCAAACGCTGATCACGAGCAGAAGAGATTTCAGGATGCTGGTCTTCTGACACTTCCCTTGACTCTCGGTTACAACAACCTGAGTTCCTGTGACCAGGTGGCTGCCTTGGAATTGTCGCAATCCATATATTGAGGACTCCCTCAGTGCTAGGCATGACGACTGGCACTTTGTGTTTGTTATTTCACTTAGCCATCATATCAATCCTGTGAAGCAGGTAACATTATTAGGTGACATGATTACCCATTTAACACATGAAGAAACTGAAATTCAGGGGCGGTAAGTAACCCGCCTAGAAGTTAGTAGAGACAGAGCCTGAACTACAGGTTGTGCCCTGGCTGGTACCATTTCCTCCAGGGCCTGGCATCCTGCCCCTGGACCCCTGCCCAGCATCCAGGGCCTGCTCCCTGTTGGCAGGCTTCCTGCGCAGCCCACTGCCTGCCAGGACATCTGACAGCTTCTGGATTGTCCGTTTCTCTGCTCCACTCACCTTTTGGGGCCTCGTCATGCTTTCTTTTAGAGTTTATCCCTGCCCCTGTTGTGAACTACTCAACAACTCCTACCTGGGGACAGCCTCCACGCTGTGTTCACCCTCCTCTCTATGTCCCAGCCCTTCGCCATCTGCCCAGACCACCTTGGTAATGGGAGAGTGCTTTGGCGTGGTCAGGGCACAAGACCAAGCAAGACAGCATTGTGAATAGACAAAACCTAAGGCCCCAGAGTCAGATTCATCCAGGTCCAAATCCTGACTCCACCATTTATTACTAATGTGTAAGCATAATGAGGTCCACGTTGCGTCATTGTGAAGATTCTCCATGAGTTAATATGTGTACAGGGCTTGGCACTGTGCCTACCACATAATAAATGCTTGATAAATATTAGTCATCTTTGTTGTTGTTATTCTCAAAAATAGTTGTAAAAGATCCACTAGAAAGCCTAGCATATGGTAGGCATTCAAAAATGATAGCTGTTAATCTTGTTGTTTAAGTCCTGGAAAAGCTGCAGGAATTCAGAGAAGGGCCAGATAACAGGGTAGTGAAGACAGAAAGCAGGCTGCCCAAGCAACTGTGCAGATCTGCAGCTCTCTGCCTAATCCTGGAGCTCGGGTATGGCTGGCCTTGATTAAGTGGAAATGCCTTTTTACGGAACTCCCATCTTCATCTGCCTCAATGAGGAGACGACAAGAGCTTCCTGAGCTTGGAAGCCCCTGAGAAAAGAAACTTCTAGAGAGAAAATCAGAAACACCCTCTGTGCTCCTGCCCAGTACCCCCTGCTATGACAACATGAGCCACCGGCCACCACAGTCTGCCCTGCTCATCCAGTTGTCCCACTGGTCTGTGGTTTCACAGGCTTCATCTGAGGCTGTCAGTTAGTTCTCAGAGAGCTGGAGAATATGATCAGGGTTTGTAATAGTTTCCCCACCTCAAGGCCACTCCAGGTTGAGCTGTTGGTAAGAGGTGGGCAGAAAGCAACTCTCAGGTTTATAAAAGATGAGCCATCACAGGCACACACATCTTTGAGCATTGGGTGCTGCCATACTGGTATTGTCCCCCATCACATTTTTTCTGCTACTACTTTTGCAGGATCCTCAGAGCCACATTTACCAATGCTCATAGCTCCTGGGTCAATGCCGACCAAACTGGGGGGTGTATGAAATTGAGCAGACCCAATGGCTTAGAACGATGTCACCAGCTCAGTTCTAACTGCTTGGCTCCTGTGTTCTTCCTGATTTTCCTTCAAGCCAGATGATCAATGAGGTGACAGCAATTTCCCCCAGACCACTCTCATTTCCCTCTTCCCATCTGACTTGAATCTGGTGCCCTCTGCAATGACCTCTGCGAGCCCACATTACCGCTCATGTTGCCTCGGAGTCTGAGTTCTCCCCTCCCCACCCCAGGCTCGGTCCACTCTGCTACAACCCACCCTTCTGCCCTGTCTTCTAGTCCCTAATTTTGCCTAGAATCCAGCTCCCCTCTGTATTAGTCTGCTATCTCTGTGATAATACCACGTAATAAACAACCCCCAAAACTTAGTGGCTTATAAAAAAGCAGACAGTTCTTTTTCTCACTCACAGTCTGTGGGTTGGATGAAGTAGCTCTGATTCAGGCTGTGTGGTCAGGTACAGATGAGTTTCACATGTCACTCATTCTGGGGCCAGTTGCTCCCTGGGGCAGTCTCTTCTCATTATAGATGAAAGAAGGATAAGGAAAGGTTCATGGAGACTTTCCAGGACTCTTCAACTCAGAACTGGCCACATTATCAAGTCCACCCACATTCCATTAGCCAAAGCAAGTCAGCTGGGCCAAACCCAGAGTCAAATGGATGAAAATATATTCTCTACTTATTCTAGTAGGCTGTGTGCAAAGTCACATGGCAGAGGACATGGACATATACTTCTCTTACAGGCAGGGAGTAAAGAATTGGGAATGATGATCCAGTGTCCAACATTACTTAAACCAGCACCCTTTTATGAGCTCATCTGAGGGAACTTCTAGCTCCCTGCTTGCCTGCCAGGCTTCCTCCCTCCTTGCCCCAGCTCAGGCTTAGGGACTGGCTCTCTGTAGACAGACCTGTCACATGAAGAGCCCCGGCCAGTCGACTGCCAGCCATTGGCTGTCACCTGCATCTCCTGCCATGATTTACGCACCTGGTTGTTCCTCCTGAACTCTTAGACAAGCTCACCAGCCTAATTAGCTTCTCAGTCCCTAGCACATCCCGACTTCAGAGGGGTGGAGCCGGGAATAGGGAAGCTGGAAAGCTACTGGGCAGCCGAGGCACCTTCCACTGTCTCACACTCTCTTGCTACATGTTTTCTCTCTTTGCTCTCTCTATACATCTGCTTCAGTTTTCTCTCTGGGCACCAGCTTTCTCTGCTCCTCCATTGATTTGGTAGGATAGGCCTGCTCCAGCACCAGGGCTCCAGAAGCTCCCACTTTCAGCACTATTACCAAGCTGAAGAGCGTTCCAGTGTCTCACTTCCAAAATCCCAGAGAAAAACCCCAGTCAATGACGGCCGGGATCAAGTAGCACAAACATGGTTACCCTCCCCTCTAGATGTAGGAAAAGAGTGGTGTGGCTGTCAAACAAACAAACAAACAAACAAAAAAACAAGACTCCAAACTGGAGTCACTGGCTGGTTCTAGTCACAAGATATATTTAGTTTGGCCACATATTTTTAAATGTTTTGTATTACTTGACAAAATTTAGAAATTGAGAGTTGAAATATCAATCCAGATATTTTCTTAAGCAAGTAAATGATCTCAACTGGAAGACAGTGTGCAGTTACCCTATGGGGCCCAACATCATTTTGTATTCTTGATCTAGCTGTGGCTCATACTTTCATGTTCCATTTGTGAAAAATCCATCAAGGTATACTCTTAAAATATATCCACTTTTGAATATGTGACACTTCTTTTAAGTTTTACAAATTTAGAAGATCTGGCCCTGGCTGGTGTGGCTCAGTGGATTGAGTGCCAGCCTGCAAAACAAAGGGTCCCCAGTTCGATTCCCAGTCAGGGCACATGCCTAAGCTGTGGACCATGTCCCTGGTGGAGGGGCGGGGGGGTGTGAAAGGCAACCACACACTGATATTTCCTCCATCTCTTTCTCCCTTCCTTTCCCTCTTTCTAAAAATAAATAAATAAAAATCTTTTAAAACACATTTAGAAGATCTGGCAACATTGGAGCCACATTCCAGTAAAGGATAAGTCAACTGGAGTGGATTGTTTTCCATAGTGCCCTACTCCCCACTACTCCCCACTCTCTTCCTGTCACTGAGGTGGGGGGTCAGGAGTCATTTATCATCATCTTGGATACGTTCTTCTTACAATAAAGTTAATAAGAAAGTAACCTTTTTTTCTTTTACTTCCATAACTCCATCAAAATGGGAGAAACAAAAGCATACCAGAGAAGATGTTCTTTTTTCTTAGAAATATGGAAAATAGATTTTTCTCTTTTTTTCAGAAGTTAAAAACATTCTTCCAAGTTTGACATGCAAATAAAATGTGTCAGTATCAAAGACATAAAAAAGAAATCTAGCCAAAAGGGCTATGACCAGTATGTGGTAACTTGATCTAAAAGGGAAGGATTGATGCTTTAACATGCTTTATTTTTCAATCCAAAAAGAAAAACGAAAAAGGTGAGAATACTGCTCAG
Source organism: Tonatia bakeri (assembly GCA_004024845.1). Lineage (NCBI taxonomy): Eukaryota > Metazoa > Chordata > Mammalia > Chiroptera > Phyllostomidae > Tonatia > Tonatia bakeri. The sequence continues at coordinate 180,167 of PVIA01000994.1, forward strand.
GCATTGAAACCTTCCATGAATAGTGAGTTTATAAAAAAGTATCTATTGAGGAAAAGGAAATTCATGCCTGGAAACAGAAATAAGTGTTTGCAAATGGAAGACTAAACAGAAATGCTGTTGCTCAGCAAGATAATGACATGGCTGAGAACTTACAGGACAGGCTGTGGGAAAAGTTCAGTCATTTGTGGCATTTCCTAGGGCAGCATGTGAGAGCCCAGTTAAAATAATACCACCCAGTCAGCTATATTTATTTATGGTTCCAAAAAGACTTGGACATGATTGGAGAATTTTGGGGCATGGTGTCCATCACAGGCACAACTTCAGGAAATGGCTTAGCTTTGTGTGTTGAGAAGTCATGAAAAATTTAAAGCAGACAGGTCAAAATTAGTAAGCCAGGCTATGGAGCAGAGCTCCTGAGATGGTCAGCATTAAGACTGGTCCTATTTGCAAACTTAAATACCAAATGGTGAATTTTGCACAACCATGAAACCTAAATGATTCACCAGGAATTTCTTTGTGCTAATAAGTTAAAATAGAATATATCATGGACCTAGTAAATTGGATTTACTTCCATGACTGAAAGTATAGAAATTTCAATGCTATATGTGATGCATCGGATATTCAATAGTCATAATATTCATGTGTTCTGACAAATTAAGGATAGCTGTTGAATAATGTCTTTGATTTGCAGATGAGTGGAACAGTTGAAAAATTATGAACTTATTTTTATCATCCAACAAAAAATACTTGCCCCAACTTACCCACAAATATTGGATCAAGGTATTGACCTCTTCAGTAAATATCACAAGCCATCTAGCCATTTGGGTACTTCCCTGCATGAATCTTCACATGTATGCAAGTGGGCTATTGAATTTGCTCATCCTTAGTGAAATTATATCTTTGGGAAACTCATTTGGCAAAAAGAAATCTGGCCCACTTTCCTCTGCTGAAATCAATCATCAGAAATGAAAGAGATTACTTAAACTGCTCTCCCAAAATCATGGGGTTGAAAACAGAATTCCAAAAAAGGTTCTAATTTTATGAACATTAACTCCTGTAATTTGACTCACCTTTCTTAATTACTATTGTGTGATAAATGGGATTTTTGAACCACAACGGAGTCCCCAAAACTAAATTTTGCAACATTAGAATGCCAGAATTCTATGAATATCTCAGGAGTAGTTACCCTAAATATAAAAACCATCACACAAAGATTCTATCCATGTTCAGCCATGAACAGCTGTTTCCCATTATGAAATCAAAAAGAAAAACTATTGCTCTTAGTTAGAGGATTCAAGGCTGAATTCTATACAGCACATCGCAACATGAAATGCAAGACCCAACACTGACATGTTGGGGCAAAGGAAAAGTGTCACATTTCTGGTTCTAAAGCAAAGAAGTAATGAGTTATGAAAGAAAAAAATTAATTAAATATTTCTGTTTTTTCAAATGTTATGTTTCTCAATTTCAAACTTAATATATAATCTCCAATATCATACATGTTTGTACTATGTTATGTGTTTATGCCATGGTCAAGTAAAAATGAAAGAAAGTTTGATTATATTTCTGGCAGTTGATTTTTCTTACACCCAGCCCAGTTTATTCACTTTGTTGTATTTCTGGATTCTGCAGGAATCTGAGTTTGCAACCTCTGGTGTACTATATATGTTTTTTTTTTTTTTCACTATGTTTTTACCATTGAGTGAGTGAACTTACACTGAAAAATAATATATAAAAAATCCAGAACAGAGAAACAAGCTCACTTATCTTACCATCTTGACAGTACTTATAAAAACAAAAACATGTACTTACAGGAAATATGCATATATAAAATGTATTTTAATTAAAAATGGAATCATACCACACATAAAGTTTTATAGTTTTCAATATTATTAAGTGTTCTACAACTCAAGATTTTAATAGCTGCATATTATTCTATAATATATTTATAATAACTATCTTAACTTATTTGCTGCATATTGGTCTTAATACCAGTCCTGGCTCTCCCCTTTTCTTAATGACTGCCATGTTTGTCCTCGTAATGTTATGTACCCAGCACCTTCATTTTTACTTGTGATTTCCGATAGAGGCTGGACTTGGTTCCAATTAGAACTTGGTAATTCTCTGAGGGAGATAACATAAAAGTTCAACTTTGGGGGTCCTTCTTGAATCCAATAATCTCTGGCCATTGACCTTGAGCTTCATTTTCTGGACCCTTGTTAATTATTATTTCCTCAGAGGGCCACAGTTTTGCTGCATGATGAAGGGTCTCCAGTTGGTTCATTCACCAATATAGACCACCTTGAAGAGAGCCAGAGCTATCCAGAAAGATTTAAAAAACTATCCAAGTAAAAAATGCCTAAATATGGGGAAAGAGAAAACCTCTCTGTCACCTGCCTGCCCATGTTCCCAACCCCACTCCCACCACTATTTGTATTAAACACATATGTCCACAAATCGCAGACCTCCTAGTCCCAGAAGAGGTATAAGGGTAACTGGAATGCCTCCAATCTGACTGGGGAGGCAGTGCTGTCAATAAGGAAGCCTGTTTAATTGGGAAATCATCGTTCACATCCTTGGGAATCCCCCAGTTTGACAAGAAGCCTCCACCATCAGGAAGCCTTTCACTTGATGAAAGAAATTCAGTTTGCTGCTCTGATCAAAGGCTCCCAGAAAATGTGCTGATGGCATCAAGTTGGCAGTGCAAATAAGCACATGAAAATAAGCGAGAACTTGCAAGGTGGGGAAAAGACCTTCAGACCACCTGCTTAGGCTGCAGCTCCAGGACTGCAGAGAAGGGGTGAGGGAAGAAGAGAGTCCCTTACAGCAGCTGAATGAGGGACATCATGAATTTACCAGGGCAAAAATCTGTAGGATAATTACCTTTAAAAGAAATTATAAAGATCCACACTGAACAGCCTGAGAGTAAGTTTTTAAGTAAGAGACTCAAAATTGCATGACTAAACATCACAGAGGAGCACACGCATTCACCCATTAAAATTAATTTTTTAAGGTAGTAACCCCTAATAAGGAAAAAATGGGACAGGCCCTTCATCAAAGAAAGAATTTCAGCCCATTTCTGAAAAAGTAAAAGTTGGTTAAAGAGAATAGGCTAGCAAAACAAAGTTGGCTGCAGAGTAGGAGTCTTGACCCCCTAGAATTTTTTGACCATCCCCTGGAGGGGGTCATGACCTGGAGACAGCAGACAAGGTGGCTGATGAAAGCGCAAAGTGAAAGAAGAGTTTGAAATCCGCATACAGCTCCTCCCTCCACCTCAGCTGGCAAAATGGCTTGTAACCAGATTTTGAGTCCTGAGACTAGAGAGATGAGAGAGAGAAAAAAGAGGAGAGAGGGCCCTGTCTGGCAAGGCTCAGTGGATTGAGCACCAGCCTGCTAACCAAAGGGTCCCCTGTTTGATTCCCAGTCAGGGCACATGCCTGGGTTGTTGGCCAGGTCCCCAGTAGAGGGTACACAAGAGGCAACCACACATTGATGTTTCTCTCCCTCTCTTTCTCTGTCTCTTCCTCTCTCTCTAAAAACAAATAAATAAAATCTTAAAAAAAAAAAAAAAGGAAAGAGGAGGGAAAGGGACCAGAGGAAATGAGAAGAGAATTGAGGAGAGCTCTTCTCTAAGGAAACTTCATTTTCTAGAACAGAAGCAACAAGAGCTATTGTAGGTGCCCCGGAATGAAGATAGCTCCAGCATCCTGGCATTTCAGAAACCCATAGCATGATGGCCAGCCCCACCCCAGCCCTCATTCCCACTCTAACCAAATCCTTCCAGTGACCACCCATACACACAGTCCCCGAGTGCACTTCTTTGTCCTTCATTCTCACGTATGAATGACAGCAGAGGCTCCCCAGACACGAGGAACGCCTGCAACATGAAAGAGAGCTGTAAAGAGCTAGATCCTCATCCATCACAGCCAGAAGTCAGAAGATAATGTCTGAAGTTGATAAATCAAGGAGAAATGGTACAAGAATATATTTAGAAATGCTTTAGAACTGAAAACAGAAAAAGATAAAAGTAGATGCCTCTCAGTAGCAGAGCAGGAGGCAGAGGAGTGGGGTAGAAAGGGCAGGCGACTGTTGTTTTTCATTGTAAGCCCTTCAGTACAATTTGGTTTGATTTTTCTTAACTTTTAAAATATTTTTAAGAAAAGGTTACACGGTAAAGCTATTGCCATAAAAGGGATCATCAGAATAATTCATTGCTATTAATCTTAACTTTTTGTTCCTCGAGTTTTAGTTTTTCTTCCTAATTTTTTAAAGATTTTATTTATTTATTTATTTATTTATTTATTTATTTATTTATTGTTAGAGAGAGGGGAAGGGAGGGAGAAAGAGAGGGAGAGAAACATCGATGTGTGAGAGATACATCGATTAGTTGCCTCTCACATGCCACCAACTGGGGACCTGGCCTGTAACTCAGGCATATGCCCTGACTGGGAATCAAACCAGTGATCTTCTGGTTTGCAGGCCTGCACACAATCCACTGAGCCACACCAGCCAGAGAACATTCCTAATTTTTTTAAGCAACCAGTGCAAATGGAGATTCTCTTAGCAATTATTGTCTATATGTCCATTCCAAGTAGTATGTTACCTTATGTTTCAGGGAATTGTTAAAGAGTAGGAAGCAGATTATATAACCCCTAAGGTTTTTTTTTTGTTTGTTTGCCAATTAAACCAAGGAGAAAAAAGAATTTAACATCTAAAGCATCGTGTCAGACTCTCCTATCATCCCCGATATTTCCTGAGCACATACTATGTGCCAGACCAATATCGTCAATGCCAGAGATGCAATAGTGAATGGGCCAAACTACTATCCTGGAACTCACATTCCAGTGACAGATGGGGGAAAACTATCAACAAAAACAAACAAATAAATAAAAGGGGGCAAGATTAGATGGTGTCAAGAACTATGCAGAGGACTGAAGTGTTTTAATGATAGAGACTGGCTGAGGAAATACCTCGGTGTCGATGATCAGGGTTGGCCTATCTGAAGGACGACAGCGAAGCTGCAGTATGAATGGGAACGAAGAGCCAGCCTTGTAAAGACTGGGGGGTGGAGGATGTGGAGGAAAAGGGGCAGCGTTCCACCCAGAAAATCTCTAAGTGGGAGAGAAAAAGACTTTTAATATGACAAGTATGCATTCTAAGAACAGACAGACAGAAGGTCATTATAGTTGAACTTAGTAGGTAAGAAGAGATGAGAAGAAATAGCAGGATGACGTAGAAATTGCAGGGACGAGACCATGTTGAGTTTTTGAGCCATAGTAAAAAATTTGGATTTTATTAAAAGCATAACAGAAAGCCTTTGAAGACATTTGAGCAAGACAGGAACTTGGTTTGATCTAGGTTTTCAGATAACTTCCTACCTGGAATGGTTGGAGGCCAGTTATCTCGTGTCTTCAGATAATGATCAAATAAAGGGGATTCAGGTGAACTCAAATCAAGTTAGCATGCCTTCTGTTAGGAAGCCAAGTTTTCATTCATTCATTAATTTATTAGTTTACTCAAAACTAGTTATTGAGCATTTGCTCTCTGCCTGGCACTACGCTGGGAGTCCAAGATATAGAATTCTTGTCCAAAGGAGACTGCATAGAGGACTGGCATGGGAGAATATCGTTGACTAAGATAGTCTGAAAGGATAAAACCTTGGCTGAGAAACTGCAAGGTTTTCTCTTTCTGAGAAAGTTGTCAGGCCATCTGGATTTTGTAAGAAAAAAGAAGGGACACACCTCCCTTCTCTGTCCTCAAGAAGAAGTGGGGTAAGCTTACAAAGATGTCCTTCCTCCCTCTGGGATTTTTGATACACCCTAGTGCCCTGACTCCAGGCTGCCCTTGAGACTTGTTTTGGCTAATGGGACCATAGCAAGCATAACATAAACAGAGACTTGAAAAGCACTTACACGTTGGGACTTGCCTGCTCTCCTTTTCTGCTCTTGAGAACCCTGCAACCGCTACCATGTGCACAAGCCATGTGCACAAGAAGATGAGAAACATGTGACCAAGTATTCTCCATTGCCCTGCTGACCAACCAGTAAACATGAGTGTGAGGCTATCCTAGACCACCGATCCTTAGACAAGCCAGTCCAGACCACCCCATCTGCCCAGCCTACCCACAGAATAATGGGAAAATAAAATACTTTGATAATATAAGTCAGTATGTTTTTGGAGTGGTTTGTTACACAGCAAAAGCTAACTAATACAAGAACACAGAGAAATCAATTTACCTCTCACAAAGGCAAGATCCTCAATTCACATACTTCAGGCCTGGCTCCTCTTATCAATGATTTCTGAGAAGCAGCCATCTTGTTCCACCCAACCTGTCACACCTCTATTGATTCTCCCTTAGGACACACCTACCTTAGGGGAAGAAAAATTAATAGTCCTGGTCATGATGAGAGCTGGTCCTATCAGAGGTGTGCACAAAGGGACCTGCACAGGTGACAGTGCAACCCAAGTTAAGTGTATGGGGACAAAGAGTAGCTGCACTGCAAATACAGGGAGAGATTGACAAGAGTTTAACAAGGGAGCTACCAGGGAAGAAAGCACCTCGAACAGCTGTGCTCTGAACTCGGCCCTATCTAAGACCTCTCCACCCAGCCAAAGGATTCAGAGCTCAACGGAGAGTCCATGAGCTCAGTAAGGAAGAGTTTACAGCCTTCTTCCTCCAAAAGCTCCAAGATAAACAGAATAAACACCAGTTGGTCTCAGCTGGTCGCCCGTTGGCCTGCCTGGAGGAGGGGGATGCCAGAGATAGCTTCTTGAGGTCGCTTCCAGGCCTGCATTTCTAGGAAATAGACAATTATGAACAACATGGATTTTATTATCGTGACATCTCTAAGGTCTCTGCATAAAGCCTATATTTAAAAAATATAAACATGTAAGTGAAAAAAATGTCAGGGGAATAAATATTTGTCTTAAAAGAGACCATCTGTTTCAAATTTTTATTTTAAAAAAACCAACATGTGTTTTATTTTAAATTTGTATGTGTGTTGTTATCCTTGGGTTAAGTATTAGGTAAATAGACAGAAGCATTGAGAATCCATTTTCCAGCAAATTTTGGTTAGAAATCCCTGCACACGTGACGCAGGAGATAATTTAGGGGCTAATTGGAGCTTTGTGGGCAGCCAGCTCCTTGCAGCCCCCTCCCCCACTCAGTCCCTGTGTGACGGCGATGAGGATTTCCCTGGCACTGGCGTCTGCTTTGAACAAGACGGCATTTTACCCCTCAGCCGACACAACATGGGTGCAGGCTGCTCCCAGGCCAGGCAGCAACCAAATGCAGGTGTGACCAGCGTGGCAGAACCACAGAGCCCACTCTTGTTTGGGCTTCAAAATGCAGCCTCGATGCTTAGTCAGTCTGAATGCAAATCCTGTTTGGTGGCTGTAATCAGGCTGACTTGGGTGAAAGTGGGGAGTCACAAAAAGATAACCATGAGTTGGTCTTGATGGGTAAACAGGGGAGAAGCTTGAGAGAAGTCATCTCAAAGTGGGGGTACAGCATGGAATTCGGAAGGGGTCTGGTATATTTGGGGAAACGGCATCAAACTGGGGTGGCTGCAGGTAGGCAATGGCTGGAGATGAAGCTGGAGTGGCGCTGAGAACAGTGGACAACTTTCACTTGTTGCCTTTTCTTCATCTCCTCCTATTGGGAACTGTCCGGCCCATTTATTCCAGGTGATTCTGATAGGTCTGTCAAGCTCTCCACTCAGAACAAGCCACTGCTCTGGACACAGCCATTGGCTGAAGAGTGGTCAAGTGACCTGTTTAGCGCCAAACACAGTTCTTTGGGGGTTGGGAGGTGGGGGGTACTGATAGGATCTGTGAAAGCTTTCTCTTTTCTCCTAAGGTCATAGGCTGAAAGGACCCAGTAAGGCATCTTTCTCTTTCCCATCATTTGGGGAGTTTCTGCTTGTGAATTAAGACCAGTACAGTGAAAAGCAGAGAGGAGAGAGAGAGAAAGATGATTGACATTATTTGAACTCCTGGGTCCAACTATTCCTAACCATTTTTACCAAAACCAGAGCTGGGTTTCTGTCTCTTGCAACTAAGAAATTGTTGGCTTCTACAGTGGAGCCAGAAGCCAAAGTTAAACTTTCAACAAGCAGCAGACAACTCTACCTGATGCAGGTGAAAGTCCAGTGGCTCCCTGTGGTAAAGAGAGCTAGCCGCCCCCCAAAATATATGCTCCCACTCCATCTTATAGGGTTGTTACTGGGAAGTGGATGCCCAGCTAAAGATTATGATTCCAGCCTCTGCTCTTGTCTGGCCTCTATCTATATGTAGTACGAGATGAATTCTCTCCAGTGGAATACGAGCAGAAGTGATAGGAACCTTTCCAGACCAAGACTTTCAAAGTGGGCCTGCCTTCTGCACTCTCTTCACCTTTGTCCCTGGGTGTGGGAAGGATGATGAGACGCCCTGGGGGGTGACGGCAGAATCCCATGGAAGGAGCCTGTGTCTCTGAAACATCACACTGAGGGCAGCCGCTACTAGAAGGGGGCACCTGATCTGGACAGCTTGTGTTAGTAAGAAATACATTTCTTCTGAGTTTGAGCCACTGTGCAATTTGGGGATCTAGTCATTACATAAGTTAGGGTTACCCTAATAAGTACATTCCTTTCAACATTTTGCAAGTTGCTTGCAGTCCCGAGGTCAGCCACCTATTGCTTTGCTCTCCAACTCCAGAATTACTCAGATCAGTGACTCCTGCTGATGAAATCCACAACATGTTAGTTTCATATATTTATGGAGCACCTATTGCATAAAAGACCAGGTACTAACTGTTTAAGGTTAGAAAGGGAAATTAGCTATGCCCTATTTTATTAACTCTAAGTCACCAACTATTTTGAGATGTACCATTTATTATTTCACATACCACTTAGGAAAAAATGGTTTGCACCACTGAGAAAATTATTGCCAATTAAACTACGGCATGTCATGAAAAGCTATCCTAATTTCAGAATTGTAAATATGTGGAGGGGAAATGTGTACCTTAGAGCTGATGAAATCCAGTATTTCTTACCTTCAGGAAGCTGCAGATCTTGTGGGAGAGGCAGATAAACAAATAAATATGTGCCATGCAGCACAAATTCCATAAGAGACCATTTGGCTGGAATCCAGAGAAAAAAGTATTGATGTCGAGATGAGGAAATCTTCACAAAGGTGACATTTGAGCTGGATCTTGAAAGAGGAAGAATGGAAGTGACTGCCTGGAGACGTTTTCCCCTCAGTTAACAGGGGTAGCAGGTCTCCTAGATGCCTTCTGCATGCCTTCAGCAAGGCTTTCGTCCATCTCCAGGGACTACAACGGTTTAGCAGAATCTCAGAATACTGCAGCAATAAATTCCAACCAGACAGCTCCATTTTCTTGATAAATGGAGGCTAATCCTTTAGGTGCCAAGAGATCATTTTAACTGGATATTTTTCGGGGGAAAACCTTCCAAAGTGTGTCATAGTAAACCTTTGGCATCTGCTGGGGGCACATCAGGGAGACAGGCTCCTGGCTTGCTCAAAATCACATTTACATGGAAAGCCACAGGTATCCTGTGCACAGTCTGGCACCACACACCACCCTCCCTTTCCACTGACTCCATAGTTTTGCCTCTTGCTTGATGAGCAATTATATGTAACCAGTACATTGACCACGCATGACTTCTGATGTAATCAAAGCACAGTTTTATTTTTGTCTCTCATTATCTCTTTAAACCTGATTCCATGTGGGTAGTCTCCCTCTACCACCGAACAAAACCCTCCTGCAGGCCCATGACTTTTTAGTTCAGTTTTGGGTGGTTGACACACTATGTCACTCGAAGTGACACACACCGCCCTAACTCTGTCACTTGAATACCCATTTCTGTGTTATAATTCAACTTGATTTAAGAGCATGCCTTGTCTTCCTTCCTCCCAGCCCCACTGCGCTTCAGGCTGGAGGCTGCAGTGGGAAGGGATAGGGCAGTTGAGTTTTCTATTGGCCGTGTGTGATTTTACTCACACACACACACACACACACACACACACACACACTGCAGCGGCTCCCTCCAGAGAAAGCTCTGTGCTGATCTATTTTCCCTCTTCATTTCCTCAACCATTTTATATTCTCAAGGTGGACAAGATGGTATCCAGTGTTCAATTCCTTTTTTACATTCTGCAAGTGGCGATCTAGCTATCTGATCTTCCATCTGTTATACTTTGATGTCTCTAATTTTTATTTTTAGCATCCTATGGGGCACAGTATTGTGATGGACTGAATGTTTGTGTCCCCCAAAAAATTATATGGTGAAGCTCTAGTGTGATGAGATTTGGAAGTGGGGCCTTTGGGTGATAATTAGGATTAGATGAGGTCATGAGGGTAGGACCCCCATGATGGAATTAGTGCCCTTATAAGAGGAAGCGCTCTATGGAGATCTTCCTTCCTTCCCCTTCCCCTCCCTCCCTTCCTCCCTCCCTCCTTCCCGTGTGAAGACACAGCAAGAAGGTAGCCATCTGCAAGCCAGGAAGAGATCTCTCGCCAAAACCCAACCATGATCTCCGATTTCCAGACCCCAGAACTGTGAGAAAATGAATTTCTGTTGTTTAAGCCACCCAGTCTATGGTATTTTGTTATGGCAGCCAAGCTGAGTAAGATAATAACTAACGAGAGCATTCACTAAAATCGTCTTACAGAGAGCTTCCTCTAGTCTTTCTCTAGTTTCTGTGCCAGGCACACAGTAGGCACTCACATTTTTTTATTAAATGAATGAATGAGTGAATGTACAGCAGAATGACAGCAGAATGACAGCATCACTCACTTCAGATTTCCAAACCACCATGAAATACCACAGAATTGCATTCTGTGTGTTATTTTCTTTATTTTTTAAAATATGTGTGTGTTAAGCAACATACAAGGTAGAGGAAAAGGTAGAAGATCCACTTCACCAATCTCCTCCCTGGCTCATTGCACTTCCACACTAAGAGTGTACACACAGTTAGTGTGACCTATGTCGTATAGACCTCTGTCTTTGCATTTGCGTGCCTATAGACTGGCATCACGTGGTGTCATGCCATGCATGTGGGTGGCAATCTGCACTTTCTCTTTTACCCAGCAGCCCTCTCTGTGGCAAGTACATCCCTCATTCTTTCAACTGCTATATCATAGTCCATAGCAGAAACATACCAGTGAATGGGTATTTCAGGTGTTTCTAAATTTTATCTCATATAAAGTTCAAAATGCCTCCTTTCACATGCCTCCCTGGGCAAACATGGGATTGTTTACCAGGGTTGGATGACTCGTGCTTCAAAAGTTTTGATTGCCTCGGCCACGTTGCTGTCCTCAGGGTATGGTGTGTGCTCTGTTTCACCAAAACTTCCCCACCCTGCTAGCGCAGAATATTTTCAACCACCCCAAATTTTCATGAATCTGATATTAGAAAAACAACTCATTGATAACCTTTACTTCTCTGATTACTAGTCAAGTTTGTGGCTGTTTTTATTTTTGCCTGTTCCCATTCTGTGTCAATTTTTCTTTTGTGTTGCCTTTTAACTGCTATTTTATTGACACTCTTTCTATTTTGTGCTTATTAAACCTTTGTTATATATGTAACAAATACTCTCTCCCATATTGTCATTTGTCTTTTAATTTTGTTTATGGTTATCTTTTTGTACAAAAGTTTTTATTTTTATGCAGTTATAACAAATGTCTCCTTTGTGGCTTCTTTTGCTACTTCTAAGATTAATAAAATATTCTTTTATATTTCCTTCAAATATTTTAAAGGTTTTTTTGTTTTGTTGTGTTGTGTTTTGTTTTGTTAGGGGAGGGGTTGGTTAGTTTAGCTATTTATTTCATCTAGAATTATTTTCTATATATGGAGGGAGGGGTAAAGGGCATCAATTTTTTCCCTAAATTTTTGATGGTCCCAATGTCATTTATTGAATAAGGTATTCTTTCTCACTTTTATTGGAAATGCCACACCTATCACACATTAAATTCCACCTGTGTGTGTATATATATATACACATAATATATAATACATAAGTTGGCCAAAAAGTTCATTTAGCCTTTTCCATAAAATAGAAGACACATTTTTCATTTTCACCAATAACTACTGATTTGAATATTTTGAGTATGTCTGCAATCTCCCACATAGTATAACATTGATTGTTCTCGCCCTGGCTGGTGTGGCTCAGTGGATTGAGTGCCAGCCTGCAAATCAAAGGGTCACTGGTTTGATTCGCAGTCAGGGCACATGCCTAGGTTGCGGGCCAGGTCCCCAGTAGCGGGTGCATGAGAGGCAACCACACATTGATGCTTCTCTCCCTCTCTTTCTCCCTCCCTTCCCCTCTCTATAAAATGAACAAATAAAAATTTTTTTAAAAATTGATTGTTCTCAATTAATGTCTTGGTTTGATTACTATCAACTTCAAATGGTCTACCTAACCATGGAGCATCGTCCAGCGAGAAATCTCCAGCACGAAACTTTGCAAACACTTTTGACACGTTCGATGATCAGTCACAGCACCTTCTCCATACACAGCACAATTTTTCTTTTTGTATTTCAGTTGCATTTCTATACTCTTGAAATAATAAAGCATAATATGATGAAAATGTTGTGTATTTCCTTCCAGCTTCAATATTAAAATGGCTACACAAAAATTCACTAATTTTGATGTTTTTTTAAATACATGCTGATATAACAGCTGTCACAATACAATATAACAAAATTGTTTCAAATGAAGTTAAACAACACTAAGTGCTACTAGAGCCATCTTATGGAAAAAAAAACAAACTTTTTGACCAGCCCAATATAAGATATTTTACTATAATGTATCCAAAATGTTTTTGTCTTAACCTTCTTCAATTCTTTCACTGCAACAGGAATTGGCTTTTGAGGAGGATCTATTTCTCGTGTACACATATATAGAGAAGATTCTTTTCACTTCCACAATGGAAAACAGAATGCAAATGCTTGAAGCCATTACTAAGAGGCTTTCCGCACAGCAGGTTTGCACTGTCAGCAAAGCAAATACATATTTCAGCAAATATCAAATTCTTACACATTAGGGAGCATACAAGCTTCAGACCCAGCTCTCCAATCCACTGGAATACTCACTCACTCAGTCACTATTGACATTCAACCCCTAGAGCATATTAGATTCTGTGCAACTGTTGTTGACCTGGAGTGGACCCTGGCCTAGCCCTCTACTTAGATCTTGGACTGTTGGTACCTATCTAGAAGAGCTCGGAAAGATGGCAACCACCTTCCACGTCAGTGAGATTCAGCTTCTCACCGTAAAAAGTGCCCAGACAAGTATACAAGAGAAATGTGTTATGGAATTATTTTTTTCCAGCTTGTTTCCTGATGATCTTTGGGAGGCCATTGATGCCAAATCCCAACCTCCCCCACCTTGCGCAGAGCAAAAATACAGATTCCTGGATGCAGAGATGATATCTTATTATCTCAAATTAGAGGCAACCTGAAAATAAGTCTGCCATGCCAGCCAATTATTTCCAGAAAGAAAGCTCACAGATCAACTCTTCTAAAATGCCTGTTATCTCTGGGATGCTGTCTACAATTTAACCAATTTATAAATAACAACCCGCTACAAGTTACTTCATTTAGTTACCTTGGCGCTGATGGGGAGTTTGTCTTGGACAGGGTCCTGACAGTAGCATTGCCCAAAGCCAGGCATTCCCCGGTGCTTTGCCAAGATTTCATTTGGCTGTGGCAAGGGTCTGGTTATACCAATCTTAAACATTCTTAGCCATGGGAACTACTTTAGCCATGTTCAATGAAGCTGACTTTGGAGGCCTAGTTTGCTCATTCATTTATGCGCTTGAATGAGCTCAAGGCAACTTCAGGAGAGAGTCCTGGTCTTGCTGATAAACAGCAATGGGAGGGCTCCACTTTCCAAAGGGATGGCAACCTCACTCCAGCTGGACAGTCAGGTAAGACACATGGATAGGCACTGAGAAGGCAACAAAGAGTACTGCCCTTCACGTCCAGCTAGGAAGGACAGTTTAAATGCCCTACCACTAAATATTTATTTAAAAGCATTGCTGAGAAATAACACTATTCAGAGAGGATTGCTTGAAGGATAAGCAGTTCATCGACTCGCCCAGAGTTTCTAACACTAAGCCCTGGACCCCGCCAGAGCTGCTGAAACACGGATACCTGGAGTGCATCACGTTGGCCCCAGCAGAATTGCTTTTGCTGAACTGTTTTTGGTGAGATGCCATCAGCATTTTTCAATGTAATTACAAGAAACAGTCCCATAAAAAGCATCATTGTGTTTGAGGGAACAGGGCTGTTGAAGACACTGTTCATTACATCACACAGTGTTTTCATTATTAAGTATCCTCAGGGGTAACTGTCTGAATTTAGTACTAAAATGGTAGTGCTTCTCCCTGATGATTGGTTTACTTATCTGTGGCATGATTTTCTAGAGGATGCTATGAGGAACGCCAGGGCAAAAAGGGAGTTGATTGGCATTCCATGAAAACAGGGTTTCATAGTTCAAAAAAAAAAGTTAAAGTCTCCAGGGCAAAATCAGTTGTTTCTTTGTTTCTACAGCAGGACTTCTCTGAGTCACTGATATGCTAATGTGCATTATACAGGGGTGGGCAAAAGTAGGTTTACGATTATAATACAAATACATAATGTAATAATTACTAAATAAGAATATAAGAATAAACTCTGTGTTTTGCATATTCACAGCTGTAAGCCTTTTACCCACCCCTGTATACTATTACAAAGGGTAACATTTACTCGGTGACTGGGATGATTTCAGCAGGCTACAGTCTTTGTGTTGGGCCCTAACCACAGAAACTGGTATAGATATTTATACTCCCAAATCGTCCTTAAATGCCCTCCCCACCCCTGAGACTTGTGACTTGTACTGCCCAGCTTCACTTCAGCCTGGTACTGAGACCTTAGATGTCCTCAAATGTGCCCTTTGCAGCTGTTGGGTCCTCTCTACTTCCTCCTCCCCCCTCCCCCCCAGCCCACTCCACCTGGGCATCGGCACCCTGCATCCTGACTCAGCAGGAAGGGCTGGGTCTTCAGCTGCTCCACTACTGACCTGCGGGGCTGCTGCTCCTCTCCATTCTCCCAGACCGTTTCGCTCTCATCTCACAAATGTCGCTCCTGTCCCCTGTCTCCACTGCTCCCGCCTATCAAGGTCTATTTCTTTGTTTTCTCTTTGTTATCTGATTATTTCTGGCAGATTTGGTAAAACTTTGAGGGGAAATGCTGGCATTTATAGACATCACTAGGGAGTCAAAATCCTGCTTTCCTGTTGTACAAGGAATAGGCTATTCAGAGGGCATAATTTCCTCTTGGAGTATTTATCTTTTTAAAAAAAACTGTGTCCATTGGTTATTAGAGCCCCAAGTCTGCCACCTTATGAACAAAGAGGTTCTTTGCTACCACCACCACCACCACCACCACCATCTTCTGGACCAAGGCTAAAGTAGTGCCTTAAGATTCCAGAAAACTGCATTCTGATTTTGACAGAGACCACTGCTTGCCAATTCCCCTCTTTCTTAACAATAGAAGCTTATACTTTTAGTGGGCATCTAGCCTCTCACAGTGAATACTACATCTCCCAGCTACCTTTGCAACTAGAAGTAAACATGTGATTAAGTTCCAGCCAGTGAGATTCAGTAGAACTGGCATTTATAACTTTTAGCAGGTGTCCTTAAAAGCCTGTTGTTCTTCATCTCTTCTTTCTGCTGGTCAGAAGATCATGCAGTGGCTGGAGTGTTTGTAGCCATCTTAGACCATGAAGTGGCACACCAAGCATGACTGAGCATCAGAATGCAATAAGCCAAGGCCCCTGCTAATTGTGAACCCACCATACAGTCCTAGACCCCCTAACTCTGGTCCCTTTTATGTGAGTGAGAAATAAATATTCACCTAGTTTAAGCCTCAGTTATTTGGGATTTTTTTAATGACTCACAGTCATACTTTGTCCTATTTAAATCACTGGTAACTGGAGCTTTTCTGGAACAGGGAAGAGCCTAGGATTCATTGTCTAAGGTTGAAAGGAGCCTCAAGAGTCGAGGAAACTGGAGGCTTGTAAGGGTTAAGAGGTTTGTTCACACTGGAGTTTACGAAATGATGGAGGTGGGATTTCAACCCAGGTGTCTGACTCCAGGGACCAAATGTGTGACCACTGATTCATTAGGATTAGGGCCCATGTAACAGAAAAGTCCAATAAAGCAGCGACTAAAACAAGAAAGTTTCTCTTTTTTCTGAATTAAAAAACACTAGAAGCTGACAATCCAGGGCTGTTGTTTTCTTAACGCTTTAGATCCAGCCTATCACTCTGTGATGCTACAATATGTCCCTCATTCTCCTGTTCTGAGGTGGCTACTAGAGTTCCAGCCACCACATCTGCTTTAGCAAGATAGGGAAAAAAACAAAGATTGAATATCACCTGTCTTTTCAGGATGTTTCCTAAAACCCTTATGCTAGCCATGGGACACTTACTTCTAGCTGTGTCTTTGGCCCAACACTCTTATCTTGGAGCCAGGCTGGACCAAGTATCAGCCCAGGGCAGACACACTTCATGCCTAGATTAGGACAAAACAGGCTAATAACTTCCCTGTGTCCTCTCCATAAGGCCTGTCTTTGCCACAGCTGCTGCAGAGCAAACAGTGAGAGCAAACGCCCTTATTTCAGGGTCCCAGGAAACATCCTTGATTGTGCCACGCCCTCAGGGAAAGAGTGAGGAAGAACAGTGTTTAACTGTGTCTCTCAGCAAAGGCTGCATGACTGGGATCGACCGAGAGTTGACTGACTCCAAATCCTGCGTTCTTTCCACTGTATTACACAACCTTTTTTTTTTTTTAACCAACACTATCTTCCATAGTTATTGAAATAAATAAATGGGGCCTGCAGGTAAGTTGCTCAGATGTTTCTAAAGCTCAGGGATTGTAGCACCCTCTGAGCAGGGAGCCACCCCGGCACTGCAGGGAAAGCAGAGTAGGTGCTCTGAGTCCCCCGGTGTTGGAGGGAAGCCTGCAGGACCTGGCAGCAAGGATGACTTGACGAGGAGTCACCTGGGCCTCACTTGGGTGACAAGAGGAGGAAGACAGCTCAGAGGGGTCTTTTGAACCCACTGATGTCTCTGTTTTCCTATCAACTGTGTCCTTCCTGGTGAAGACACAGCAGCTCCCTGGGGTGATGGCAGCTTCCTTTCACTCAATCAGGCGCTTGTTTCCTCCTACCCAAGGCCCTCTGGCAGAGACGCTGACACAGGGTGTTTTGGCCCCATCACTAGGGACATCTGTGCCCCCAGGACATTTGAATGCGCTGCTATCGGTAAAGATGCCCTTCAGGTGTCTCCCACTTCCTGTTACTTCACTATCCTCTGCATCATCGCACCAAAGAAGAGTTCCTACGGCAGAAACAATGACTGATAAGAATGTTTTTTAGTGAAAAAAAAAAAAAAAGAAAGAAACTGATCAGTTGATGAATCAGCTCTCCCTGTAATATTTACACAAAGTTGAATTGACTCAGATAGAACTATTTTTAGTAAAATGAAAATGGAATAAGTTAGAAATGCTTTTGTGTGTCATGGATAGAAAATTGATTACAGGAGGAGGAACAGAGAAGTTCCTCCAGAGGAAGCAAAACATGTCCTAGCACTTGGGGCAGGAATGGGTTTCCCACACGGAAGTCCCGTGCTCACCTCCAGGGCTTCTTACACCACTTGAAGTCACCAACTTTTCTGTGAATCTGATTAAATCTGTGAACTGGTTCCCCAGGACAAAAAAGCATATACGACCCTCCAACCACAATTTTTTTCACTCAATGTCTGGAAACCCATGGGCTTCAAAAGCTCATTGGTAGATCCCAGTTCAGAAACCCCGATCACATGACAGGGACCCTTGCCTGAAATCCCTTCCAGGTGATTTTCCACAGTCTGATAAGGAACCATACTGGAGGATCCTGAAGCTGTGTTGAAATATGGCACCATGTGCCTTTAAACCTTACCAAACATTCAGAATTCCAAATTTATCAACTCTCCCTGCGGTATCTTTTTGTGTTTCTCCCCTCCCCACATCTTTTTAAATTAAAGACCCATTTTAACACATTTAACTAAAACTCAGGGGTCGTAACAAAGGGTGTTCTGCCTTGATTCAGACCTAATGGCAAGGGCGTTCCTGCAGGCTCAGAGCTAGGGACTGAAAGACAGAGAAAGCGAAAGCCAAGGCGCCTGGTCCCGGCAGGTTTCCACACTCAGAACAAAGCCCTCTAACCCCCGTTCTTCCTGAGTTCACGGACCCTCACTGAAGGGGGAGGAGAAGGGCTTTGACACCAGACAGACACACCTTTAAGTGTCATTTTGTCACCACGTCACCTACTGCCTGTCTGGCTCGGGCAAGTCGTTACGTCGGGGCCACATGTTCAGTGTCTGGGACATTACAGGCACCAAACAAGTGAGGGGTTCCCTTAGAGAACTTGGGTGGTAGTGGTATGTCTCAGACCATCTGAGCTGCTATAACAAAAATACCACAGGCTGTATAGCTTCAAAATAAACATTTTATTCCTCATAGTTCTGAAGGCTAGAATTCTGATAGCAAGGTTCCCCCGGCAGACTGGGTGTCTGGTGAGGGTCCTTTCCTGGTTCACGGTGGGCTGTCTTCTTGCTGTGTTCTCACATGGTACAAGGGGAAGGGGGCTCTCTGAGGTCTCTTCTATAAGGGCACAAATTCCGTTCATGATGGCTCTACCCTTGTGACCTAATCACCTGCCAAAGGCGCCACCTCCTAATGCCACCACACTGGGGACTGGGTTCTAATGTGCGCATTTGGGGTGGACACATTAGTTCCGTAGCAGGGTCCCTCGAGGCTGTGCTCTGAGACGCACTCAGGATGCTGGGGCCAGAGCGGAAATCTCAGGCTTGTTCAGAAAGACCTAGAACCCAGCAGCACAGCCCACGATCATCCTCTCAGGATAGGTGAGAGGCTGACATGGAGGCCATGCTCCTGTGGAAAAGGATGAGAGGAAAGATTTTAAAATAGCAGTGAAAGATCGAACAGAGAGCTCCAAAGGCCAGGCATAGGGCTTGGGAGAAGGGATGCTGCTATTGGCATTTTGGTGAAAGAACAATTTCTTTGTCTCATGTCCAATTCAGGGAATCAGACTGAGTCCTGCCTGGGGTACGAGAACCTTTCCCACCTGTCATGTCCTGGGTCCCGTCTGGGTCTGGGTCTGGGTCTCCACACCCAGCAAGGGTAACAGCTACCACCCATGAACCAGTCTAGCCCAGACTTTTCCCCAGAAGAGATTTCCAGAAAGGGGAAATATTGACAAGAGACCAAAGCTACCAAGAGTGGGGAGGGGGAGATGGTGTGTTAGGGACCATGTGGCAAAAGTCGAGCCTGGGGCTGCCTACACCCAAAGACAGCTGAGAATCAAGTGCAGGCAGTCGGGCCTCTTCCTTCCAAGCCCCTGCCTTGGGGCATTTATTCAAAGAGGGCATGTCTGTGTTCTCAGGACCCAGAGGTGCCGTACTGGTCCACCCTGAGCACCCACACAGAGACAAGCCTCTCCCGGCTCCCCCTACCTCATTTGGGCACGCTTCTCCCCACACATCCAATTACCCAGAGCATCGAGTCCCAGTGCAAGGAAAGGAAATGCGAGCAAGGATTCTCAGTGCCTCTCCATGCTGACTCCTTCCCCCGCCTCCGCAGCCCCCATCACAGGCTTGCCCTCTCCTTGGCAGAGCTCAAGACAGGCTTATTTCCCCCAAGGTTGTCACAGATCAATTTTCTAAACTGCATGAAAACAGAAAACAAACAGAAAACCAAATCCACCAAAGCTTGAGTCTCGAGAACAGCTTGGCAGGAGGGAGCAACGTGCTAACAATTTCATGCTGTTTTAAGACTTTCTAACTAAGCAACATGTACCAACAACCAGATGTGCCCTGATACCGAGAGAAGAGAACATGGGCTTCTAGAGACAAAGATTGGTAAAACAGGAAAACACTCATCAGGAAACGGAGCTTCCAAGCATTCTGGGCCTGCGGTCGGGGGCAGGGAGGCAGGCCCTGTCTGCCTGCCCTGCAGACTCACTCACCCAGCCGTTCACTCGGTTTAGCCACAGGTTTCTGGTCAGCGCCTTCTCTGTGCCAGTCGCTGTGCTGGGTACTTGGGCTGCCAAGAAGATGCTCAGGGCCTGCGCCAGGCCAGGGCGAGGAAACAGATATAATACAACACAATGTTCTGGGATGGAGGGAAGAAGCCCAGGAAAAGGGACCTGATTCAGTCTGTGTGGGAATCAGGGCACTTAGAGAAAACTGGATTCAATGCATTTCAAGGTGTATTTATGGAGCTCTATTTCGGAGGATGCAGGCGGAGAAAATCAGAGTCTCCTTTCCCACTGAACAGGGAAAGCAGCGTCATCCAAGGAGTGGATGGGAGCATGGTGCCACGCCTGCAGCAGGTGGCTCCAGAGTCTTTACTCAGCACCCACGCGGCGCAGGAGGCTGGAGCCCGCACAGCACAGACGCACACCAGGCCGGAGCTGCTCCGTCTTTGAGGGAGGCCTGCCCCATGTCTCATGTATGAGAGGGTCTATGACTTCTCAGTGGGCCTTGGTTTCCCAGTGGGCTGAGATCTGAGCCCAGTGGGCTCAGCCAACTCTGAGAGGGCCACACTGCCCCACCGCGGCCAGGGGCCTGGGTTCTGAGCTGCTCCCCCTCTAGAACCCTCCCTATGGAACGGGAAGGAAACTTCCCCAGGACAGACACACACCCATCACTGACTTTAAATTTATATCCCCTTTGCTTATCTTATTCTCTGCTTGCTTGCAGCGTACAACAATAAATATTTGTACCAGTCCTGAATTTTTTTTAAAATATTTTACTTATTTTATTTTTAAACATAGGAGAAGGGAGGGAGAAAGAGAGGGAGAGAAGCACCAACCCGTGGCTGTGTCTCTCACGACCCCCACTGGGGACCTGGCCCACAACCCACGCATGTGCCCTGACTGGGAATAGAACTGACAACCCTTTGGTTTACACAGGCTGGAGCTCAATCCACTGAGCCACACCAACCAGGGCTCAGTCCTGAAATTATTATAAAACAATAGTTATATTGCATCTGGGGTTTCGGCTTATTAATTTGCTATATGTACACATGTAAATTATAATCTCTGTAATATTCTATTTTGTCACTTCTTCTTTTTTTTCTTTAAGCCTTCTCCCTTTTTCTCAAAAAGTAGCTGCTGGCCCAGGCTTTCCCTGGCCCACCAGGTCACAGTCCTCCCGTACCTCAGGGAGTCCCTGCTCCCTGGCAAAGTTCATTAGCTGAGACTTAATGTCCTCCTAAAGGCAGTGGCCCTCTTTATGAGGGCTATGTTTGTCACCTGGTAACCTCTTTATTGCACCAGCTCTGGGGTGGGAAGGCGAGGATGGGCGTGAAGGTCACAAGTAGGTGGGAATTGCGCACCTCAGGCCGGAACCTCCCCCTGGTCATTATTTCACCAGAATGACCTCCAGGGTAGAGGGTCTGGAACGCTCCTTGACCTAACACGTGACAGCTGCACAAAGGAACTGCAAACAGGCCCCTAATTAATGGGTTTGCTTAGAGCTATTTCCCTGTTTAGGGACTTCATCCTGATAATTGCAGGCTCCATAATCATGAATCAGTCGCTACCACTTTTCTGGGTGCCAACCGCAAGCCCAGCTCTGTTCCAGCAACTGTGAGGAAAGGAGAGCGGAGACCGGGAACTCAGACCTGTGCCAGCTGCTTCATTTCCGTGAGCCCACCGATCCTCACAGTCATCCGATGGGAAGGCAGTAATTACAATTCCCCTTTCCAGATCGGAAAACTGAGTCTCAGAGAAATGAACCAGCTCAAGGGCATTAACTAGCTCATGAGCCAGAGTGTCAGCATTTGAACCTGGGTCTGGCTGACTCTGAAGCCTAGGCTCTGGGAGGCAGCAGACTGGTTGCTCGGGACTGGGCTGTGCCAGGCATACACTCAGGACCCTAGAAGTCCAGGGATGGAGGGGAGGTGTGTGGTGGAGCAGGGGCAGATACTAGGGCCAAGGTCCCGAGAGAAGGTGTCCCAGAGCAGTGGCAGCATGCACTGGAGCCCTAACGGGTGGGGAGAATCATACATATTTAGTAAATTTTACTCGTAGCACTTTCTCCAACCACTAAATCCAGGGTTGGAAAGGACTGTGGAAACCATGCCTCGCTCAAGGCCAATAAATGATTAGTCAAATGTCCAAGGAGGATGGGCAGACCCACCTCAGCACTCCCGAACAGTGCCTGGAACAGGCACAAGCACAAAGGACCTCAGCAGGCCGCGACATTGGCACCAGGCACCGGTGGGGATTAGGGCGAGAGCCAAACCAAGAGGAGGAGATGGGGAGCCAGCGGGTCCTGTGACTGCCCTGGACCTGGAAGGCTGGCAGCTCCCGGCGAATGTCTCATCCAAGAGCCCAGTTTAGACCTTGTCCCGGAACGTGAGAAATGCCAGGGGTGGAGGAGCAGCTGGGGAGCTGATGAAGGGCAGGCGCTGACCGGGAGCGGAACCCTTTCTCCTTCACCAGCCATCCCAGCTGGCCATGCCCCTCTGAGCTCTCCCTCCTTGACCCCTAAAACGCACACTAGCCAGCAGCTCAGACCCCCAAGTCCGTGGAAAGAAACGCACATCACAGTCGTATACAAATTAGACCATGAATTGTTCCACACTGATGTCTCCCCCGGGCAGAGACTCAGAGTCCTCCTGCCAAGTCTGGGTCTGGTCAGAGGTAGACAGATGCGAGCCAGCCAGGATCTGGTCAGCTAGACCCACACCAGCTGAGCGGGGTGTGTGTGCCAGCCAGGGTCCAGGCTGTTCTTTCCCAGGGCCGGGGAAGAGATGTGAGCCTGGCCCCAGAGGCCACCAAAGCCCATCTTCCAGGGCTCCCAGGACCTGACGCACTGTCCAGCAGTCCACAACTTCACCAATTGTCTGTGTTTCTCAGTTAGATTCCAGAGTGAGCTGCTGGCCCATAGGACCAGGCCAATTCTTCCTCTAGTGCACTCTGGTCCCAGAAAACAGGCTTGGAGCTAGTGGCCAGGCCAAGGCCAAGATTTGATACGCCAAGCCACTAATAGACAGCAAGGCTCAGCCCATTTCCATCTACCAATCAGTGCAGCTCATCCGGAACCCTACCTCAGCCCTCTGCAAAATCTGCCCTATTCTTAGGCTATGCCCTCCCTCCTCCTCCCCTCCCTTCCCCTGGCTTCTCTCCCAGTCTTCCATACAGCCTCGGACTGTTGCTACCCACAACTGAGTGGTCAGGGAGGCAAAAGCCCCTTTGTCATTTTCATTTGCCACCAGCTACTGAGGTTTCCCTTGAGAGTCTTCCCCACACCGTGTCTGGGGTGCCTGTGGGGGAAGACGCTCGGGAAAGCCCAGCTCCCCACAAGGCAGCCCCTCAGGAAGCAGGCAAAGCAGAACAGAAAACAGAAGGAGGCGGAGAAGAGCCTGGATTTCATGAGACATGAATCCCAGAAGAGACACAAAACCGAGTCCATGACCTTCATTTAAACTTCAGGGATCTATTATTCCGGGAAGACAGTGTGCCGGGAGGGAGACGGGGAGGACCTTCACAGTACATATTGTAAAGGAAGGTTCTTCTCAAGGGGCACAGCAGCTCTCCAACCTCTAAGGTGCCCACACGTCCTGACCAGCACATGGTCTCACAAAGGGGCAGTCGCGAGGGAGCACCCAGAGAAAATGAGCATGGCCTCAGCATTTGGCCCAGCCTCCTCTCCAGCCTGCACAAGCACTCTTGGGCTCTTCTTGAGGCTAATTGGTTGAGGGACTCTGCTTCAGGGAAGAGACCAGCACCTGCTCAGGTCTTCAGTAGGAAAGGCTAGAGGGACCAGCACACGGTCCCTTTCCTCATCATCCTGCATGTCTCTGAATATCCCCAACTAACTAATCCTTCTCTCCTCCATTCCTCCCTTCAACTCCCCTCTCTCTATCCTCCCCCTCCCTCTCTGTCTTCTCCCTTCCGTCTTCCCCCACCCTCCATCTCTCTCCCTCTATCCCTACTCCATCTGCACCTCTTCTCCTGCTCGTCTCTCCCTTGCATGTGTCTCTTGCTAGCAGCTGGCTCTTTCCCACTCTGCCTCCCTCCCACCTCCCCCAAGCCCCCACACACTCTGAAGCCAGCAGGGGATGAGCTGTTCAGAGCTGAATAGAACAGGAAATGGTGCTTTTGACTCAGAACACGTTTCAGTGGAGCAGCCTCTGCAGAAAGCCAGACACCCGGGCTCAGACATGAACAGCCACTTCAGGGACATGCCACAGCTGCAACTGTAAACCATGCCTTCCTCTTTACCCCACTTTCCCTACATATGTCTGAGTCACCATCACACCATCAGCTCAACACTGCTGCCTCCAGCCCATCAAGGCCTTTCAACTCCCTTTCTCTTGGGCACGTGCAGCCTAAATGGGGCGAGAGACAGTGAAAGAAGAGGGTACCTCTGAGGAACTCCCAGGAGCCATCTCAACACCAAGGACTACAGGTGAGCTGGAAGAGGTGAACACCAAGGACTTTACCATAGGAAAGCCCCCACAGACCCCAGACAGCACTAATTTGAGGGTGTTGAGCAACCGCTATAGAACCCAGGATGGTGGACGTTCTAGGGTCAGGGTTCAAACAAGCACTCATGGACCTCCCATCTGATGGAAGGACCCTACTGAAAACCTGGAAAAAGTCTACTCTCAGGGCGGGTTTTCCAATGCTGAGAATTTAGGGTTTTCAGATAAAACATAGGATACCCAGTTAAAACTGAATTTCAGATAAACAACAAATAATTTTCTACTCTAAGTATGTCCCAAATATCGCACAGGACCTACTTATATTAAAAATAATTTATTGTTTCTCTGAAGTTAAAGTTAACTTGGCACCCTTGTGTTGTTATTTGCTAAATCTACCACCCACTACAGAACCCCCCAACCCACAGGCATGTTGGCAATGGTGAGGGGGTGCCATCGCGTAAAAGGGACCAAAAAATCACAGTCAGCTCACCTCTCTCTCATCCCCCAGGGTCTGTCTTTATTCTTCCTGCTGGCCCTGCCTCCACCGAGTTCTCCATGTTGATCCCTCTTGCCTCTATCTCACCTGGTCCCTCCCTCAGCTGCTCCCAGCTCCTGTGGTCCAGATGTGACCAAGGCTTTCGCCCCTTACTTCAGTTGAATTGAGGTTACATTTTCAAAAGGAACTTTATTAGAAAAGTAAAGAGGCACACCAATATTTGAATTCATAAAAAAGTGTAGTAGTCGTCGCATGCAAGGAGATCAAATATCAAAGACCTCTGAGACCAGATAAGTCTAGACATGGTCTGGTCATTCTTCAGGTGTTCTTGGATCCACTGACTTTAGAGGCTTCTAAGCTGGCTGTTCCTTCAGTGTGCTGAACCAACATTCTGGAACAGAGGCTGTCGCTGGCTGTATGCTAGAATCACCTAGGAAGCTTTTTGCTGCCTATCCCAGGCCAAATTAAATCAAAATTTCTGAGAGTGGGGCATTTAAAAGCTCCCCAGGAGATTCTAATATGGAGCCAGGGTTGAGAAGCCATGCACATCAGAATCACCTGAGAACCAATAAAAAAAAATTGATGTTTGCATCCCACCCTCGGAAATTCTGATTTAATTGATACAAGGTGCAGCCTGGGCATTGGGATTTTAAAAAGCTCACTGGGTGATTTTAATGTGCAGCAAAGTTTGAGAACCACAGCTCCTCACACTTTAATAGACTTAAAATCTCCTGGGGACCTTGCTAAAATGCAGGTGCTGACTCAGTAGGTCTGGGGCGGGGCCTGAGATTCCACAGGTCTAACGAGTCCCAGGTGGTAGCGCTGGTCCTCGGGCCACATTTGGAATAGCAAGGTCGTAGATCAGTGGGCCTTGAGCCTGGATGTACATTGGAATCACCCTGGGAGCCTTGACAACTATCTGGCCTGGGTCCCACCCCAGAGATTCTGATGTGATTGGTCTGAGTGAGGCCTGGACATCGGGATTGTAAAAGCTTCCCCCCAGGTGATTCTCATGTGCAGCCAAGGTTGAGAACCTTGGCTGTAGACCAACATCTAGGCGTCATTTTACAAGTGGCCCTGTGACCCCCGGAGGGGAATACCACTCTCTGCAAGCTGTTCTGACTTACCTCTGTTCTCTGCCCCAGCTGGGAACTTTCTTCCCTTGCCTCAGAAGGCCATGCCCTCTAGTAAAAATTCCCTTTCTCCCACATCGGGCTGAAGAAAGCCCCTAATTCCCAGCTCAGTTGCAAAAGAGAGATGATTGACACCATACCCTGAGACCAAAGGCTGATCAGAACCCGCCCATTTGCTCGGTTACCAATTGTTCCCTTTGCTCAAGTGGACTTCTCTAATGATACACTTCTGCCAGAGGAACCATGGGCCAGAGAAGAGCATGCTTCACCCTTACAGTCACACACTCAAGTTGACGGGGCATAATCAATCAAAGGTGCTGAGCAGTTTTCATAACTTGGTAGTTTCCAAGCCGGGCTAACACACAACCTCTCCCCTCTCCTACCTCATCCTTTTGAAATGAAGTGTGGTGACTTGTGCAACAAGAAGTAGCCTACAGAGAACCAAAAGAAAAATGTGGAATTGAAGGAATTATTGTTCTCTCTTGGGTGTGATTTCCCTGAGTTTACTCATGAATCTTTTTTTCCCCCCTAGAAATGACCATAAATATCTGTAATGCATCTTTACTAGTCACTACCACCTTCTTTCTTCTTTTAGTATAGTTTACTGAGTATGCTATTACAGTTGTCCCAATTTTTTCCCTTTGCCCTCCTCTACCTGGTACCCCCTTCCCTCTAGCAATCCCCCCCTTAGTTCATATCCATGGATAATACATATAAATTCTTTGGTTTCTCCATTTCCTATACTATTCTTCACATCCCCCTATTTGTACCTACCAATTATGCTTTTTAATCCCTGCACCTTTTCCCCCATTCTCCCCCTTCCCCTTCCCCGCTGATAACCCTCCAAATGATGTCCATACCTATGATTCTGTTCCTCTTCTGGTTGTTTGCTTAGTTTGTTTGTTTTGTTTTGTCTTGTTTTCTTTTAGATTAAGTTTTTGATAATTGTAAATTTGTTGCCTTTTTGGTGTTCATAGTCTTGATCTTCTCTTTCTTTCTTAAATAAGCCCGTATAGTATTTCATGTAATAAGGGTTTGGTGGTGATGAACTAACTCCTTTAGCTTTACCTTGTCTAGGAAGAACTTTATCTGCCCTTCCATTCTACATGATAGCTTTGCTGGATAGAGTAATCTTCAACGTAGGTCTTTGCTTTCCATCACTTTGAATACTTTTTGCCATTCCCTTCTTGCCTGTAAAGTTTCTTTTGAGAAATCAGCTGATAGTCTTATGGGAACTCCTTTGTAGGTAACTCTCTGCTTTTAACTTGCTGCTTTTAAGATTTTTCTCTTTATCTTTTACCTTTGGCATTTTAATTCTGCTTGTCTTGGTGTGGTCCTCTTTCGGTACAACTTGTTTGGGACTCTGTGTGCTTCCTGGACTTGTATGTCTATTTCCTTTGCCAAATTAGGACAGTTTTCTTTCATTATTTTTGCAAATAAGTTTTCAGTTTCTTGCTCTTCCTCTCTCCTTCTGGCATCCTTATGATTCAGATGTTGGCATGTTTGGAGATGCCCCAGAGGCTTCTTATACTCTCTTCTTCTTCTTTTTTTTTTGAGTTCTTGTTTCTTCTTTCTGTTCTGGTCAAATGTTTATTTCTTCTTTATGTTCCAAATCGTTGATTTGAATCCTAGCTTTCTTCCCTTCACTGTTAGTTCCCTGTAGATTTTTCTTTATTTCACTTAGTGTAACCTTCATTTCTTCCCTTATGTTTTTGCCATACTCAATGAGTTCTTTGAGCATCCTGATCACCAGTGTTTTGAACTCTGCATCTGATAGGTTCATTATCTCTGTTTCATTTAGTTCTTTTTCTGTGGTTTTGTTCTCCTTTTTCATTTGGGCCATATTTCTTTGTCTCCTCAATTTGGCAGCCTCCCTGTGTTTGTCTCTGTGTATTAGGTAGAGCTGCTTTGACTCCCTGTAAATTGTGTGGTGCAGAGCCTTAAGTAATCACCAGGGCAAGGCAAGCCACTTCACCACTTTGTGGCTCTGTGTGGGGGGAGGGCTTGGAGAGGGGACTGTGTTGCTGCCTGGCTTCTAGAGGTTTGCCCAGCACTCACTCCATTTCCAGTCACTTCACCCACTGTCCATATGCAACTGGCACCCTTCCAGCTCTTGCCCTGGTTTTGAATCCCAGAGTGGGTGGGTTTATGTACATTTTAAGACAATGCAGGCCATTTAAGTAGAGTTTCCTAAAAATCCGGCAGTTTCTTTCACCACCTCAACCCCCACCAGTTTTTACAACCAGAAGTAATGGGGCTATATCTTCCCAGCACTGGAATCCTGGGCTGTACAGTCTGACCTGGGGATGAGATCGCTCACTCCCAAGGTATCCCTCCCAATTTTTATCTACCACACATGAATGTGGAACTACCTGGGCCTGGTCTGCCACCACCACCACTGCCACCACCTCTCAGCGCAACACTGAGTCTCCTCACCTCTCCACTGTGTCTCTATCCCTCCACCCCCTCCTACCTATCTGGATGAATGTGGCTTCTTTAAATCCTTCATTGTCGAACTTCTATACAGTTCAATTTCCTGACAGTTCTGAGTGTTACTTGTTTTGAGATTTAGTTGTAATTCCTTTTTATGGTTGCATGAGGGGGCGAAGCGTGTCCAACTATGCCTCCATCTTGACCGGAAGCCCAGTCATTATCATCTTCTGACCTGTATCTTTTGCTAGGGGTTGGATGTTGCTGGTAGAAATTCGAGTCCATGTCTTAGATGTACGGCATTTGTATAAAATATGAACTCTAATGTGTAGAATTTGCAGGTCGCTGAAGTGTCACAGTCTACTGAAATGGGTCTGGAATCAATAAGGTACACATCAAACTCAATTGTGTTTAATTTTCATTGCTACCTAGAGGAAAGCCTAGCATAGCCCTACACGACTGAAATTAAACATGAAAGCCCGTCTGAAGTGCAGAAGCGATACTTAAAATGACCTGTAAATAGGGTAAAACATGGCAGCCCAGCCCATCACAACATTATTGTTCATTTTTCTTTTCATAGTGGAGGTGACGGCCGCCATAAGAAAATCAGAAGAGACATGAGCACATTGCAGATCTAAAGGAGAACAAAGTGTTTGCAGTTACACACCAGCAGGACTTTCCTCTCTGCACACCCCCAGGGTCTCTTCCAAGTGGAAAATCACACTATGGCCTTCAGCAGAGAGCAAGAAGGAAGGTGAGTAAAACAAGGCCCTCCTGAACTTGGCCAGCACCCACCCCCACGCCATCCCAGCTACGTTCCTTGGCCAGTGAGATAAAATAACGTTCAGCTCTTGCAGCTGATAATGGTGGGGGGCAGACACCCACTCAGGGCACTTCCAGCCGACACTGACCTTTCAGTCATGGAAACATTCCCCAGACCGACACTAATCGGGGGCACATCTGGCGTTTGGACTGTGTCCAGATGGGGGTTGTGTTAGTCGAGTCAGCAAGATAACCCGCTGGGGAGGCAGGGGAGGGGAGAATGCAACACTGCTGAGAGCAATCAACATCTTTAGCTGTATGTGTGTGAGACGTGGTCATGCTGTGGCCAGTGAGTCATAGAATGCAGACCACCTAATCCCTGTCCACCCACTCTCCCCACCCCCACCAACAGAGAAAAAAACTGGAGAGACCCAGAGAGCCAAAGCAACTTCCCCAGGGTTCCACAGCTGGTCAGAGGCAGTCTAAATCCCAGGGTTCTGACTCCACTATCGTGCACTTCCCATGTTTCTACACTCTTTCAAAGTGTAGTGTCGTGCATATTATCTACAGATAATATGCCAAGAGCCAAGGTGATGAAAAGAATCCAGCTGTTTCTTCTCTGCCAACTTCCTATGACTTGTAAACGTATAGGATGATTTTCCAAGGCAGTGACAAGTCCCCATCCCAATTTTTTCATTGCAGCTTCTATTTTGGATTTGAAAGGAGGGGCTGCCTTTCCTGACTGGTTTCTGGATGTTTTTCAGAAATGAACACAATACCTCCCATCCCCAGGGTCAGGGACTGCAACTGAGAACAAGAACGTGTGGTATTGAAGGTCCAGCCATACACAGCAAGAACCAAAGATCTTGGTCAGCTCTCAGGATTTGCCCTTACAAAACCTGACACCTGTTGCAGCCATGAGCAGCACTAATAAAGAGGTAATTATAAAAACCAAAACCAGGATAAAAGTGACTAGGCCCCCACCCACCCACACAGAAGGCCTCCTCCAGCTGTCAGAGGAAAATTCTTTCCATGTCCCCTGGAGTACACATCTCACACATGGACACCATGTTTCAAGTGTCCACCAGTGATCTTCTCCTGTAAAAACCTCCAGGCACAAACAAAAATGGAAATCAGGAATCTCATCCCCCTGCTCCAATCAAAGAGATTAGCAAGATCTTCTAGTATAAAAACTGCCGAAATCAGTTCATCATTTTCCCTTTATTTGTTGCAAATGCACTTAAAAAACAGGGAAGGCCTTTATCAATGTGGCTCAGTAGGTTGGGCATCACCCCCACAAAGCTAAAGGTTGCCAGTTTGATTCCCAATCAGGGCACATGCCTGGACTGAGGGTTCGGTCCCCAGGCAAGGCACCCATAAAAGGCAACCCATCAATGTTTCTCTCTCGCATCGATCTTCACTCCCTTCGAAGAAACTGCATTCCTGCCCACCTGAAGGTCACCCCTACTCCAGGTTCCTCACTTCTGTTGTCCGATCTGAGAAATAGGCTTTGTCCACTACTGTTGGGCAGAA
The DNA here is from genome assembly GCA_004024845.1 of Tonatia bakeri. Classification (NCBI taxonomy): domain Eukaryota; kingdom Metazoa; phylum Chordata; class Mammalia; order Chiroptera; family Phyllostomidae; genus Tonatia; species Tonatia bakeri. The sequence continues at coordinate 211,068 of PVIA01000994.1, forward strand.
CAGGAGTCACTGAGACAGAAGAATGATCCTCCTTCCCCTTTCAGGGGACAGTTTATCAGTGTCACTCTCCGCAGGAGGATTTTATCACACTCCACAAGGTCTCCATGTCTCTGAGAAGGTGTCCACAGACACCATCCCTCTTTCTAAAGTGAGTCGGGGTCTCTGCTGAGACCAGCCCTCCCCACCCCACACAGTGATTTGATACAAAGTCATTCCATGTTCCATGCCAAACCAGTAATTCACAGCACTCATCAGAATCTGCCTGCATCAACTGATTCAGCATTCCTGCATTCAGAGCACAGCCAGCCTCCTTGACACCCTGACATCCCTGTCTTTGGCGTCACTGTTTACATCACACCAGAGCTTTGGGCTTAGAAAGCCCAATTCCATTTGGTTAAAGTACACAGATGATTCATCCTTTCAGAAAAGACTACTCACCCCAGGTCTTGATATCCACGCCAAAAAGCTTCTGAACTGAGGCTCAGAGAGGACAGAATGGGGGTGTCCCATTGCTATGGAAACCTGTGTGCCAGTTTCCAAATGAGGAAGACTAGCTGTTCAAGGGGCACTGCTTTGCCAGGGCTTCCTGTAGAAACCAAGGAACACACCAGCCCGGAGCAGCTGTGGGGCATAGCCTGGGATCACCACGGAGCCTCCGGCCACACTGGCCCACCGCAGACATTCCAGCTGGCCTCCTGGGAGGTTTCTCCAGCACGGCTTTCCAGCCCAGGGAAGCGTTCACTCTGTGTCTATACACAAGAAGGGTTTGGACTCAGTTCTGTGTTTTAGAGTGTGAGTTAAATTCCGTTAACTTTGGCCGGGGTTTAGGGGAGTGAGAGGGATGACAAATAACAACTTGTCTGAACTTTTTACATTTCTCCTCAGTGCTTCAGTCAGGTTCACAGAGAGGTCATCAATGATAAAGAGGGAGACCTCCCAGCCGGACTGGCCCTGAGCTCTAAGGGGACACTTCACAGTGATAAGCTGACAGGACTTAGAAACTGATTCACATACTAGGAGGAATGTGGAGCAGGGGCAGAGAGGGAAGTCAAGGGCCCGGGACAGAATGTCCAGGAGGGAAATCAATGAAAGTGTCATCAGATACCCAACATTCAAGGGATGGGGGTGGGGGGGAAATAGTCTCCATCAGGTGAGGTGTATAATGGGGATGGTGAGCCCCCCAAAACGGAGGCTCTGGCTGCCAGAAGGTCCGGGGGCAGAGACAATAAAACAAATCGTAGACGTTGAGGGCTTACTATGCACGGGCACTCTGTGCCATGTATACTGTTGCATGTATTACTACAGTCCTCATAGCAACCCTAGGAGAACAGAAACCACCATATGCCCATCGTCCATGTGAGAAAAATGGAGACGTCGAGAGGCTAGTTCAGGTCACATAAACAGTAAGTGAAGGGACTGGGATTCAAACCAAGGCCAGAGTGTACACTTAAAAAAAAAAAAAGATTTTATTTATTTATTTTTAGAGAGAGGTGGGAGGGAGAAAGAGAGGGAGAGAAACATCAGTGGGTTGCCTCTCGCTTGCCCCTAATGGGATTCGAACCAGTGCTCAATCCACTGAGCCACACTAGCCAGAGCCAGAGCACTCACGCTTGACCACTACACTAGAGAAACGGGCCTTAGAAACAATGACCATATCCACTAATCTATTACAATGAGTATGTGGATGGTGTTTGGAGGAGTTTTAAGATCTCAGAAGACAGCTGTTAACTTCATTCTGACCAGGACACTGAGTCCTCACTTCAGGGAGCACCATTCTGAGGAAAAGCATATCCTGATGCTCATCACAGGTGCCCATGTTCCAAAGGCCGATCCAGTGTGCAGCCACTGCCTGTTCGGCACCCCTTCCAGCACGAACACAACAGAGCGTGGGCTGAGCGGAGACTCCTGAAGAGAAACTTCTGATGTCCCATCTGGTAGGAGGGATACCAAATCATGACTTCTCTACCTTCTGGAGATCTCAGGGGAGACAGCGGGCCCCTGAGACAAAGCTGGAGCAGGACAAAGAGGCTCCGTCCATCTCGTATTTGCCCAGGAACTTCCTCTATCTTCCCATACCCTGCCCTCCCCAAATTACCCACCAGATTTAGGCCGAAGGCCTCAAGAGTCTCCAAGGGACAGGGTGAGGGCAGGGGTCAGATTTCCCTCTTTCAGCTGCTGTTTTCTGAGTACTTTAGGCTTGGTCTAGTTCAGCTGAATCCAACACTTTCAGTGGGTGGTGGGCGCGGAGGTACAGATGTAGAAGTGTATCTAAGACGCCTAAAACCTTGGTGCAAAAAGAAAGGTCTGAGAAACAAAACCAAAGAAGGAGATGCGATTGCACAAAGCCGGGGAATCTGAAGAGTCCCTTAGGTGCCTGAAGGACCAATGTCGTAAGAATTTTAAGAGGTGATAAAGGTAACCTGCTGTCAAAGGAGGCAGATACGGCTACAGAAACAAGTGCAATTAATTCCCTTCCCAAGCCACCATCAAGGTGAATGGCTACCAGATGGTCAGACAGAAATACCTGCCCACAGGCTGCCCAGGAAAAAAATAAATGCAAAAAGAAATCAGATCCTACACTGAGCAGGTGAGCAGGAAATTAAAATATCTGTATGCTGACCACAATGCAAGACCACACACATTTATGAAGAGGCTGTTAGGAAGACAGGGTGAGCCTGAGTTAGTATCTCTCCTCTGTCTGCCGCCCACACCCAGAGTGAACTGAAAAATACCTTCAGAGAACACCCAGCAATGTCAACAGGGGTGAAGATGGGACAGCGGAGACCAGAGCCACTGAGGGGAAACCCACACACATCCCAGACTTTGTCACTAGACCAAATAACAATATCTTTTCCTGAGCACTTACTTCGTAACAGGAATTTTGCAGGGATGTTTCTAAGTGTCCAGGTAGCTTCTGAAATGGCTGTCATGGTTCTTGCAAGTAATCCTTCCCTTTAAGTGTAGGCTGGACCTAGTGACTTGCTTCTAACAAATAGAATACGGCAGAAGTGACAGTGATGGGTTGTCACTCCCATCAAAAAAAATAATCTCTCTGAATTTATACTTGTACACTTCTCATCCTCTCTTTGAATCCTCTTTTCTGTGCCCTTGTTGCTACAAGCCTCCTAGCACGCATGCACACACACACACTCCCCTCCAGGAGAAGGAGGGAGCTCAGCCACCTCTTGTCATTGTTCAGCTCCTTCCCAATCAATCTCCTGCCAACCACAAATTAGCATTACACAGGCATTTACAGTGCAGCCCCCAGGGGTAGAAGAAGCTGCTAATCCTTAAGAAGTGGCACCAGTACAATAGCAGGAGGCCCCCACCCTTGGAGTGTTCCTTTGTGAGTGGTCCAAGTCAACCACAGATGGTGAAGTTGCTGGGCCCGGGGCAAACAGGAGACAGTAGGAGCCCTGAGGAGCACAGAGCTTTGCAAATGGCTGTAGGACACTGCTCCTGAGACTCCAACCCCTGCAGAAGACTACCCTGATTGGATTCCCTCTCAGAGCTTCCAGCCTGGTCCTTATAGGTGTGTTTTTACATTTTGACTGGTAGGAGCAACCCGGAGCACAAAGTGCCCTGGGCCAAGCCATGGTTAGATCTGCTCTGCCCTCTCAGCAACGTGGATGAACAAACCCCAAGGTTTTATTTGTTTTCTGTTCTTTTTCTTAAGGGATTGATTTAGCCTTATGAAGTCTGATTGAACTTCCTGATCCCAAAGGAAGGCAGCCCTGGCTGGGTTCCCAGGGTCATGTCCCCAAGCGCTGCCTTTCTTCGGGCCCCAGGGGCCCCTGCAAATGCAGCCCTTCCTGCTGCAGTCCCAAAAGTGGGCTCTTGCAGCTTCCACCTCCAAAGCTCCCTGCATGCTTATCCCGCAGCTGGGGCTGGAAGCGAGGGGAGCTTGTGAGAGGGGAAGCCTCTTATCACAAACATTTCCTGCCTATTCCCTCTTGACCCTGCATACCACAGCCCTTCCCTGGCCAGTTGGGCCACCAACAGCGGCCCCAGCAACCTCTTCATAAAGGGTAAGCAAGGCAGGGTCCCCCAGACCTGTCTCTACTCCAGATTCTTCTCCACCCACACTGTTTCCTTCTCCAGGGAGCTCATAAGTGCTTACAGCTCAGCCACTGAAAAACTCAGGAGGAAGTCAGGTAGAACTGGAAAGAAAGAGTGCAAAATGCAGATAAGGACTTTTAGTTCAAATGGAAAAAGTGACTCACAGCTGGAGTTCCGCCCACCACCTCTGAGACCCTGCTCTCTATCTCCGACAAAGGGAGAAACACAGCCGGAGGCAGGTGAGAGGAAGGCCTGTGCACCTGTGAGGGTCTGTGTGCCGTCTGTGCCGATCCCCATCCCTTTGTTGAGTTGACGGCCTGCATGTGCTATGCCCGTGGAGTTAAAGACGCTTAAACTATTATGGGCTTGTGTGCTGAAGAACTGGGAGCTGAGGGCCGGGGGCCTAGGATCAGCCCAGCCCAGCTGTGCTCCACAGGTCACTGCGTCCCTAGGTTCTTCTCTCTCCCCACACCTGGGGCACCCGAGTCCCACGCCTCGCACAGCCTACTCTGGCCCGCTCTCTGCCTCCTGCCCCAGCTTGCTGTGTGGTCTGAGCCCTCTGCCACCAAGAGCAGAGCGAGGGAGGGAGGGATGGGCCAGCATGTTTACAGTCGAGCATAACTGAACCTTTATTTTAAATAAATAAAACTCTTAGCCAGTTTTTATTTCCCTTTGCTTTCAGGACACTGTTTTCTCCCTCTTCTTCCTCCTCCTTCTCATCAGGGCTGAGCCTTTATCTGTGGGCCACCCAGGGAGGGGCTGTGGGAGGGGGAGGAACAGAGGCCAGCCTGACCCTGGTATTTAGTGTCTTCTCAGGTCATGTGACACTCCCACTCCTCCCCCGCCTCAAATGCCCACAGAGCCCCTGGGGTTCTTATGAATTCAGGGATGTCCAGGCCTGAGGAATAGAGACTAAACAGGAAGCCCAGGCCCCATCATCAGCATGGTGTCCATCTGTTCTCACCAATCAGAGTGCTGCCTGCCCCCCAGCCCCCACTCCACTATGAAATTGCCATCCATCTGTCTTCCACTTTGGCCTGTCATCTCTCTGTCTCCCCTGTTGGACCCTCATCCATCTGCCTCTCCCAAAGGACAACCATCTCTCAGTATCTCCTTTGGGTTGTCATAAATCTACCTTCCCCATGAGATGTGTCATCTGTCTATCATCTCATTGGCCTGTCATTCCATCTGATCCCCTTGATCACGCTTTTCTGTCCATCTGTCTCCCCTCACTGGGTAGCTTCTGCCCATCTGTCCCCCGGAGTGTGGCCAGCAATGGTGGTTCCTTGCAATATAGAAACAGTTGGGATTCTGTTCTGACTTTGATCGCAGCAATAATAATAGTAGCCGCCATCAATCAAGTATCTACTATGTGCCATACACTTCGCATCCTCCAACAGCCCTACGAGTATGTGTTTATTTCCCCATTTTACCAGTAAGGAAACTGAGGCTCAGAAGGGTTGAGTATCTTGCCCAAAGTCACACAGCTCCTAGTGGCAGATGCGGGGTCCAGAAACAGGTCTACCCATACTGAATAGGGGAGAGGACACATTTACTCCTACACCCCCAGGATATGAGACCGCCCCCTCTCCTGGCCTCTCTGAACAGTTAATTTACACTTTGCTGCTGGATATTTTCAGACTGATGAAGTTTCCTCCCTGCCCTGGCTCTGCACAAAAAAGTAAAGGGAGAAAAGCAGCCAGATGTGAGAGGCTTCAGAGGTCTTTGGGGGGCGGGGGGATGGAGAGTGATGTTAAATAAACATTCAATGATATTCTTTCTGCAAAACAATCCATTTTCCTGGCACCCAGGAGTTCGTCCAAGGGTCTGTGGGTCACTGGGGAAAAGTGTTCCGTGTGTTTTGGCTCCATATTCTTCCATTGGCCACAAAGACCTAATTCTTCCAATTAATGAAATCAGCACTGCTGATGGAGATGTACTGACAAATTATTTTCAAGACGAATATATTCACACCGATGGTGGGGCTGATAGGCCCGAGGGATGTGGAGGGTACAGAGTGAAGGTCCCCCACCAGCCAGAGACACTAAGGTCATTCATGATGGCTGGGATGTTGGCTACAGCCTCAAGGGACACCTTTCTCCACCCGGAGCCATGGAGGCTGGGCTGGTTTGTCTGTGTTGAGGGGCTGCCTATCAATGGGCTTCTGTATGGTCCTGGCAGGTCCCGGCACCCCTCCCCTCTCCCTTCTCTCCAAGTGCCCCAGCCAAGTCCCCTTCAGGGCCTTGCCTGAAGGGCCTATTCAGCATTTAGGATTCCCTGATGGGGAGTGAAAAGGAGACAGACAGATGCTTCTGTGGAGCTGAGGGAAGGCTGGAGGCCTGAAGACAGGAAGGGAAGCCCAGTGCAAAGAAAGAAGGCGGCCCTGTGGGATGAGAAAGGAAGAAGGGAAGGGAGGAGGGGCAGCCAGGCGAGGGGACCCAGGGTGGGAGGACCAGATGGGGGCGGGGAGGCCGGAAAGAGGCCCCCAGGCAGAGGGAGGGATCCCCGTTGGGAGACCAGGCAGCACGAGAAAGCTGTGTGGGATTTTTTTTTTTAAGCCACAGATTTAATTTCCTGATGATTTTTTTTTCAGGTTGATATTAGCAGCATTTTTCATTCCCCAAGCAGATCTGCCCATGTGGAAAAGTGATCCAGAACGTGCTGGGTGATGGAGCCCAGCCTTTACCCAGACAGGCCCATGAGGATGGCCCAGTGAGAAGTCAGCATTTCATCTCCTTCTTTGAACCCCTGGAGAAGAGGACCGATTCTGCTTCTGGCCAGTCCTGGAGGTTGGAGGGGAGAACAGTTTCCAGGCAGCTGTGGTGAAAAAGTGACATTCAGAAGTGAAGGATGAAATTAGCCCTGTGAAACTAGCAAGGGTGGTCTCTGTTTTCCTGCCTGAACCCAGAATGAATCGGTTTTCTGAGCTTTGGGCGTTATGTTAGGAGCTAAAGGAACCAGAGACCAAATTCGCTCCAGAGCATCCTCCACCAGCACCAAACATCTTTCTAAATCCTCATTTCCCCGCTTACAATCCATCTGTGCAGTCCTGGGCTTGCCCGATGAAGTCCACACCACAAGCCAAGAAAGGCCCTCAAGAAACCAGAACGATCCAGCAGCCCGGGCATCCTGGGGGCTGGCACCGTAGACACCGGAGCAGAGACTGAACTTAACAAGACCCCTGGGTCACCATGTACACGGGTCAGTGTGAGAAGTCCTGCTGCCGGCTGCCTCCAGCCCGCTCCAGAGAACCTGCTTCCCCCAACAAACGGGATCTGTAAGATTCTCCAAACACCTTCCACTTGTCCGTCTCTCAGTGCTGGCTCCTGTCACCTCCTCCACCCTGAAGATGCAGCGCCTGTGCACACTTAGGAAATCTTGTCACACGTTAAGACCTAACTCAAATGCTACCCTTCCCTTAAACCCTTCCCACCATTCGTTTCCCATGCCAGAGATAAGAACTTTGGCCACCATTTCTTAGATCGCCCATGAGTGCTCTTCACTTTCTGGCTTGCATTTTGGTTGCTCCTAGACTGATCAAGAGGCTGTACTATGTAGTTCACAGGGCTTCCTAGGTTCCAATCCTGTCCCCACTGCTTCCTAACTGTGACACTCGTCAAGGGCTTAACCTATTTGGACCTGTTTCTTCACCTATAAAATGGAGCTAATAATTATATGTAGTCATAAAGTTATCGTAAGGATGTTTAAAATATATTGCAGGCCCATATGCCAAGCAATGGCATATAGTATGTGCTCAGTAAATGGTTGTCAATTGAATGAAGTGATCCAAAAATCAGTGTTCATAGTAACAGAGGGGAGAGATAGTATCCACAAACCTCACATAATACAGTCTTCCCAAAGCTGACTGACTGTGTTGTGTCCCTTTTCCTAGCACCATAATTTGTTGTTGTTTTCTTATTTTTTATTTTTTTAGGTTTTTTTTTAAAGATTGTATTTATTTATTTATTTTAGAGAGGGAAGGGAGGGGGAAAGAAAGAGAGAGAGATACATCAATGTGCGGTTGCTGGGGGCCATGGTCTGTAACCCAGGCATGTGCCCTGACTGGGAATCGAACCTGCGATGCTTTGGTTCGCAGCCCGCGCTCAATCCACTGAGCTACACCATCCAAGGCCTGTTGTTGTTTTTTTAATTAGCAGTAATTCTTGTTGGTGGTGGTGTTGGTATTGTTGGTGGTGGTGGTTTTCTAATAATCATTGGATAAAAGACCTGCTTCTTCCGTTTGGTCTTCACGCTATCCCCTTACTGGGTTCTTCCTGTCCCATTTCCTGATTCCACTCAGAGAGCTCAACATTTTCTTTTCAGCATCTTTTAAAACATTTACACTCGTCCTTAGTATTTATTTTATTTTCAACTTCTTTGTATAACTTTATCAACTGTCTCATTAACATTCTTTTGACTCCCCCAAAATATTTCTGAAAACATTTATTCTGGGTTCTTATCTCCAAGGGAATAGTTTGGCTGGGTTTCCTACCAAGAATGACACAATTCTTTCCACGCCAATGCAGAGGCGGAATCTGAGAGCCAGTAGATTCGCATCGTCTGATCCTATTCCCAAAGAACTGCTCAAATGCACAAGTCCCCACCTCTCCCACTGGCCAAATTTCTCAATGCTGTCTCTACCAAAAAAAAGTTATTTCTAGTTAAGTCCTAAGGGAAAGTGAAATAAATACCAAAAAAGAAGCTTACTGAAGATGGAGGTCAATCCAAAGTCCAGTTGCCTGGGATTACCATGGTCTCTGACACATAATATGACTCAATTATGGAATTGTTTTATTTCGATCCATAAGCATTTTTAATTTCCTTTCATAGTCCCATATGGCGACCTGGTTCAGTTTAGATACAATTCAAACATCCTCTGTCTCCCACGCTGTGTCCCATCTCTAATTTTTATGTCTCAATCTTTTTTTAAATTTTTTATCCAGGGGCGAAATATTGATCACTGCAACCAAACTCTTCCCACCACAATAGAAGAGTTTCCCTCTTCTTGCCACACTCCCCAGAGTCTTCAGAAGGAGAGAGCGAGCCAATCAAAGCTACTTGGTTGAGACTTCAAGAAGCTGGGGAGAAATGGGACCTCGGGCGAGTGGGAACGTGACCTACATGGGAACACCTGCTCCCCCATCAGTCTTTGTCTCCGAGGCTCCTGGAGGTGCAGCCCCATGGGAGCAGCTTCTCATTGGGAAAGGGGCAAACAAGCATAGCACCAGCAGGGACAGAGGGCTCTGTCTGTGGGAAAGGGACAATGGGTTAACTTTCAAGCCCAGAGGGTGGGGCAAGGCTTACAATTTAAGCTACTTGTCTGGAAACTCAATATTGCCCAGAGTATCGATTACCTCACAGACTCAGATCCTCTCCTGCTCAGAGGACAGGAGTAGCCAGGCGGGTCTCTGACATGAAACCCTAGGCAGCTTTTAATTAACTCTAAGCAATGTGCATCAGAGCCTCCTAGAAAGGGTGATTGTTTTGCCTGATGGAAGGACACAAGAGTCACCAAGATAGGAATTTGAGCATGACAAAAATATCAAGAGGTCACCATGTCTGCCTTGGTCCAGGGAGTCAAACAACAGCAGCTTCACTCCTTAAATCGCAGGGCTGGGGCCGTTGCTCCACACCAAACTCCTACCCAGGGTCTCTCTTCCAAAAACAATCATGAGAACATTTCTTGCCCTGCCTGCTGTTTTGCTATCAAGCGCTTTAGTACTCAAACATCAACATGTGAGGAACTGTCTTGATCCTGAAAAGGTTGGTAAAGTTACAGAATCCCAGTTAACATCTGAGTGTGAACTCTCCCTCCATTCAGTCTAAGGCTGCCAGGAGACTAGCCCCCTCCCAGCCTTTATTCATGTATCTGCATCAGCATTTAATAAGGACCTACCAGTATGCCTGGCACTACTGGAGGCACTTGGTGTGCAAGTAGCTAAGACATGGCCGCTACTCTCAAGGGCTTTATTTTCCAGTACAGAAAACAGATGTGTGAATTAATAATAATAGCAGCTTTTAAAAATATTTTTTAATTTACTTTCACAGATAAAAAATTATATATATATTTAAAGTACACAATGAGACATTTTGATATAAGTATACATTATCAAATAATTACCACAATCAAATTAGTTAACATATCCATCATCCCTTCCCATAGCTACCTTTTATTTTTGGTGGAGGGGGCACATGTAGTGATAACACGAGATTGACTCTCAGTCAATGTCAAATGTATAATGCATTAACCTCAGTCACCATGCTGTACATTAGGTTTCCTTGTCCATCTGATACCTGAGAGTGTGTACCCTTTGATCAGTATCTCCCCTTTCCTCAGCCCCAGCCTCTGAGGACCACCATTCTACTGTTACTACGAATTTGACTTTTCTTTGTTATATTCCACATATAAATGAGATCACGTGATGTTTCTCTTCCTGTGGCTTCCTTCACTTAGCATAATGTCCTCCAGGTAACCCCATGTTGTTGCAAATGGCAGGATTTTTTTTTAAAGGCTGAATAATATTCCATTGTATATGAAATCCACTCCTCTGTCAACAGACATGTAGGTTGCTTTCACCTTATGATGTGATGTGCTTTCGATAAACACTGGGCTCCAAGATGATGGACCCCAATGACCCTTACCTCCTGGTATTCATGTCCTTGTGTGGCCCCTTGTACAATAACTAATAGGATTTGTGGGGGGCCAAAACGGTGTGTGACTTCTGAGGCTAAGTCATAAATAATATTGTTGCTCCCACTGTGCTCTCTTTTGTCTCAGCCACTCTTAGGAATTCAGCTGCCATGTAGTGAAGATACTCAAGAAAACTTATGGGGCCCTGGCTGGTATGGTTTGGTGGATTAAGTGTCAGCCTTTGAACCAGAAGGTCACTAGTTCGATTCCCAGTCAGGGCACATGCCTGGATCGCAGGCCAGGTCCCCAGCTGGGGGTGCACAAGAGGCAGCCACGCATTGGTATTTCTCTCCCTCCATTCCCCTTTCTCTAAAAATAAATAAATAAAATCTTTTTAAAAAAACAGAAACCTAAAGGGGAGGTCCACATGGAGAAGAACTGAGGCTTTCCACCAATGTGAGAAACTGGAACCATCTGCCAGCACCCATGTGACTGGGGCATCTCAGAAACAGCCTCGGCTTTCAGACAAGCTTTCAGATTACTGCAGCCTAATGAGAAACCTCAAGCCAGAGCCCTCAGGTATGCTGCTCTTCCTGACCCGCAGAAACTGTGTGAGATAGCATTTGATGGTGATCTAAGCTACTAAATTTGGGGTAATTTTTTCTGCAGCAATAAATAACTAATCCCGTGCTTTGTGTTCATTATCTATTGGATCCTCGTCCCAGTCCTAGTGGGTATTTATTCTTGTCCCAGTGTTTCAGATGACGAAACTGGGATTTAGAGAGGTTAAAAGAAGAAGAAAAGTCAGGGCTGAAATCTAAGTCTACTGGGTTTCAAAGCCTGTGTTTTCACCTGGACAATAAATTATTTTGGGTGCAAATGTGGACCTCTCTACGGTCAACAGAAGGCCACAGTGGGAGAAGAAGTGAGTTCCACCTGCAAAGTCTGGACTTAGAGGTGAGGAGGAGGCCAGCCAGACCTGTTGGAAGATGTAAGACCTGTAACGGATATGAAGGATGAGGAGGTGTGCACCAGGCAGGCCTTGCGGAGGGAACAGCACTAGCAGAGGCATGGGGGCTCGAAGATCCCATGGTCTTCAGAACCTGCCTGCAGTTTCTACATCTAGAAGAATCACGGCCTTGCAGCTAGTTCTCCAGGGCAAAATCTTGGTTCTCGTCCAAGATCTACACTTGCAGTCCCAGGACCCCCCAAATCACTAGTACCGGTGCCTTTTCCGCAAACTGCTGCCCTACTTTCGAGTAGCTCGAATCTCCCTTAGGTCCCCATTTCTTCTCTGGGGCAGTCCTCTTTTACAGACCCTGCTCCCTGGCATGTCTGAAACAAGCGCCCGTTCTTCCCGGCAGGCGACGCTCCGTAGAGAAGCACAGTTGTGATGTTTGCATTAGCATTCAGAACATATCTCTTGTCTAATGCAAAATATCACACAAAGCTCACTTCCTTCTTTAGCAGGATTCCTAGAATAGCACATCAAGGAGATTCAGGGGACCAAGTGTATGGGATTTCGAAAAGGCATGTATCTTCTCGTGGTAGCCTTCTGGATACATTGGTGGAGTATAAATTAGAGAAGCACAGTACGGGCGGGGGATTAGTAACTGTTAATCACCACACCCAAAGGATACTGACCACAGGCCAGCGTCTAGTTTAGAAGACAGTGGGTATTGGTGCGACCAAGGACTGTGCCCTCAGCCCTCTCCTGGGCAACATCTTTTAAATCAGTAACTTGAATGAAGATATAGAAAGCAGATTTATCAAATTTCCTAGTGGCTGAAACGGGACCGTTGGTAAATAGGTGGGATGGCAGAAATGAAAACAGCAAGGTTCTCCAAAGGGTGGGCATAGGTCAAATCCACTGAGATGGATCTCACCCAAAACGAAAGCTCCTTTACCTGAGCTCCAAAAGCAACTGCACAAATGCACCATGGAGATTTCTGACACAGCGATAACTGAAAAAAGAAAAGCATCGAAGGGTTTAGCCAGTGGTGAGTTAAATAGGAGGGAAGACAGAGATTGCACGAATCTGGCCTTCCGTTGAGGAGGGAAGGAGGAGGGGCACTTTGACTCGGAAGGTTCACTGCTGAGATTCTACAGCCCCCCACCACCCCAGGGCTGTATTTAGTAACTCACACTCTACTCCATTAACTGTGTTTGGGTTCCCAGCTCCTACTGGCCCCCTCCCCCCAGAGCGAGCCAGGGAGCCCTTAGAAGGTAATGAGAACACTGAGAGCTTGGAGTCTAAGAGCTTGGAAACTGAAGCTCTCTGAGCCTCTCCCCACGGCCCTATCCCTGCTGATAAGGATGAGAGGAGGCTGGCTGACAAGTGATTGGAAACAGGAGTTCCCAAACCCTTTAACCCTTGCCTGGCCTGCCCATTCCTCTAACCGCTGAGGCCCTTTTTTTTGTGGCTTCCCACTGTCTAGGCCAAAGCTCTTGCCCCCACAACGAACTTTTCGTATTCCTCCTCCTTTGTCCTGACGGGTTGTTGAATGCTGTCATTCTCCCTGGAAAAGAGTCACTACCACCACCGAACGCTAAGGTGCAGCCCCTCCACCTTGAAGCCTCCCTAACAGGTCACCTATGGAGTCTCCCTCTGGCCCTGACTCCCCACCCCCACTCGCCGAACCCCTGCACACTTAGCCACCACACCTTACCTGTGCAGTTCACCACTGTTCTCAGCAGGAGCCAACCAGATAAATGTCAGTGCTATCTGGTGTTCTCAGGTGCCAGGAGCAGAGACCCCAGGCCCAGTCCCAGCAGCCTGCTCCCAGAGCCACTCTCGGCTGCCCTGGCCAACTGTGGAGCTCTGTGGGGACCATCGGGAGTCAACCCTGGACCCCACACTTGACTTTGCTGAGTCATCCCGAAGGATATTACCTGGCGCGTGGATGGGCCTCACACCGAGAGAGGAGACTGGGGGTCTGCCACTGGCGGTGGCCAGCATGGCGGAAGCCTAGAGGGAAGCTGCCTGCTTTCCCTGGGGAGGGGCAATAAATGAGGCCAGGCTTCTGGCCACAGTAATCAAGTGTAAAAGAGCTTCCTTAAGTGGAACAAAATTCAGATAAACTGCCATTATTGTGTAAATCAGGTTTGCACCTAAAAGCCTTTACCCAAACAAGCCGTTTAATTAAAGCCTTAATCTCCTCTGGCCTGTTCCGACCCTGCCTTCACACCCCCCGCCCCCACACACTGGCGTGGCTATGTCAAGATTTTCACTTAAAACATTTAACCTGTAAGCAGGCAAAACATACCCCAAAATCGTGGGTCTGGGTCTGGGGTGCTCTTTGAGGGTTTGGTCACTGTGTCTTAGGGTGTTAGTTTCCTGAGGCTCAGACAGTCCTGACTAGGGTGCTGGGTGCTGATGGTAAGGGTTAGCCTGATGGTCGTGATACTGACAAGGGCGACGCTAACAGGGAAGCCATGGCAGCGGCCTGGCGTCAGAGAGCAGGGTGTGTGCGTCGCTCAGGCCTACAGGCTCCTGAGCATTCCGAGGAGGTGGGTGCCCATTTAGGATCCGTCGCGTGATATGAAAAGTCTGCATTCTCCCCACCCACAGAAAGTGTGTGGCAGCCCTAACAGACTTGGAGGTAAAGACCCTGGTGTCAAACAGAAGAGGCAGGGGTAGACAAATTGACCTGTTCGTGGGTGCCCCCTTTTGTGAGGCCACCCTGGACACAGCTGTGAACCACAGAGGGATGCCAAGCCTGTCAGTGAGAACCAAGTGCTCCGGGGAAAGGGTGAATCAATGATGATTCGCAGAGCAGACTATCTGCTGTAGGTAGGAAAGTGATTAGGAAAAAAGAAGAATGGAATTTGGGAGGAGGGGGCCAGGCTGGGGAGAAGCGCCGGCCCCAGAGTTCTGATAGAGAGCAACCCTAGTGCCTCCTAACATGGACAAAATGCTTAGAAATGTGTGCCTCCAAGTAGGGAAAGAAGGAAAGGAAATCAAGTACCCAATGCCAGGTACCTTGGCAAATGTTATGTCTTTAATTTCAACCTTGTAAGTCAACTCTTCTTTTAATTTTTGTTGTTCAATTACAGTTGACATTTAATATTATATTAGCTTCTGGTATACAGCCTAGTGGTTAGACATTCATAGAATTTACAAAGTGATCCCACCGAATAACTCTAGCACCCACCTGGTACTGTACATATTTACTAAAATATTATTGACTCCCTGTGCTGTACTTTACATGCTGAGGTCATTTTTATTCCCTCTCCCCACCGCACCACAAGAGAAAACTGAGACGCGGGGTGGTGAAGCGACCTGCGCAATGTCGCGCAGCTTGTGATTGGCAGAGCCAGGATTCCGACACAGGCCTGCCTTCCTGAAAAGGCGATGCTCCTGCTAAACCGCAGATCAGCCACAAGGATTATATTGTTGGAGGGGGGATTAGCCACCCAAGAATACTCAACACATCTCTCCTCCTTCCTCCAGCAAGAACCGTTTTCATCTCAAAACAATCCATTTTGTCTGAGGGAGAGCAAGAAGGTCTCAGCAGGGATGAGGAAATCAACTCTCAGCCCAGAAGACACAGCACAAAGGAGCCAGGCTCATGGAGCTTCTTGAGGTTCAAACCCAGAGGAAGGAGAGCCCCAGAAGAGAATTGTCTTCACGAGAAAGAAGCCTCAGGGCTGCGGTAAGGAAGAGGGGCATCTGTAAGTCCTATCTGCAAACAACAGGCTTCTCCACTTTACACCTCCTTCCTCTCCTGAGGGCCAGAATAGGAGCCGTGTCTATTTGGGAAATTGAAACTCAAATCACCCTGAACCCTGCACTTTTGCTGTGCATTGTATGGACTTCATTACTCCTGGAGAACACATGGGCCTTCTTTGGAGGAAGTTATATTTCTGGAAATAAAACTCTCTGGGTTCAGGAAATGTTCCTGCTTCTTGGGAAATTCCTATTTCCTTGTATTGTGGGTTTTCTTTGCACAGGAGGAGAAGCCCTTTCAGGAGGATCCCATAAATCTTATGAATAAATGAGTAAGGCTAGGGGTGCTTAGGGCAGTACAATACCCAGCCCCAGAGGGAGTGCCCAAGCCCTTCCCTCTTAAATCCTGAGCAGGTTCTGCCCAGCATGAGGGTGGCCGCCACCCCACTCCAAAGCCAGGGGCTTTCAAAGGTCACTTGGAATAAGAGGTGCTGCTGTTTTGACTTCTGAAACACAGCGCTGGCCTGAGGAAGCCTCTTTGGCTCCAGGGTTCATGTGGATGGGTTAAGAAAATGGGATTTTGGACAAGATCTATTAGAGAGTCCTTTGTCTCTCTTATAGCAAAGACAACAGAGAAGAATTTTAAAAGGCTGTCTGGGTCTCCAGAACCCCTCTGGAAGCAGAGGGCATGTCAACAGGTTCCAGGGCAGGCCCCAGAGGCCTCAGACCTGTGAGCCTTATTGGAATGCAATTACCCTAAGTGCTAGCTGTTAGGATGAAAAGGCAAGAATGCAATTATGGAAGGAGCACGCAGTGAGCTTTCATTGATTGACCTGTCCTGACTGATTCCATTCCCCACTGGGGTGATGTTGGGGGCCTGGAGGGTTGCCCTCTGCCTTTAGGTTACGAGAAAGAAAAACAGTCACTGCACAAAGCAAATGCCAAAGCAAAGTTGGTGAGTACCAGGATGGTCTGTGGACACCTGAAATTTCCTGGGAAATGTGCAAAATGGAAAATGTGCATTTTATAGAAAGAAGCTCTACACTCATCACACGCTTAGAGGGCTCTGCAGCCCACGAACGGTTGAGAACCAGCAGGTGAGAGGAGTGAAAGACCAGTAGGGTGGTTAGAAGAGGCACCCTCAGTTTGCAACCCGAAGTGGCCCTGACCCATCTGGGTGTAATTCTGAGTCAGCCACTTACCGAGCCTGGGGTTGATGAAAAAATTAAATGACACAAAGAATGCAAAGCTCCCAGCCCAACGTCTAGCCTTTGGTAAGCTTTCAATAAACGTGAATCTTTTTTATTATGATTATATATTCAAGTTCAGAAAATACAGTGAAACACACGTACTCTTCTGAGTAGTCTTTTGACTCCAAACTCAGTCTGGATTCCGTGGGGAATTCCCTGCCAGGACCCTCCTCCAAAATTGAGTGGGACTATGAGACCCAGGGTCCCCAGACATTGCTTCCTCAAACCCTTCCCCTTCCCTGCAAGGCACCAGGGTCTGGGTACCCTGGGAGACAAGAGCTTCCAGGAGCAGGAGCACATTGTGCGTGGGGGTAGTGCCAAGGTAGTGCAGGGCACATCTGGGCCTGAGGTGAAGCCATCACACCAGCCTGCCTCCTGGAGGAAAGTTTCTGGAAACTTCTGTTACCAAAGTCCTCCTACCTACTGGGACAATACAGCCATACACCCAGTTGAAATGGACTTTTCTATCCCAACAAGCCCTAAAGTGAGAGTAAGCTGATGCACAGCATCTACAGAAATGTCTAAAGTGGGGCTAGGGAAAAAACAACCTCTTCTTTCCTTCCGTATTAAATTAAGCATGTCTTTTTATTTTCTATATTCTTGATGCTTTGGTATCCAGCATTTTGCTGAGACAGGAGGGACTGCCCCTGCCAGGGTCAGCGAGTCCCTGCAGAAAGTGAAGGATGCACCTGCCCACACGCCTTTCAAATGCAAACCAGCCAACCCAGAGCTGGCACTCCCGACCATCTCCTTTATCAGAGTTCTCCCACCCGGATCACTGTCCCCCTGCCCCCCTGCCCTAATCCCCACCCAGGCCAGGCACCGGACAACTAAGGGACAGCTCCCGTGCCCCAGAGCCAGCTGAAATCGTTCACACCGTGCAATTCTAACTCCGCTGAACCTGCCTCACTGGTTCCACCTGTGGAAACCGTAACAGAGGCTTTCGACCACATTTTTCTTTCACTCCCTCTGCCTCCTGACCAACTCTGTCATCTCCCCGTGTGACCCCCATGGTGTGCCCTGCACCTTCTTTGGGATCTGTAAGTATGACAAACTATCTTTTTAATGGCAAGTGTCTCCTGGTCTGCTGGCCTAACCATACCTGAATAATAATAAAACCTATTTTTTAAAACACCCTTTCCCCCTACACTCATATCCTTCCTTCCTCAGAGATCCTCAGAGCTTTCCTCCCTCAGACCCTGCAGGCTGCCTCAGCCACCTTCCATCTCAGGCCTGACTGCTTGGGCCACCTTCCTCCAGCCCACCCTGGCAGCCCCAGGCCCCCTGCTCTTAGGCCAAAGCGTCCTCCGCCTCTGGGGTCAGAAGCAGTGCCATCCCAACATCAGCAGGGAATCTGGAGGTGAGGACCATGGGAGAATCTTTATTCCTCGGTTCCCAGGAGAAAATACACTCAAAGAGCAGATAGGAGGAGCTGGCTCCAGGCCGTACACTTGTTTATTCATCAATCATTCATTTATTCATTAATCATTCATCCCTCCACCCATCAATCATTCATCTGCTTATTTATTCATTCAATTTGCTTGTACCTCTTCCTTGCTTTGGTTGCCACAGATGTTGGTCCTCTCTGGCTTTGATCTGTCCCATTTCTGTGGCAGCTGCACAGCAGAGGCCTTCTGACGTCACTTTGTCAGTTACCTGGCTGAAAGGGTGTCCCTCTCAGAGGAGCCTGCGACAACCAAAGGAACAGTACAGAGCTGTTCCCAGCCTGGAATCCTCTTTGCATTACATGCTCTGGCCTTCTAGTCCATGGGTCAGTGGGAGGTGTGGAGAGGGGCCAAGCAAGGAATAATAGTTCTGGGTATGCTTCACAGCTGTTTGAAAACTGCTTTTCTGGCCCTTCAGGGAGGCAGGGGCTACAGGAGGTCTGAGCCTCCAGGCCTGGCTATGAGGCCTGAAGTCAGCAGTTTGGGAGGTACAGGGAACATGGTGTGGGGGAACCTGGGCTAGAGTTTTAGAGGCCTAATCTATTAGCCCCCTGACAGGTCTCCCATCTTCTACCCACCCCACCCCACTTCACCTCAGAAAGTCTATTTTCAGCCAGCAGCCAGAAACCCTTCCATGTAACTGAGGTCACGTCGTACCTCTGCCCAAGTCCCACTAGCTCGGGAAGACACTCCTTGAATGAAAGAATGAACAAATGAATGAATGAGCTCTGGAAAGCTCTAAGGGTGAAGCTTGTGAAGCTGCAGGCCGTGGGGCTTGCAGCTTCCTGCGGTAGAATTTGGAAGGTCTACAGGGGACTCCACCAGCTGTGCCGAGAAGAAAAGAGCCAGGCGAACCCCAGCTGCCAGCCTTCTCTGGGAGGGAAGGTAGGCAGTAGCGTCGGCCGGGGCTGCGCTAACTCGAGATGCCAGCTCTGTGCCGCTCTGGGGCTGGCCGGCACTCTGGATGTCATTAGCTGATTTGTTCTGCTCGGCAGAATGTACTTTTCATATTTAGGCAGGGAAAACAGCTTTCGGTCCTCGTGCCCTTTCTTCTGTGAGCTCTAGCACATGGCCTGCTTAGTATGAATTAATCCTCTAAAGAGCATGTTCATTATTCTAATTTAATTGTGCTTCGTTTCAGAAAATAACTAAACCCAGTGCGGAATAAACTCCTACACTGATCGGTTTTCAAGAAGTTAACCTAAGACAAAATACTGCTAGAGGGCAGCAGCAATTTGGAATCATTAAAGGGAACCCATGTAAATAATAAAAACAAAACTAAAATGCAGAATTAAATTAAGGAATAGGAAATTAAATTTGTGAATCTGATCTGAAATGGAGGCCCTATATGCACAGGCTTACCCTGGCTTGGCTCGGTGCTCAGCAGTGCTGGGGCGGAGAGGTCTGCAAAGGTTCCCAGGCCAGGGAAGCAGCAGGACAGGGGAAGCTCACAGGCCTCCCCTCCTGGGGACTGTGTGCTGCCCTGGGAAAAGCGGTATGGGAAAAGGGATATGAGCTGAAAGGGAAGAGAGAGGGGGGTTCCCTCTCATGGGGTCCCCTCAGAGGAAGATGAGAGCCACATGGTCACAGTTACGTCTGGATGATGCCCGTCGAGCCCTGGTGACCGCTGAAAAAGAACCCACTGCCCCAGCCGGCTGCCAAGAGCCTGCACTGCGGCTTGCTCGAGGATGCACAGGAAATGAGGCAGAGGGGTGCAGGGTGGCCACACCCCTGGGAACATTCAGCCCTGCTCTATCCCTGTGCCCCAACCACCCTCGCAGAGGTGACCCAGTTCAGGACAGGGACAGAGGGACTTGTCCCCTCCCCTGGCAGCAGCCCCGAAGCAGAGTTCTGATCTCTCTACCGACCTTGTGGGGGCCCAGTTCCTGATGCAGGAGACCAACATTGCAGCAGCAGGACAGTCACCTCAACAGGCCAGGTCTCTGTCAATCAAGAAGAGTGAGGAAGAAAAGTGGAGTGGGGACAAAAGAGGAGAGACCCACAGATGTAGGGCGTGGTGTCTGAGAGAGAGTTGGGGGTACCGGCACAGAGTTAGTACCATCTCTCAGACTGCATTCTGTAGTTGTTCAGAACTTTTAGGCGCTATCTCTGGGGTATCTTCTCTCCTCCCCTCCCCATACTCCCACCCGCCACCCAACCCTTTCTCTTTCTCTCTTTCCTCCTGCTCCCTTCTCGAAGTGAAAACAGCTCAGCCTGCAGAGTGAGGCAGACTTGCCTGGGTCACGATTCTTTCTGTAACTTTGTACTGGAGCCTGGGCGAACTATCTCACCTTTCTTAACCTCAGTTTCCTCGTGTGTGATAATAATACTACCTGCCTCCTCCGTGTGTCATGAGGAGTAAATGAAATAAAGCGCCTGGCACGGAGCACACACTCAGGCACTTCTTCTGTATCATTTTCTGCTTCATCAGCGTGTGCTCACACACTGCCTACACACAAATACACACACGTGCTCACACATGCGTACATGTGCACGCATGTGTCGGAGGCCTTAGGCTGGGCTCCGAGAGCACCGTGATCGGGTAAGAAGTCAAGTCTGTAGACTGCCTGCCTTGCTTCACGAAGGCGAGCATTCCAACAGATGGCATATACCAAAAGTTGAGTAAAGTTTTCCCATTTCCATCTTCACTTTGGTTTCCACAAAGACAGACTAGCCACCTTAGTTCCTTTTTTGAAACAAAGGGGGAGTAGAAGCAAGCAAAAACAACAGCAAAGAAAGGCACTTTTTCTTGTTTAATTTGCATCCTGAAGTCCTGATCCAAGAAATTGTGCACATAACATAGGTCGCCATGTTGTTGACTGGTCAGTTACTGAACAGTGTTTGTACCTAAAAATACCAAATATGGTGAGAACAAAGGCAAAAAGAGCTGACAATTCTCCTGAACCCCCTGGCTGCTTCCCCTAGTCGCACTTTACTAACTGCCCCAGAGAGCATTCTACATCCCCTGACCAGCCCATGAATTATACCTACAAATTGGGGCACCATGACATACAGCCAATCTCAACTCTCCCAGAACAAACCCAGAAACCCCCATTAAGGAAAAGATATTCATGACAGTTGTTAAAGCCAGTAAGGCAGGCATTATTCAGGAGGGGAGTTGCTGCCAGGGGATTTTGTAGTGGGGGAGAGGGGATGCTCACCTAAGAGCACAGCATGGAAAGGTGGGAGTTTATAGCCAAGGGGCAGGGTGGGAAGGGTCAGTGAATAAAAAATTAATGAGGAAACCTCAGGGATAAGAGGGGATTCCAGAAAAAGTGACCTAACAGGATTCTTGCTAAAGGCAGGCTAGGGTGATCAGACATTACCTGAGGGATGGTGGAGAATAAGGAACCCAATCACATAGGAAGGGAGATCAGACATCAAGAGTGGGAGATTCTGAGTAAAATGAGTTAGCAGAATTCTTGCTAAAATTGGACAATACAGAGATGATTGTGGGAGCCCGAAAGTCAGCACCTAGTTGAAAAGAGAGTTCAGAGGAGCCTGAGTTTGGTCAAAGACAGAATCTTTGTCATTCTAGAGCAGTTACACGGCACAGCCTAAGACCGGCTGAAGCTCCACCGTTGGTGTCAATGTCCAGGTCCCGGCTGGAGGAGGCTACCAGCGATGTAGGCGGTGGCGTCAACCTGGAGGTAAAAACAAGGGTCAGGAAGGTCACAACAGGGGCCTGCACCCAGATCTGGGGATAAATGCTGGAAAATGACCCCTCGGACCATAAAAGTTAGTTTAAGAAAAAGCCACCCAAATCTTTCAGATACACAAAATGCAAAAAGCTTTCAACAGGGCCTCTTGTCCCAT
This sequence comes from Tonatia bakeri, assembly GCA_004024845.1. NCBI lineage: Eukaryota > Metazoa > Chordata > Mammalia > Chiroptera > Phyllostomidae > Tonatia > Tonatia bakeri. The sequence goes on from PVIA01000994.1 coordinate 232,938, forward strand.
AGAACCCATCTAAAGGGGGGTAATTTCTAGGAGGCTGGAGTTAGCTTGGTCAGTTCAACAGTTTCTGTATTTCTGATCCTGCGTGAAAACTTTGCATCTGGAGGATGGACTTGTCTATCCAGGAGGACATTTGTGTGGGGTCAGCTTCACCATTTGACTGTGAAGATTCAAATCTTGTCTACCCAACAGAAGAGCTTCCAAGGTGGCTCCACCTGAAAGGACCCAGTTGGTTTCTCTCCAGCAGCCAGATTCCCTTCCATATAAAGCCCATACTGCTCGGGCTTACATGACCCCCTCCTCCTGTCTTCCCCCAAATATAAAGCGAACCCCTTTTCCCAATAGATAATAATAATGTTGTTGATAATAGTAGCCATAATAGTCAACACTTATTGAGAGTTTACTCATTGCCAAATATTTGTTCTAATTATTTTGTAAGAATTAGCTCATTTAATGCAACAACCCTGAGATGGACATATTGTCCCCCATTCTATAGATGAGAAAACTGAGGCCGAGAGAAACTGGGCAATTTGCCTATTATGACAGCGAAACAGAGCAGCACCAAGGCTCGGACCCAAACAATATAGCGACCCCAGAGCCTCCTCTCCACGGTAGAGCACTCCCTGTTGGTCACCAGCTCCCCTCTCCACAAATCTATGCAGAGTGACCCTAAATCTCAGCCACGAGGAAAAGAGAATTAAGCAGGCCCATGTTTTCAAGACGACTTTACACCACTTTCTCCCGTTCCTTATGGCTGGGTCTCCACAGCCCTCCTGGGTTTTGGCAAAGGCTGCGGCCTGGGCTCTGCGGGATACGTGGTTTATAGACAGGAGCGCGCTTTATTCTGTTTCATTGGTTGGCTTCTCACAGCCCATGAGGGCAACACAGGCTTGGCATCTGGGAGAGCATTCCTGGAGGAAACAGCCTCGTCAGTATGCAGGCACTCATTTAAATTCCAGGCCCTGGCTTTTAAGACACACATCTGCAGTGGGCATATGTATTGAGATAGATGAAAACAGAAATGGTTTTCCATTGTATCTGTGTTATTAGAGTTGACCTACCATCCAAACAGCGCAGAAAGAGTGGAAAATTAAAGGTGATTTGATATTAGCCTCCTATTCACATTAGAAAAAGTAACTGCTCTTGCGGTTTTCCTCACAGAGGTGTCTTTATTCATTTGACATGCCTTTAATAACTAATTCTAGTTGTCTGGTTGCCAAGAAAGATTTCCTACAGGCAGACTTGAAAGTGACTCGGAACTCTTTGCATGCCCGGCTTCAAATGATCCCAGAACAGCAAACATTCAGCTTCCCTCCAGACTTCTGAAGTGTGGGAATAACATGAAAGAATGAACCAGAATCATTCTGCAGCTTGCATATGCTCGGACTGGAGCTGTCTGGCAGGGGTTGCCGCTGGGTCTACACGGACCGGGCAGAGTGAGATTTGGAAATAAGCTCACGAATTTGATCCATGGAGTCAGCCAAACCAAATGATTTATTTCAAGAAAATAAATCTACTCAGGGGCTCAAAAGATCCAGGTCAGTCGTAAACAGACTGTTTCCCTCCGTCTGCATAGACCTGGGACAGGCAGAGAGGGACAGGGAAAACACCACAATTGCTCTCAGAGGGTCACAACCGGAGATCACGCACTATGAGTATGTGTAAATATTTGCTACAGTGATTATTTATTCATCTACACGTGGATCACATTTTCTCCTCGCAATCATCCTACCTACCGGGTGATTATTCCCATTGCACAGAGGTGAAAACAGAGCCTCTGAGACGTTAAATGACTCACCCAGTACACACAATTTGGGGGTAAAAGTTGGCTAATTGTTCATCAAGCATGTCCCTTTTCCTCCTGGGTGCACAGCCAGATGCTGCTTGCAGGATCCCTTGCTGTTAGATGCAACCATACAACTCAAGTCTGACCAGTAGAAAGTTGGTAGAAGTCATTTCCAGGCCTCAAAAACCTGCCTGTACACAAATCTCTCTTCCTACCCAATTGCCAAATACAGGGGATGCTGAGGCTCTAGAGGAAGGTCAGATCTAAACATGGAAGAATCCGAGATCCTCAATAACTACTTGGAGCAGAGCCCCTTCTTCATCTCTGTTCCTGCAGTTGGATGGCAATATGGGCTAGAAACAATCCATCATGTTAAACCACTGAAATGCAGCAACTGTTGGTTCCAGCAAAACCCCTAAACTGATGAGTACAACTCATAGGGCTTCCAAACTCAAGGACACCAAAGTCCGTGCTCTTGTCCCTTGTTTGTCTGGAGCTACACTGGGTCTGATCAATCCTCACCAGGGGACCATTAGGACTCTTTTTTTTCCTTTGTTTTTCTTCCTGCCCTACTGCACCTGAGGATTTCTACTTTCTATCTGTGCAGATACATTCCTAGTTTTTAAGAATTTGGTCAAAGCGACTCTTTCTATCTCTTGGTTAACCCCTCCCCATGCGGGGCTCTGGGCCTGTGAGTGTCTTGGACTTCTCCTCTCCCACGTGGACACATCTAATCAGTTACTAGAGTCTCCCCGACCCTTGCTCTTCCCTCCCCTTCCTCAGCCAGTGCTCTGTTCTGGCCCTCATCATACCTCGCCTGGTGAGAACATGACACCCTCCAGACTTGTCTCTTCCCCTCCTTGCCATCATCCTGTTGCCTCCAAAAGAGTCTTCCTGAAACAGATCTAGTCCCAGCATCCCCTGCATTTAATTTTCCCATGTGTAGTCTATCAACATTAAAAATGCAAATGCCCTTCGACCAAGCAATTCCAGGTCTATGAATCTACAGATACATGCATAAAGTGATTTACAAACAAGAATATTCACTACACCATTGTTAGAAGTAGCCAAAGACTGGAAACACCAAATACCATCAGTCAGTCTTATTGAGTAAAGTATGGAACACAATGTGCTCCACCTAAATACCCCTGAGATCTATGGTTAAGCATAATGAACAAGTACAGGGAAGTGCACACAACACATTAAAATTTTTGAAAACTATCGGGCAGATAGATTTATATAGGTGTTTGCAAAGGCAGGGAATGTCTCTAAAAGAATGCACAAGAAGCTGGTAATAGCTGTTGCTTCTGGAGGGAGACAGGTTTCACTGAATATACGTTCATATTTTTTGCAAATTTTATTCCGCATGCATATTACTTTAAAACATCAAAATACAACCTGACTTTCTAATGCTTGTTTGACAAGGTATTCCTTAGTATGAAAGGAAAAGCTCTGGGTCCAACATGTTTTCCTGCTCATGCTTTCATTCTACCGCACCACGGAACATTCCGAGTACTCTCCCATCATCACGCCTTTGTTTTGGTCTCTCCCTCTCCTGGAAAGTCCCTTTTCTGCTCGGCAGGAACTAATCTCATCTGTTATCTCCTTCATTTTCTTTATAAGTTTATACTATTGCCCTTTATCCTCGTTTGCTGCACATTAGAGACAGATGTCTTTATTTCCTACAAGATGATATGATGCCCCATGAATAGAAAGTGTTCAGAACATGCCAGTGCCTTGAACCAAATTTATAATTCTACGTGTCTCAGCCACAGCTTCTGAGAAAGGCTGGGAAGGGGGCCAGGGCCAGGGTCCTCCCCCCACCCCCCAGGTAAGGGGCACGATCCGGAATCTGTCCCAGCTGGCTGGGGGCTGGATGAGGTCAGTAATACGCTTCAGCTTGGGACATTCTGCAAGAATGGACCTCCTTTCTCTGATTCACTCCCAAAGCCACCCCCAACCTCAGTTCTTTGTCACCAAAGACCACCCAGTCCACCATGCTACTAAGCATTGGCCTAAGCATTGGCTTGAGAGAATCAGGCTGGAAACAGAGAGACGTCCCTTGCCCTGGACCACAGTCTGGGGTTTAAACTCAGTTGTCATAATTATTTGAAGCCTATTAAGTTTATTTATGTTCCAAAGCAGGTCCACTAGAGAAGGACCATCATAGTCGTAAATATCAGGGCTGCTGTTCTCCAGACACAGCTGGGCCTCTAGGCCCCTCCCCTTCTCAGCTCTGCAGGCCCCACTTATAGGCAGGAGCCATACACTCAGATCTCAGATTCAGTACAGTACCCAGACCCTGTCTGGCCAATTCTGCTGGTCCAGCCAGTACAGCACATGCTTCTATACATTTCGTGTGGTTGGAGTATGTTTAAGCAAGACCCAGATATTTGTGGGTCTTCCCCCAGAACTGGAATGGTGTCTTCCAGTTCTGCTCAAGTCAAACGCGTAAGATCCAGGAGCCCAGGTGTGCAGGGCTTCACCTCAAAGCATCATAGGGGCCTAAGAATGGGCATCAAATCCTTGATACATCTGGAGGGCCTTCTAACCCAATCTAGAAGTCTCTAAGAGAACAAAGAGCTGCTGGAGATGTCCTTTGAGCTCTTGGCTGGGTGAGGATTTCTTCATTTCCACCGTCAATGTGGGTTGGAGGAGACCGACCATTTGATCCTAAGAGCCAGTATTTTCCAAAGCGTATCCCACAGTACACCGGTCTTGCTGGATTCTCCGTGAAAAAGTAAAGAAGATTCTGTAGTAAAAAAGCTTGAAGAAACACTGAATATTAGATCCTCCTCTGGGGAAATTCATGATGCGCAGTTGTGTATTGAAGATCTGAGTAAGTTCTACAGTAAAGAAATTCATTTAACCCTATGTGCTCTAAACACACTGAACAAAGCATCTTTTTTTAGAGATGCCTAGGTGTATCCATTGCTCAAAGGTTTATCGTAGTCCAGGAGGAGGAACACTTCCCAAACTGTCCCCTCCCTGCCTTCTTGTGCCCAAGTCTACCAACACGCCAGCCAAGGGACAGGCGTTCTTCCTCTGACGGCTCCTTATTTCTCGATCCCCACCCAGGATGCAGGAGGAAGGAAGGGGGAGCGTCAGCTTCAGCTTCAACCACCCGATCCATTCCCCCACCTGTGGGCAGCTTGGCACCCTTCATCTCCACTGGCTGATTTAATTTTTATTGTCCCTTGTTTTTCAAGAAGTAGATTGGAACACTGTTCTTTGCTCCTCTTCTCAAACTTTTTTCCACATTTACATCTTCCAGGAAGCCTTGCCTGAGGGACCAGAGCAAGCCCTGCTGGTTTAGGGCAGGGGCTGTCAGCACGGGGTCCCTGCAGCAGCACCTGGGGCCTTGCCGGAATTGCAAAGTCTCAGACCCCAGCTGAACCGGAACTCTGGAGGCACTGTGTGTTATGATGAACCCTCCACATGATTCAGAGGCAAGCCAGTAGCCTAGGGCAGCGATTTTCAACCGGTGTGCCGCAGGACTTGTCAAACCACACAGTACCTGACTCTTTAGTCAGGGGCACTGACTGCTTTTCCCTTAGACTGGCAAATTAAAAAATAACCACAGCCAACACAACAATAGCACTCCAGTGTGAATGAATCAAAAGTATACCTGTTTTCAGACAGATCAGCAAAAAAATATGTATTTTTTGGCGTGCCACAGAATTTTAGTAATTAGCTTAGGTGTGCCATGAGATGACAAAGGGTGAAAATCGCTGGTCTGGGACTTTTGAACTGTCTCTCAGAACAAGTTCTCTTCTACCTCACTCATTTTCTGCACATGGTTTTATTTATACCACACTCAGTTCCACAAAGGAAGGGAGAAGGACTGCCAACGCTAAAATACTCAGGCGCTAACGCACTCACGCATGTGTTCAGGTCAACAGTCTTCCCGGATACCCGCGCCTGCTCCTCCCGCTCCTGGGGGCGCCTTCCCGACCGGTTCCAAAATGCCACCCTCCTCCACTCCCCTGGACCTCCCTACTTCCTCTCCTCTATTTTTGTTTCCTTAGTTCTTATTACCATTTAATATGTTACATAATTTATTCGTTTTTATATTTATTGTCCTGCTCCTCCCTAGAATATAAGCTCATGGGGGCAGGGCCTTTCCGTCTATTTTGCCCTGCTTCAACCCCCGACCCAGAGTGGCTTCTGCCTCAGTACATGTTTGTTCAATAAATGGACTTTATCACAAGGAGCCGGTGAGGGCTGCCGCCATGGCTAACAGAGGCTCACTCTGTACTTCCTGGCAGGCAAAGAGTTACAAAGATCTCTTCATCTAGTAACAGGCAGTCAGACCCTCCTGGAAGGGACAGAATGGGCACACAGCCTCCGTTTCTCACCCGGAGGGCTCCACGGGTGGGTTAGAGAGCCAGCTATTCCTGATAGCAGGTCCCCAGGGCCTCTGCCTCCACTAGCGGAGTTTGGGCCTGTGACCAGCGTCCCGCCAGCTGATTTTATCCTCCAGCCTGAGCAAAGTTTCTCCTTTCTCTCTCCAGTGAGAAATGGGCAGACGCCTACCCACAGATGTCTGAGCTGAACTGTCTCTCCTGGCAGGAGACGCAAAAGGGCACGAATTGCAGGGAAACATCTGCCGGTTTCATCAGCATTGTAGGGTAAATGTGGCCGAGCCTGAGGGGAGGAGCAGGGTGGGCCCTAGACCATACGGAGTTCTTGTTCCGCAGGCTGGAAGGGGAGCCCCCACCTCCGAAGAACGCATCCAGCCCTGATAAATTTATAAAGTATTTGACCTTTAATCAATCCTAATATTTTCAATCCACAGAGCCTTCTTAAACGCCTGCAGCCCTGCCCCGGGACCCCTATTCATCACAATTACTGCTCCGACTGTCGGAGGCAGTGCATGGAACGGCACACGCTGACGTCCAATATTTTATCACTAATAAAGAGAAACATCCCAAGTATTTGCACAGTTTTGATACTTTCCAGCCCTGAGCCCAGGAAAAGGGGGAGCATGGTGATTTATGCTCACTGCCCAGCGCTGTTAATTGGTCCTCTCGGCTGGAGCCTCGGGATCACTGCTTTTCTTTGTGTCACGGCCAAGGACAGGGGTATGCAGAGAGCTTGAAAGGGCCCAGCAGGCAGCCTGGGATGGGCCTGCAGAGCACACAGTAGGCTCTTGCTCAGCATCTGGTAAATGGTGTGAAACACTATGAAGGATAATTTTTTAAAATCACGATTTGGCAAGTGCTTCCCTACACTCATGGCTTTGTAAACAGATCCAATGTTTATGGAGAATCTTGTTCCAGTTGTTGCCACGGCTGTGATCCGCCCCCGGTTCCTTGTCTCCCCTTCCTGCCTCCTTCCCATCCCCAAGCAGTGTCTGCCTCGTGGCCCCATCCCTTCTCCGCTCAGGCCCTCCCTCTTGGCCTCCCAGCTCAGTTTTCAGCCACAGCATTCAGACGACCCACAGGCTGCATCTACATGGCACCCAAACATCTGGATGAGATGTAAACAAAACAAGCAGATGTTTCTTCTTCACTGTAGCAGGTGCCTTGGCAGAGCCCTCAGCCTCCAACTATCAGAGAAGAACCCTCTCTACAGTCCAGGTCTCCAGAAGGAGCTGGGGAGGGCCACATACCATTGCCCTTATCAAGGAGCTAGTCACCTGGGTTTCACAGAGGAGAATGAGCACAGAGAGCCCGAGTCCCCCAGAGAAAAGGTGCTAGCCACGGATGATGGTGTCTGCATGGGCAGGATGGAAGGTGTGGGAACTGGGGGGCAAGAGGAGGAAGAGGAGGAGAGAGGTCTGCCGTGTATTGGTTAAATATGATTTCAAATCCACTTGTTTATGACTAAGGTGAAGTTGTTTTAATCCACGTGTTTATGACAAAGATCCAAAAAAGTTGTTTTTAGAAGTAAAGTCGTTTCGCTATAAGGATGGAGCAAGTGGTGTCAGGATTTCATCATGTCATCATTGTCCTTGATGAGCACCGTTTAGATGCTGAGGGGCCCCTGTGGGCTTACGGATGAGAGCGTGTGGAGACACAGACATGGAGACTACAAATACTGAGAGTTTGTAAGGACTATTTGAGAGTTTCTGTTCGGATGAGGCAACTCCCCCCAACCTAAAAACTCTCCAAAGACCCCTGTGGCATTAGCTGTCCCAATGGTAAGAGTTACTTTCTATAAGCGGTGGCTGAAAGCCTCACAGCAGCCCCAGAAGAAAGTTAGCTTGCCTTCCTACGCCAAAGTCTTCATTCCTTAACAACACACTCTAGACACAGGGGACTTTTACTTTTGTTCTGGCAGCTGGAAATGAGCTCTTGGGTTGGTTACCCTCTCTCACGAGGGCCTCCTCATATAAAAGAGTTTACCTCGTATTAAACTTGGACTTTATTCCTTTATCTCCCTTTGCTTGGAAAGCTAGTGTGATTAATGTGTCATTTGTTTGGAGTATTTCTTTTTTTTGCCTATTAAGAGATACTATCTTGTATGCTATTGGCTTGTGAAATTATAATTCCCACAGTGAACCTGTGCTAAATAAATTATTGACAAAGACAAAAGTCAGCTTATGAAGCATAATTTTGCTTCCTACCCCACCCCACAGAAAAACAAAACTAGGTCTTAATGCAAATCAGTGAGGAAGAGTTGATGCCAAGTCCCTCTTCAATTCCATTGTAACAAAGGGAATTCTGAGCCTCCACATTCCACACCATTGCCTTCCAGGAAAAGGTATTGTCCTGGAAAAAAAAAAACAAAACAAGAAATGGACTCCTTCTTACCCTCACGGGCTAACATGCAAAGGAGATAGGCTCAGGGTACAAAGGGTGTCCTGGAGCTTGGATGTCCTGGGGCTTAGAAAACGGCACAAAATCCCCCTTTGCACCCCATCTTCTATCTAACAAGAGACCAAGGGGCAGTCCCACATTAGTCACAGACTAAGAAAGCGGGGCGCTGATACTTGTGAAAGGGATAATTGAAGAAGGACGGGACAGAGGACCAGAGGCAAAAGGAGGTCATTGGTTGCCACCTCACTCTCTGCATTCCCTCTCCCCTGTCTCTGTTTTCCGCTCTCCCAGACCTGTCAGTCCTCTCCCCCCCGGTGCTGCAGCTTTGGGTGCTACAATGAACACAATCCCCGAGTCCTTCCTGGCTCATCCAGCCCATGTGTAACACTCCACACACTCCTTCAGTCCTCTCCATTCACCAGCCTCACCAGCCACATGTGTGACACTAAACACACTCCCCCAGTCCTCTGCCCCATTCCTCTGACCCTGGGTAACAACAACCCACTCTCCTTATCCTTTGCCCCAGCTCTGTGCGAACACACTCCCTCGGCCCTGTCTCCCCGCCTCCCGTCCTTGGGTGAAGCATTGCCTCTATGCTCCTTTGGGACCGTCATAGCTCTTATGTGTCAAACCAAACACATTCCTCAGGGCTGCCTTCCTGGGGAGCAGCTTTTTCACCCAACTGTCTCCAGAGAGACAATCAGGACCCTACAGAGATCCTTTGCCTCCCAGCCAACACACATAAACAAGCGTGCGCGCGTGCATGTGTGTGTTGGAAATGGCAGCCATCAGAAAGTGCTGCTCCTATCCATCCACTGATTATTGGATTTTGTGCCGAAGGCAAACATTTTCCTTTGACCTCAGGGTCCCTAGCTGAGGAACTGAGTAATAATCCAACATCAGACTATCCTGTACCCATGGGAAAGCGTCTGATTTCCACAGGGAGCTGCAAATTCAACAACTGGGCTGTGGTTAGGACCAGGTGAGGTAGAACTTCATGAAAGGAGATTACACTTTGCTAGAGAAGTAACCTTTTAGTTGTTTTTCTTGCCTTTTTTTTTTTTTTTAAATGAAACAGGACAAGCAAAGCAATGCCCCAAGGCTCTGGATTTTCCAAAGAAAGACTCCCCCCACCCCCGCTCCATAACCACAGCAACCCTTAAAAGAAGTGGAGAGCTTCCTCTCACATTTTGAGGGGGAGGGAGTAGCAATCAGACACAAAGAAAACTGAAGTATGGGGGATCCAAGCCCCCCTCCCCCAAGTAGTCTTGCTTTTTAGCATCATGGGTTAGAAGTTTATAAGAATTCTGGATCCATGGTTTCCTACGGTCGATTTTACAGATCTTGTTAATTTATTACCCGTGGTTACACTTTTAATGGAAATCATGAAGAAATGGCAAAGGAAACATGAGCTAATTTTTTTCCAGTGACACATTTCACTGCTATTTAAATAGCCGTTTTGCCAAACCAAACACAGCGCTTACAGCCAGCAGTGACACAGGAAGGAGATCACTGTGGCCGATCCTGCCTGCGGCATCCAGAACAGGCGAGACTTTCTCTCAGCTTCCCCAAGGGCCGGACGCCAAGGGGGGCAAGCTGGGCGGGGGCTGGAGCCTGGGCCACAGCTGGAATCCCAGAGCTGGGGTGACTGCAGCTCCCACCCTCTCCCAGGCTGGGCTACTTCTCTCTTGCCCGGAGCCCACTCCTCTCCCCTCCAGGGGCCCTGGTGTGACTGTTTCTCCAGAAGCCTGGGAGGCCCCCAGAGCGGGCCACTGCCGGGGCTCTCGCCGCCTAATGATTCGCTCAGGCCTCTAACTGGGAATGTGACCAAGTTGTATACAATCAGAGGTAGACGTTGGGGAAAGCTGGGCCAGCTTGGTTGCAGTTCTGCGGTGGCCATGGCCATCACCGTGACCACACTTGCACAGGGCGCCTTTGTTGGGCAAACCCCAGAGCCTTTGACTTCTCCTCAGAAACATTGGCCTCGGAATCTTTCTTGCTCCCCGGCTCTGGGGCTGTGATGTCACCGAGCATTTATTAACTTTTCAAGAGGCCAATTGAAAGCTGTGGCATTTGGCAAGAGAGAAGCCGGAGTCTGAGACGCTGGAGAAGGGGAACAGGCCCACAGAGGCCCTGGTGACAGCGGGAACAGGGAGGCTGTGTGGAGGAAACCTTTCTTGATATCAGCCTTGTCAGAACCTCCCTAGGATTTGAAAAACTCAGTGGGACAGAGGAAAGAGAAGCACTGGCCCTTGGAGACCTTGGATCAGTTGTCAACCTTAGGAGCCCTGTGAGAGCCCTGGGGCAACGACCTTCTCCCCAGAGCTCCTCTGACAGACAGGGGTGGGATGGGGCGGGGCAGCGATCCAAGAAGGGGAAATGACTCGGGCAGAGAACATCCTGGAGAGAAGAGCCCCAGCAAGCAGGAACTGGGGATTCAGCCCCACCCAGTCCCCTCTGGATCTTGACCGGTTTCCTCTCTTTCTGCCCCCACCACCCTGCAATGGGATGCTCTGTAGTCCCCAGAATCCTCTGCAAGTGTCAAGGTGGGCAGAGCAGAGGGGCTCTGACAGAATTCGGGCAGCAGGCCTGCTGGCATATGGGGCAAAACCACTCTCCCTCCTGGCTTTCCAGGGAGAAAAGCCACTTTAGTGAGGCTCCGGAGAGAAGTTAACTGTCGTTTTCCCTTTGCCAAAAAGTATATTAAATTCACTGACCACATTTTTCCAAACCCGAGTACGCAGGACATTAGATGCAACGCACACTGGCTGGGCTCTGGTGCGCTGGGCACCACACATATTTCATTTTGCATTATTAATATTTAAACCAAAGCAGCTGTTCTCTGTACACTCAGAGTCCAGAGCCTGCCCAAGGCTCCTATGGAGGCTTCTCTCCCTGGGGCCAGATGTACCAGCCAGGAAGCCCCTTGTAGACCCTCAGGCCTTGGACCTCCTGCAGTGAATTTCCCCGAGTAGCCACTTACTGATCTTCAGTGAAACTTCTGGGACATTTCTGGGTGAAGGACCTCAGTGGTTTGTTGGCAAGAATAGATTCTGTTGGTCTGGCCGGCTGAGAATCAGCAGGACTCACCCTGAGCAGATTTTTGACAGGGATGAAGGTATCTCTTTGAAACACCAACCTTCTTTTGAGCCCTCTGCCCAGGGCTAGGTATCCTGGGCTTTCACTGTTCTCCCCAACTCTTTCGGCCTTCTAACTTGTCTCCCTTGGAGCCTGCAGTCCTCCTCCTGGGCATTTGTCCCTTAAAGCCTCATCTCCACGCCTGCGTGGAGAGACTCTGGCCTGAGTCTGGGGACAATTGGCCAGTGCTACATACAGCACTACATACAGCTGCATACAGGGAACAACTTCCCTTCCAACCTGCCTCAATGCTGTCCTTCAGGACCTTGTGCTCCAGCCGCCGGGGGCTGCTCTGTTTCCCAGACACAGCAAACACTGTCCTTCCACAGACCACCACTACTTCCACTTGCCTTTGAAGTCCCAGGATACACGTCAGCTCCTCTGGGCTACCACCCCAACCCCAGCCCAGGAGGAACTAACTACGTACTCTTCTCTCCTCCCATAACAACTTACACCCCTCTATTTTGGCATATATCACATCATATTGTAAACTTTTCTTTGAATACTTATAAAAACTAATATTTATTGAGTTCTTTTTATGTACATGATGCCTTAAGTCAAATTATACCTTGTATAATTCTCACACTAACCTTACGAGATGGGTTCGATAATCATTCCCATTGTACAGATGGCAAAACTGAGACTGAGAGATGGTGAGTAGCTTGCCCAAGGTTGCATAACAAGGAAGTATCCATTTCCCTCAGAAACCGCAAGCTCCTCTAAGAAGGGGCCATGGGCTTATGCATCCAGGGTCTACCTAACACGCTGTCTCATTACAGATGCTCAATACATGTTAGTTGAAATAAAAATAAAATTAAATAAAGCAAATGGAAAGATCTTCCCAAACCAGGACCTGTTGAAATACCCTAGTGTACCCATTTTCCTTGGGTGACTGTCCCCACTCTAGCTCCTAGGGAATGAGGAGCAAAAACTTTGTAGCAAGCCAGACCAGAATCTAAATTCCAGTTCCACCTGGATTTAAACTAGCCATGTCTCTATTTTCCAATTTCTAGATTGGTAAAAACAATAATATCCACCTATGTTAATCCTTACAACAACCACTTCAGGCCTGCCTGAGCTGGGTGAGAGGAGGAAGGAGGTTATGGGGCCTGGAGAAGCTGTAAGGATGAAGTGAATGATGTGTGGGACCACCTAACAACCCAGCTCTTGCTGTATTATAGACAAACATATGCTGTCTTGAACACGCACACTGGGGCTCTTTGACAGCAATGAGGATGACACAATGAGGATGACACTGTCGTATTATACAGGCTCCATAAGGCACTGCCTCAGGGGTCTTTTCACGTAACCCTCACAGTTTTTGTGGGGTGTACTATTATGACTGAGTTGCACATATCTGATGCTGTGTAACAAACCACCCCAAAACTTAGTGACTTAAAACGGTAACATTTCTCTAGCTCACAAATCTGTAATTTGTACAGAACTCAGTGGGGAAGCCCTTCCTCTAGGCTGCATTCGGCACCAGCTGAGGCAGCCTGAAGGTGGAGGGTCAGAATCGTCTGAAGGCTCTCCCCACTCCTACGTCAGGCCATTGGTGCTGGCTGTCCTGAAACCTCAGCTGGGACTGCCAGCAAGAACACAGTGGCCTGGGTTTCCTCACAGCGTAGTGGCTGAGTTCCATGTGGGGAGAGAGAGAGACAGGGAGAGATGCCTTTTATGGCCTAGCCTAGGAAGTCCAGTGTCATCCTGACACATTTGATTCGTTGAAACAGTCACAGAGACCTGTCCAAGTTCAAAGGGAGGGGATGCAGACTCTGCCTCATAAAGGAAAGTGACAAAGTTCTAGAAGCACATGTGGGAATGGAAATGCTGCCTCAGCCTTTTTTGGGAAAATGAATGAAGTCCCAAGTAACAGAGGTAAACACTGAGATGACGAGGCTACCTGAGCGGAGTAAGAGTGTAGCACCCATGAGTGGCAGAACCACAGCTTAAACCCTGGTCTACTGACTCCCAACCCTGGGCTTTTCCCATGGAACAATGGGCTTTCCAATCCCACCTATCGGTGGGAACCAGCCCCTCCCCACATGATGGGGTTTCTCAGAGCCAGCCTGCCCCTTCACACAGACACAGACACACACACACACACACACACACACACACACACACACAGCCACTGCTAACCTTCTTCCAGCAATCTCTCTGCCCCTGGACCAGGTGAGAGGAAGAGCTCCTGAGGGGCTCAGACCCCACCCTGCTGCTTCATGGGCAGGCCAGGCTGAGCTGGAGGAACCAGGCCAGCTAGGAGCCAGAGCTGGGGAGCCCTGATGCTCAGGGGTCCAGGGGGAGGGAATGACAGGGGGCAGCGTCTAGGATGTGTAATTCCAGACGACAGCAGGAGCTAAGAAGACTGTGGGTAATTTGGGGAATTTTTGGAAAATGTGAGTGTGATGTCAGCCTGAGTGAAAGAGAGAGGAAAGCCAGGGAAGGGGGTTTGGGGGAAGTCCTAGGGGGCCAGCAGGGGAAGGCAAGGGCAGCAAGTTGTAATGGGAGGAATAGTTATTAGTCTAGAAAAGTTTAACTTGAAGCTCCCAGCCTACCCCCAGGCCTCTGCCCAGCATGGACAAATCACACAGATGTGATTAAAACCTGTGCTGGTGAGTACTGGTTGGATCCAGGGCAAGACTTAGAAATGCATTGATCTCTTCACAGATTATTGAGCAACTGAGCACAAAGCCAGCCCTTCACTAGCCCAGATCTGGGGGCTTGGGGTTGGGTGGGGAAGAGTCAGCAAGAAGCCATGAGAAGTCCCTGCCTGGGAGCAGGTGGGAGGAGGTTGCAGAGGTCAGGGTTGGGGCAGCCCAACCCCCCAGGCTCTCTGGGGAATTTGACTGGTGCCTCTAGGAATGCTTTGATTGGCTTATTAAAGCTCCATCCACAGAACTGGGCACTCTCCCAACACCCTGCCCAGAGGTTACCCCAGGCCTGAAGGTCTCATTAGGTAGCATCCAGCACACACTAGGGCAGCCTGCTTATGACAGCAAGGCATCATATGTTCGCAGCCAGACACAGCTGGAGTCAGTCTCCCACCCACAATCTCCCATGACTGGGACCTTGGGCAAGTCACTGGACCTCATGAAGACTCAGTAAAATGGCAGCAATAATATCTACTCCAAGTGCTGTTGTGAGCCTTCAATCAGACTGTGCAGACTCAGTGCCTCCCCAGGGGCTGGCACACAGGAGTCAATAGGTGGTCATTCTCATCCTTAGCCCTTTTTTTCTTACATTCTTCTACACACACCCAGAATCGTGATGCATCCTAAACCTCGTCCAGTCCACACTAATACAGCCGAAGAGAAGCAAAGCTGATCAAGCTTTTGGGTGGGGGCTGTGACAAGAGATTGAATCGGTGCTTTCTGCCTTGAGGCATCCCTGCTACAGGAGCCCTTGCAGGGTTCTGAGAAAGCCCCTAGGACAGGAACGCCAGCCCCACTGTGGGGAGGGAGGAGGGGGCAGGAGAGCTCTTCTAGTCACTTTGGACTGCTGTCCTTAGGACCAGGCCATTCCAAAACCTGTTCCTCAAGCATCCCACTCTGTTCGGCCCCATAAGGACAAACAGAAGCGCACATGCGAGGCCAGGGCCTGCCCCATCCCTATGCTGGCCATGTGGTCCTGGATTTCTCTGCCCTTCTATCTTCTCACCCAGGACATAAGAGGTTGGACGGATGGTGGCCTGTTAGCACCTTCATGCCTCCCCCTTGCCACCCTCTCCCAGCCCTTCCCACCAAGCCTCGCCAGACAAACCACGCTATCAAAGGGAGGGACTGGGTCCTGGCCTATGAAGACTTCTCTTAAGTCCTTTCTGTGGCTCTGACTTCAACGTCCTCCCCCCACCCCCACCCAAGTTCCTCTTTTCTAAGCCAGGACTAGGTTTGGGGAGGGGGACCACAGTCCCTGACTTTCCTGGAGGACTCTGATGCTATTCTCACCCTTGCTTGTCCCTTGTGGGTCTGTGCCCTTCTTAGACCACCTCCCAGAATTTCTGGATTAAACCTTAGAAATTAAGGTGAAAAATAAACAGCCTCAAACTTTGTAGCTTTATTTTCAGACTACTAAAACCTTGAAGCAATCCTCCCTCCTCCTCTTTCTCCTCTCCTGGCAGCTCTGGCATCCTCCAACTCAGTCCTGCCTGAACCGGTTTAGGGAATGGAGGAGGTTATGGTCCATGGAAGAGTCATACCCTGAACTTTATGGGGTTTGCAGCAGCCAGATGCAGAGCTGGGTTGCACCCTTTCTCCACAACAGCCAGTGAAATGAAATACAGGCTTCATGGTACAAGTAGGAAAGGAGACGGATGGGAAGCCAAAAGGGAGTTCTTATAGGGGTGCAGAAGATGGCATCCAGGTGAGGAGGGATAAGAAGAGGTTACGGGGAGGTTGGTCATCTGATAACCAATAAGTGATGAGAGATAGGAAGCATGCATGGATTGACAGGTTACTGACCATGGAAGTAGGTATCAGGCAGCTGTGGGGAGCTGGGTTGCATTTGAGAAGAGCCCATATCTACTTTCAGGGGCCACAGCTCACAATCCCCAGAGGACTCGTGGCCACAGTCTTCTCTCCCCCAACCTCAGACCTTCAGCTGCAGGAAAGAGCCTTGGGGCAGCTGGAGACTAACATTCCTGAGCTCTTCCAGCCCCAGCATTTATCTTAGGGTTATTTTCACTCCCAAGAACAAAGAAGCTTTTTATTCAGCAAGTGGCGAGAACCCACACCTCTGACAAGTCATAGATCACCCTCAGGGAGGGCAGGAGGGGATAGTGGCCAGCATGTGAGGCTTCTCCCTCCCACCCAGAACCTCAGAGAGGGGTGTCTGGCTCGTGGTAAGTTCCCAGGCAGAAGGCAAGAATTGTGCAGAACAGACTGGTTGTGGGAGCCAGAGGCCAAGCCACAGCAGGAAGACGGAAGAGAGGGGATGACTGACTCCGGGAAGGAGCCCTGAGCAACCCCTGTGCCAAGACTCTCCGGGCTCCTCACCTGAGATGTATGATGACCAACCAAATCACCTGGGGAGCTCTTAAAAAAGAAAGGAAACAAATTCCCACAGTATATAAAAGGCAACTGTATAGAAAAGGTATAGAGTATTCAACAGCCTCAGTGACCACCATTGTAGCTGAATTTCTTGTTTCTTTCAGTAAGAATATTTGAATACACAAGCATATATAGGTATAGATGTATACACATATAAATATGCAGGAATGTGTGTAAACATATGTAATCTGCTTTTACACATTTGGTAAGAAATTAAATATATTGTTCTATAACGTTCTTTTTACACTTATGTGGTGTCTCTCCATATTTGTACATGTAGAACTGTCTCCTTTTTCCTGACTTAATATTTCATTGTGTGGCTATTGATGGGTATTTAGATAATTGTCCATATCTTTCTATTACGAAGAACACTATGGTAAACCTCCACGTAACAAACTTCCTTGGGCAAGAGCCTGAGCACGAGCAGGGTGTACTGCCAGAACTGCAGGCAAATCGAAGGACGTGCGCATGTGTTGCCATTCCGATGGGCATTGCTACGTTGCTCCTCGTAGAGGCTGCCCTTGTTTACACAGACACCAACTGTGTCTGAAAGTCTGCACGTCTTAGGCAAACACCGTGTGTCATAAAACATTTTGATCCACACTAATTTTAGATGAGGAAAACAATACATTTCATTGTGGTTATAATTCACATTTCACTCATTATAAATAAGGTTGAAAACCTTTTAACATGTTTAGAAGCCATCTGCACTTATAGGAGCTTTAAAATAGACGGATTCCCCAGGTCCCACACTTCAAAATCTAGTTCAGTAAACCCCAAAATCAGTATTTAAAAATATATATACTGAAATGATTGGAGTAGGTAAGGATTTTTAAAAGAGAACAGAATTTAAAAATCACTATCCACATAAGAATAGATCAATAAATTGTACTTCAATGAACATTGTAAACACCTGCTAATTAAAAGGGAATGAAAATCAGTCAACAAATTGGGAGAAGATATTTGCAATTCTACAATGAACTCAGAACCAGAATGATAAAGAACTTCTACAAGTCAACCCGAAGATGATAGTGACAAGACAAAGTCTGGGACACAGGAGAGCTGACATCAACAGACTACAACTAGCACATATGCTTCCTGAGGACAGAGACCCTGCCTGTCTCATTACCAGTGCATTTCCAGAGCCTAGCATGGTGCCAGGCACATGGTAAATACCCAAACACTTTTGTTGGATGAGCCGAAAGCCATCATAAACAGAAAAGAGACAGAGACGACACTCCTCCCCCTGGGTTGAAGTATAAAGGACTAGGAAGATGAGAATCCAAGAGAAGATGGTTTGGAGAGGAAAGAAGGAGATGCTGGATTACATGGAGACAGAGAGCCTAGCAGAATACCCGGCTGGAGCAATACAGTAAATAGTCGTGAAAACAAGACCAGGAGCTGGACCAGAAAGCCCGAGTAGCAATTTTCCACGTGAGGTCGTTCTCCGAGAAGTGGGTGCTAAAGCTGTATGATCAGGTGACGCTGGCAAATGAGAGAATGCAGAGAAGCTGGGTGAGGACGGAATTCAAATTCAGTAAGCTAGGAAAGGCAGCAGGAAATGAGAGAGAGAAGACTCAGGAAGGTAGGGCATCTGCAAAGTTCCTGGAAGAAGACAGAGCTTCAAGAGGAAGGCACTCGCGGTTCAATTTGTTTGAGAAACGATTGTATCCCCACCCTCCAAGTAATCCAGAGGCAGAAAAGCTTAGTGGATAATATGGACTTGAAAGAGAAACAGACAAATCTTGGGTCTAAGCACAGCTTTATTAGCAATAAATAGTGAAACGTAAGCAAGTTAGTTAAACTTTTATTTCCCAATTGATTGTATCTTCTGTGTTTTTAATTGGTTAAAATGGGGGATTAATATAATCCATACCCCAGGTTGCTGTAAGGATTAAGTAAAGGCATATGAAAGTAAGAGAAATGTATGAAAATGCCCAGTACAGAGACTGGAACATAGTTGGCACTCAATTCATATTTATTTCCCTTCCCTCCCCACCTGTGTGCCAGGCACCAGGTATCTGACGTTTGGGGAAATGATGCTGACAAATACTACTTGTGCTGCAGTGGAGTGTATGAGATCTGTGCTCCAGAACCATGTGTCAAGACTGGTGGGGGCCACTGCACACTCGAACCTGATAAAGCTGTTGCAGAAGGTTTCAATTAATAAGAAGATGTTAATGACCATACGAAGAGTTGTTTTAATAGGATGGCAGCAGGGCAGGGTTCAAGAGCAGAGCCACCAACCATCATTCTTCAGTAGCAAGAGGCAAAAGGCTGAACTACCACGATGAAATCTCCTCAGGTTGGAAGCAACCTAAGCATGTATGTGGTCACAGAGCCAGAGAGGAAGGCAAAGGATGCAAGGAAGAAGTCTGGCTGATGGAGTAAGACACTCAAAGTGAAGGACTCTGACCCAGAGGTGATGCAGGTTTAACGACGTGGCTATAACTTCAGGAGGGCGACTCCAAAGAAAGAAAGGCAAATTTATGAATACAAAATTGGGTACAAAAGTATATACATTTATTCAGAATAATAAAATTAGGACAAGGAAATAAAAGTTTTATACTGATAAATACCACAATCACAAAACTCAGAAAAATAATGTTATTTATTAATAAATTAACTGCCTGACAAACCCCTATAATAATCTTAGGAAAAAAAGTACTTGTTTGCTGTGTACTATTTATTGAATGTTTTATATCAAAAGTCTTGTGGTTTTATTTTTTATAGAGAGGATAGTAAAATAACTCAGTCTTTCCTCTAGCATGGTTGATCAAAAATTTGTTTTTTTATTAGTGATGATTTAGAAAATTTTTTTCGGCTTCACAACTTGATATTGGTAAAGTCACATAAATGTTTAGGACTGTAGTCATATGTGGAGAAACCACTGTCAAGGTCCTTTCTTATATGAGCTGTTGTATTTCAGGGTGTGTCAAGTTTTTGTACACAGTGGCTCATCTTAAGCATTCTTTGAATTAACAATATTCATTAACCAGTTTGATGATTTGTCTTTTAGTGGTTCATCTATGAGTCTTATTTATTTTTTTAATCCTCACTTGAGGATATATTTTATTGATTTCAGAGAGCAAGGGAGAGAAAGAGAGAGAGCGAAACATCAGTGTGACAGAGTAACGTAGATCGGTTGCCTCCCATAGGCACCCTGACTGGGAATCAAACCCACAACATTCTGGTATGTGGGACAGCATTCCAACCAACTGAGCCACCCAGTCAGGGCTGTCTATGAGTTTTGTACTGTCTCATCCATGTCAGAATTTCGTGTCAAATGAGCAGGAAATTTAAATACTCATTATATGACTAAGTATTAAATTCAGAATCATAAACACGTGACTTTACAGATGAACATTCTAGCTATTGGTAGCATTACTGCAAATCTGTGCCCTCCAAAGACAGGAATTCTGATTAAGCCATTTTTTACATGGAAAAAAAAGAAAAATGTCTGGTGCCTTTACAGTTGAGTACATTCTTGGCAGGAGAGAATGGCCATCTTGACTTGGTGTTAATGAGAACCAAATCTTGTTTACAGTTTTACATGTCTGATGAATAAAAAATATTTTTTTCCTAGACTAGTTTATGGTTTTATAGCGAGTTGTCTGCTAGCATCCAAAAAGACATGTCTGTGTCCTAACCTCCTGAACCCAAGAATTTGACTTTGATTGGAAAAAGGGTCTTTGTAGATGTGATTAAAGTAAGGCTCTTGAGATCACCCCAGATTAACCAAGTGGATCCTAAATCAAAAGACAAGTGTCCTTATAAGAAACAGATGAGGAGGGGACAAGGACACAGAGGAGAAGGCCATGTGAAGACAGAGGCAGAGAGTGGAGTGATGCTGCCAGAAGCCAACGAATGCCAGGAGTGGGAAAAGGCAAAGACAGATTCTTTCCTAGAGACTTTGGAGGCAACATCATCCTGTCCACCCTTGAGCTAAGACTTTTGGACTCCAGAGTGACCAGAGAATACATCTCTGCTGTTTTAAGCCACCTGGTTTGTGGTGATTCGTTATAGCATCCCTAGGAAACTAAGACAGGTTCCACACATTCCACATTTTGTTTCTTCTCCACTACCCACATACTTTTGGTAGGGTTGCAATAAGACAAACTCACAATCTAAAATGCCCTCCAGCCACGCGCCTGAAAGTGGACGGTCGGTCAACACAGTGAACAGCAGAAAAGCCCCCAGAAACCCCTCCCACCACGGATGGCTAGCCACCACCCACCCCAATGTTTAGTATTTTATAAACAACAACCATTTGGTTTCATCCCCCAGTTTTGTGGGTCAGTAATTGGGGAAGGGATTTGCTGGGCAATTTATCTCTTCCGTGTGGTATCTGTGAAGATCATTCAGTGGCATCAAATGGTAGATATCCTGGTTTGGGGGGACCTAAGGCGGGTTTGCTCACATTTCTGGTGCCTGGATGGCTGGGAAGCTGGACTCACCCAGGAACAGTGGTCTCCGTGGCTTCACCGGCACGTTCTGCTAGGAATGGGTGGACTTTCCACGCGGGGGCTCCGAGAGAGTATTCCAAGGGACCAGGTAGAAGCTTCAGCTGAAAAGTCCAGACACTGACGTCCCCTGCAAGTTGCTGGCCAAGCAAGCCGCAAAGCCGGCTCATATTTGAGGGAAGGGGATTAGACCACACTCCCCTAAAGGAAGAAAGTCAAAGACTTTTTCCGGCATCTCTAAGCCACCACATTGCGGGCATCAGGGAAGTGATGTTTATCTTTCCACAATCGTCACCCTGGCTGTAGTGTCCAGGAAGGATGAAGAAGAAAGGAATTTGACTAGGGAGATCAGTTCAGAGCCTACTAGAAAAAGAAGTGCAAAATTTAAATGACACGGTGGTATCAATTGGAAGGGAAAACGGGCATGAATTTGAGAGCCGTGTTAGGAAGCACTAGAGAATAAGAGTAAGAACATGGGCTCCGGGCTCACACAATCTCGTTCTTAATTCTTACTCTACCACATACCAACTGTAAGAACTTTGGAACATTATTTGTCTTCCCCGGGTCTCAGTTTTCTCATCTATAAAATAGGGCTAATAATTGTACTTACTTTACAAGTTTGTTGAGAGGACTAAAAGAGTAAATGCATTCAAAAAGCCCAAAACAGTTTCCACATACACTAAGAACACAGTAGGTATTAGTTACTAAAAACAAAACATAAATAAAACTTTAGAGGAGTCGAATTTTGTCTGAAACCCCAGGGCACTGCTAGGCGAAATAGGAATGATTCCCTCTCTGTCTGTGTCCTGTTTGTCAGTGACATTGAGGAGGTGTTTTACACTTCCAGCTCGCAGCGGTGCCACAATTCAGGAGTGCTGCATACCCCCACAGCACCTAGACGTGGTCACCTGTTAGATTTATTTAATTCAATTCAAGTGAAGGAGAAGGAAGCAATTAAGAAATACACAGAGGTTTTTGAAGTATAGAGGAGTTAAAGGTGCTCTATAAAATGACCTAAGTCTTCATGACATTATGACAACTCATGTCTTTTCTGTTCTTCATTCTTTCAAAAAACATTGACTTTGTGTCCACTCTTTTCCAGCCCCTATGTAAGGTTCTGGAGAACAGTGCAAAGAAGACACTGACCCTGTGTTTAACCCACAGATAAATGAGCGCAACGGAACGTCACAAGGACTGGATCTTGGACGACAAGGGAACATTCCAAGCTGATGAGGATAGCCATGAGGCATGTCGGAGTTGGTATTTAGGACAGTGTCAGCATAGCAAGAATGTGGGATATAGGGTCTTGGAAGAACAAGAGAAAACCGGAAGGGGCAGTGTTCAGACCCATGACAATGCCTACCAGTGGCTGGGCAAGGGGTTTGGGGGCGTTTGGATTCTTTATCTGGGTCTTCAGGTCCCTTGTCACAGAAACACTGCAGAAGGCACCAGAACATTACCTCCTATCTCTCTGTGGGAGCAGAGAAATAATATCACTTTATTACCATTCCTAGGTTTTCTTCCAAGTGCTTGAAATGGCAGAAAACTGGTCAGCTAAACACCAAGAAGCCCGAGGTGGTCCCAAGATCCAGCTGGCTGATTCTGTGTCTCAGGTCCCGAGACTGAGTCCCACAGTCTTGTCCCAATACTTGGCAGTGTAGAACGAGAGGCAAACCTCACGGCCCACTGCTCCTCCTGCCTTCCTGCCGCCACAGGAGCCAGAAGATATAAACCCCAACATTGGAGGCTACCATGGAGTTACATGTGGCATTTCACCCCACACACTCACAGAGGGAAAATAGTATATCTTTATCTTTATCACCCAAAATTGCACAGCAAGAGCAAAGGCTCAGTCCAAGTCAGCATGAAAATTCAGATGTGGCACAGCCTTCAGATGGAGAGCCCATGCTGATGAGCTTCCCAGAGCTCAGCTCTAGTCCTGACACCAACAGCAACCACCCACTGGGCCAAAACCCACCCCACCCTCACCCTCTTTGCTAACACCACAACCCCCTGAACCCCAGTCCAGGCCTCCTCGGACCCAACACTAAAACTAAATAAAATAACCGAAATAACTCAAGCTCCAACTCCCACTCCAGCCAAACCTGCACCGCCCTCACAGCCTTCACTGTAGCTCCAAGTCCAACCTCACCCTGGGCCAAAGCACAGACGGAAAGGAGTGGTCTTTGGGGAGGTAATCACCACTGCCCCACAATCTGGTGGCCTTGACCGACAGCTGTCTGCAATTTGTAGCTTGAAACCTGCCTTGAACAACTGTCCTTTGGGTTTAAAATCTGATAGGAGACTATTGCCATTATTAAAGGATTTAATACTCAGAAATCTATTTGGAAGTTCATAGCTGAGAAATAGAGGCATTTTAGTTACTTCCTCTACAAATAACAGACCGGGATGAAAGTTCTTAAGAAACTCATCTTCCCCTACCCCTGGTCTGCCAGCAGTCATCAGGAAATGGGATTATCTTCAATATATAAATGATGAATAATTGCAAGCTTCTAAGAAGACAGAAGAATCCACAGGGAGAAGCTAGATTTTTAAAGAGACACCAGCATGTTTCATTCTGACTTAGCATCCAGCCTCCTGCCAACCCCGGGAGGCTGGTTAGGGGTGCCAGACCCACGGTCTACAGGGTACAGCATTCCCTCTGAGGCAGGGAAAGTGGGGTTCCAGGGCATGAGGCCAGAGGGAAGCCCCAGAGTTGAGCTCTGCTGGAGAAGGCGGAGGTCAGTCTGGAAATGTGACTCCAAAAGGAGCTGTCAGTCAAGGGGAAATAAGACACATAACTGAGACTGAGACTGAGCCCAGGGGCTGGATGGCAGGAGCAGTGAAGTCTGGGACAAGCAACTGCAGGCTGGAGCACGCAGACGGGGGCCAGCAGGCTGAACTCACCCCCAGGTCCAAGGCCAGCGACCCAAGCAGCTTTTACACTCTTGTAACCTGGGTTTGCATGGAAAAGACAAATTCCTTTTTTAATAACTTGTTTTTTTCTGATTCAAAAAAGATTGAAGAAAATTTAGAAGGTATAAAACATTTGTAGAAACAAATTAAAAATAACCACAACCTTTTGACTTGAGTCACGGTCATTTAAAGGGCTAAGACATTACTAGCACTTAATTATCTCAAGAATTTATCTTTTTACCTTCTAGGTTCAGTTCCTAACATCTAGAAGAAAGAAAAAAAAAAGCTCTCCTGTTCCCTTTCTTTGCCCAAGAGGACAAAACCTGAAAAGAAACAAAGGCCAGGTTCCATTTCTTGCAGTGCTGGGGGAGGCAATTGCCCATTCAGAAACCGCATGTCAGTCATTTCCCGTGTGCCACACTGTGCTAGGTACAGGGTCGCAGAACAGCAGATATTATCCCTTCTCTGGCACGTCCACCTTTTGCAAAGGCTGCCAAGGGTGACCCAGGCCAATCCCACAACATATCATTGACACACACTCGTGTGCACACACTCACATCCTCTGACACAATAGCACACTCACAAATACATTCAGTCACACAATCACTGACATACCCATATGCTCACAGCACACCAATATACACTTAGACATTCACACTCACACTCTCACACACAGAGTCAGTGACAAACACACATACCAGGCAGTTACCTGCTTTGTCCTTAGTACTCTGCAGCCCCTGGTAGAAAGTCAGCTGTGGCATTTACCACATATAATGTGATTAATCACATTACATCTCTCCTTCAGCTCTGCCTCAGCCTGGAAACTTTCTAAGTTCATTTCTATAAGCCCATCTTCCCACACAGTACCTGGCACATAGTAGGTATTTAATAATGTTCACTGTGTGAATTTTGAATGCTGTAACTAAGGACTTTGGCCCAAGGAACAAGGTAATCTCTCTCTCTCTCTCTCTCTCTCTCTCTCTCTCTCTCTTTCTCTGTGGCTAGACTTGGAATGACGGGGGAAAGAGAAATAAAAGAAAACTAAGGGAGCTTCACAGAAAAATACCAGTTTCTATGGCAAGGTCCCCTCCTCTCAGCTCTAGACTTGTCCCGGCCCCTGCCCTAGAGCAGACAGAGGCAGACTGCACCCATGAGCCTTCCCTGCCAGTCCATGCACGTGCGTGAAACCTGTGACCTCGTGAGAAAAGGCAGAAGAGACAGTCAGTTTTGCATCATGGTCTCAGGGCTCCCCTTGCCTAATCCTACTGTCTCCCCTTTTCCTACGACAATGTTACATCCTAGTAGACCTTTGGCATACTTAATTCCAAAAGAAGAAGGAGGAGTGGGGAGGGAAAGGAAGAAGAGGAAGATGAGGACAAAGGCTGCAGCTCCTGTGTGTCCCATTGGTGAGATCGCCACAGGCCTAGACCCCACCTTCAACTTCAAGGAGCCAGAAACTGATTGCCTGTCATTCCAAAGGCTGAGCAGATGCCAGGAGACTGAGACACACTCCCTAGTTTCTCACAGGATGGTGGACAAATTCGAGTGATCGATAAGCCTCCGAAGAGAAGAGAGAGACTTGACAAGACTTAACCTGATGAGACTTGACCAGACTTAAGGGGCTGGGACTGGACAGGATGCAGCAGCCCAGGAGGAATCCTGGAGAGCTCACTCCGACGTTTGGTCGAACAGACAACAAAAGAGCCCCAAAAGAATCAGACCGGTTTCTAGGGCTGCTAAGGCCCCACTTAGTCGCCCTTCTCTTGCTGGGTCAGCTCCAAGCCATACCCAGAGCCCAGAACAAAGGTCAGCATAACTACAGGGCCTCCCACCCTTTTCCCCATCACATTGGCCACACCACACACTGGCAGATGGACAGTCTATCCTACACACACACACATGCACACACACGCACGCACCGTGATTCCTTTGGCTTAACAATGGGGGTCAGGGCTGGGAGCTGGGGAGAAGTCTTCTATGGGGTGAGCTAGGGCTGTGCGACTTTCTGTGGTTAGAGCTGCAGCTCTGAGCTGCTCCCCCAACAAAAGCCTAAGATTTGGGGGAGGAGAGAAAATCTGGGGTGGCGCAAGGGCATTTTAAGTCCGGTTTGGCCATCATGATCCCTCCCAGACACTCCCACTGCACAAGCACAGCCCTGGAGATCTGGCTCCATAGCGCAATGCCCGGGGCTCACGGAGGTGGGAGACCAGGACCGGCCTGCCTCCCCTACCAGCACAATATGCAAACACCGAGTGTCCTCTTTACTTCCTGCAAGGCCAGTGGCAACTACTGCAACCTTGTCCCCTTTGGGACGGCTCCCCTCACCACCAGGCTGCCTGTAGCCTGCTTTCCATCTACGGGCCATTAGCATTTTTAAGGTTCTTATTCTTATACACATCCTGCCCTGGGATTGTCCTCTTCCTTGAGGCATTAGCACCTTCCACACACCTTTTATCACCCCAGCCCAGACTGCCTGGGGTCAGCCTTCAATCCACAAGTGTCTGGGGAAGAGCCCGGAAGCCCAGTCACACCTCCCAGGTGTGTGTCACAGTCCATCCCTTTCTGTCTGTGGCATGTCCTGCAGTCCTAACTCCCTCCTCCCTTTCCTCCCCCCTCCCACAAGAGGTGTTCCCATAATCAGTAGGCATCAGTCAGCTCTAATCAACCCCCTGTTTTGACTATTTTAGCAGCAATAAAAGGGCCATAAAGAGAAAGTCAGCGGGCCCTCAAGGAGCAGGGTCCCCTTCACCGTGATATAATGAAAAACACCAAGTGCTTCCTCAGAGCCTGAAGTGACAGCCCTGGCAGCAGAGCTATTGGAGGAAGCCTAATTATGCTATAAATTAAAGGGCTTTTTTTTTTTTACCCAACATTATGACCTTTAATAAGATTGTTTTTACAACCAGCTGTCAATAAATCATGCAGGAGCACCAGTGAGAAGCATTCTCTGAGAACTTCTGCGAATTTCATTAGCTGCAGTTTATTTGGTTTTGGCGAGCTATGATGTTTTTTAAATCTCAAATTAAAGGCTCTGAACCATAAAAGCTAATTCAGAAAAGTTCCTGTTTCAGCCTCTGAAAACAAGCTTCCCTAATTGCAGAAATTAGCTGAGATGTGGCCAGGCCAGGAGGTCATTAGCTGGAAAGCAGTGACAAGTGGCTAGGACTTCACCAGACCTGGCAGCCACGAGCCCCCTAGGACCTGAAGGTGACAGTCCTGCAGGTCTGCAGGGGCCAGCCCTGGGAGGTCCTCTGCCTGAGGACTGCTGACCTCACGAGAGACAGGCTAGCTCAGCAACGGGGGCTGGCAGGGGCTAGTCCTGCCATGGCAGGGTCCTGAGGCCACCAGACTGGGAGTCCCACAGAGCTGTTGAACCCGCTGATGGGGGACTTTTCCCCACCCCAGCTTTCTCAGAGCTCAGTTCTCATCTTCCTTTCAACACCACCACTGACTGTACTGGTGTTATCGTTTCCCTGAAATGCATATGAGGAGATATATGAAGAATAGGATATAAAAATGGCATGTTCGGGGGCATCGCTATGGCAAAGGAGTACCCTGAGTCGGAAGAGACATTGGTCAACAGAAGCAGAGAGGAGGACATGAGGTCTGTTGCTCACTTCTTCAGAAAGCAGGTGAACTGGGTTTAAATTCCAGCCCTGCTATTAACTATGGAACCTGGGGAAAGCAGAGTATACAGTTCAGATTGGGAAGCCAGACTGACCTTGTTCAAACACTTGCCAGCCAAGTGACCCGGAGGCAAGTTACTTTACCTTTCTGGTCCTCAGTTTCCTCATCTGTAAAATGGGGATATTACCAGTACTCTCCCCAGAGGGTTCTGAGGATGAGGGGACAGAGGCAGGTAAATCATTTAGCACAGTGTGGTGTCCGTAAGTGCTCTGTCAGTACCAGCTAGTAACAGTGCCAGTAAGAGGGGCAGTGATATTTCCTCTCTGGTCTTCAACTTCGTTTCTAAAAAGAGAGAGACTTGGACTCAACGACTTTTAAGGTCATGGTGTAAAAGTGATTCAGTGAGATGTCAGCTCTCTGCCTACACCCTTCAAAGGCTTCCCACTGCCCACAGGTTGAAATCTAAGCGATTTGGGCACAGCCTGCATGTGAATCCCTGAGTGTCCCCTCAGGTCCGTCTCCTGCCAGTCACCGCCCCATCACGCAGCAGAACTTCTATTCCTGATGGCCTCTGCCTCCAAGCCCAGGCACACAGCCTCCCCTCTGCCTGGAGTGCCCTCCAGAGCCTCTTTACCTGGGTAAGTCCTACTCCTTGCAGGCACCGAGAGTCACTTCCCCCAGGAAGCTTTCTAGTCCCTCATCTCTGCCCCTCCACGCCCTCCACACCCTCCACAGGTGCTTGCTTCTGTAATACCTGCCACTTCCAATTCCAGAGACCTCGTCTTCCTTCACCGATGGCTTTGTCCAGCACGCTGCCCCCACCAAAGTAGGCAGCAAAAACCATGTCTGGTTTGGCTTCTCAGGACCCCTAAACCTTAAAACCATCCATGGTGTTTATGCATAAAATATTTGTCAAAGGAATGTTAAACATAGCATCCAGAGACATACCTAGAATAATTATATACAGAAATAGAATAAGTTACCTTGTAAACAGATATTTAATTTGTAACTAGGAGTTGGAGTCCTTTATTTTACTGAAATGATTATATTTGACTGTCAAAAAATGAAATTGTTAATACATCTTACCACAGTCTCGCCATCTAACCTTCATCTCCTTTATCTCAGAGAACGGGGAGGAAAGAGGGAATGAAGAAGGGACTGAGCAGGTTGAGGCTGGCTCAGGAAAGATTGCCTTTGGCGACTCAGAAAAACGGAGGCTAGGACCCAGGAGGGTCCAACTCCTCTCCTCCACACTCCCCCACCTGCCCAACTTCCACAGCTCTCCCAGGGCAGGAACATCAGTGGTTCTAAAATTTCCGAATGAAAACCATTCGTGAAGTCGTGCGTGGGAAATGAAATGCCAGCACATGGGCGTCAGTGACTGTGAAGAAATCAGGGCATCTACACTCACCTGGCCTTCCTTTGGCTTGCCTCATTAATCAGCTCCCCAGGTCATCGGGGTGTCTCGCCTCGGGCTCACAGGTCTGGTTTTTGTATAATACACATTCCCCCCAGTTTTTATTTCATCTGCTTTTTTCAAGCAGCCTTTCCATTATTTCTGAACATTTCAGTTTTTTTTTTTAAATGTAAATTACAGACGCCTGTGGATTGACGTAATGTGCAAAGAAGGCGGCTGTTTTCCCTCCCTCCGAACAGGGAACGTAGTTTTTAAAACTAAACCCCTTAAACCTCACGAAGCCCATTTCAACCTTTTAAAATGGCTATTTTCAGAAAGGAAAGGGGGGAAAGAAGAAGCAGGGAAACGGGTTTCGGGAAATGTCTTGGCAGGAGGGGGAATGGTCCCAGCCTGTGCCCATGGAGTCTGTCTCCTCCCTCATGTCGAAGGTCAAAGACCATGGAGAGAGCCTGGAAGGGGAAGGCCCACAGCACAGGGATGAGCCTCAAAAGTCCTGGTAGGGAGGAAAGACTGGACAGACACAGGAGATGGGAATTTCCTGGTACAGGGGGGTTCTGGAGAAGGTGAGAACAAAGGAATCAAGAGGGAAACAGGAGGGATTGGTTTTGACAACCAGTCTGGGACAGTGTGCAGGAGGGCACTGGTAGGAGCAAAGGGTCAGGGAATTATCTGGGAAGCAAACTCAGCATAGTCCGCCTTCTCTAGCAATAGGAACTGAATGGGGGGGGAGACCAGGAGTTAGGGATTGTGGACTATGGGGAGATCTGCAATAGCACCACAAGGAGCTCTAGGAAGATAACAAAAGCCACTCGTGAAGACTGATCTGACATTTAACCAGTGTGAGACCCTCCTGCTTTTGGACACCCACAGAGTAGGGTCCCACTCAGAAATCCTTAGAGACAGGGTCAAGGATCATTTTTCTCTTCCCAGAAGGCTGGGGCTAACTATCTACTCAGGCACTGAGTCTTGTTCTGCCTGAAGCCCTGGACCAAACGCCTGGCAGAGACTCACAGAAGGCATCCAGGAATATTTACAGAATGAATAAAAGAACTAGTATATAAATGGACCAATGAATGAATGAAACTATTATCTTGTGAACAACTGTATTCCTTCTGAGAGGAAGGATGAGTGGCTCTTCTCCATCAACACCAAAATTGTAGCCTCCCCCCACCAAAGTCCACCATGGACAGTTGCACAGGTACGAGAAATCCAAATATAGATTTTTTTTCTTCCATAGTGGCTTGTCATTCAGAAAGCAAAACATTCTAATAATCATTAAGTGTCTTTCTTGATCTATGTGTCTCTTCTGGGTTGAACAGGTTGGGATTTGAGAGTCAGAGAAGGTAGAAGGAACAGCAAAGTCGATTTGGAAGTGTTCAGCGAGAGCCTGGCGTGAGACACGCGACGTTTTCCATGTGGGCTGCTGATCCTTGCTATTTAGAAGCCTCAGAAGGCAGATAGCCAACCCAGTCACCTGAGGACAGTGCCAGCCCTTCCAATTTCTGGGGTGGAAACAGGTCTTCAGAATTTCTCAATTTGCCTTCCAGGCTCAAGAGAGATTCCTAGCAAATCAGCCAGTGCTTCCCCTTTATGGGGTTTGAAAATCAGTTTTGGTTTGAAAATATTATCTCCAGTGCCTCCACCTCCCAATCCGCTGAAGAAGCTTAAAAAAGTATTAAATTTAGCCTTACACTACCAGCCTACATCAAAGGACGCTGCTGGGGAGCTCCTGCTTCCAGGCAGTGACAATGTAATGGGGGGGTGGGCGAAGATGGGGATCCTGTGAACAGAACGAGAATCCTCGAATCCACGCGTGTCCCTTCCTCAGCTGAAGCCAGGGACATGTGCCTGGGTTGCCAGTCAAAAGGCAAATGTCATTGTCCCTTGCCATTTGAACAGGCTAGAAAAAGCATGTGCTTCACCATTGTCATTCTACTCTGGTTTATAATTCAGGGATCAGAGGACACCGCTTCATGCAGTTAAGAATCTCGAGCTAAAACTCTTCAAGCTAAATGTAGAATTACTTAAAAAAAAAGTACAACTACTTATCAACTTTATTCACCTCCCATTTAGAAGTGAAAAATGCTCCAGAGGGAAGTTTCCTGAGCAAAGGCCAGAATTTCCCATGTATTTCTCACAAACAGGGCTCACTGGCTTGCTCTGGGAGGAATGAAACCCAGAAGACCCACCCAGCAAGCCTTTTGGGCAAAAAGGAGTCCCAGCCAGATTTAAAAGTCCACTTCAGGACTTTTTTACTGCTGGGGTGGGTTGGAGAAATGTCAGTGGGCAGGAAGACAGCGCATCTGGGATGTGGCTCTGTCCCCTTGCTGGCTGGTATAACTCACTATGTACGTCAGATCTTTCTTCCTCTCCTTTTTCTTTTTATGACCAAGATTTATCTGGCTTCTATTCATTTTTTTAAAGTCTAGGATGAATATGATTGTTAAGTTCTATCCGTTTACATTTGTGTAAATTAAAAGCCATATTTCACTACTGGGCAGATCTCCTATCTGCCTGAAAGGTACAAATGGCGAAACTAAGCACTGTGATCCCCAACACTGATCACCCGTTCACCCAGAAGATACTGACAGACAAGGATCCTATGATTTTCCTCACTAAAGCTATATCCCCTCTGTGCCTTTATAAAATCTGGTTCTGGAAAAGTCGGCGCCAAGATGCTCAAACTGAAAGTAGACTTTTGGATTAATTTAGCCAGTCATGTTCCGACTGTGGCAACAAGAGGCTATTATATAGGCCTTTTTTGCAGCTAGCAAATTGGTTTGTAAAATTGATAGAGCCATATTAACTCCTAAAGGGATTTGGGAAGAAAGTGAGTAGACCCTTCTGGAAACAGTGATCTCTTGCTTGTTTTGGTCAGGGACTGACATCAGTTTTGACGATAAGAGAA
Organism: Tonatia bakeri; assembly: GCA_004024845.1. Taxonomy (NCBI): domain Eukaryota; kingdom Metazoa; phylum Chordata; class Mammalia; order Chiroptera; family Phyllostomidae; genus Tonatia; species Tonatia bakeri. The sequence goes on from PVIA01000994.1 coordinate 265,002, forward strand.
TGCCTTTTTCATGGAAGTCCACACTTGGAATTTGCTCTTAAGTTAAAAGCAAGAGCAATGTAATAAATGTTTGGTAACAACCCCCCACATACTTAGATTTATTGGCTAGTTAAATCTTTAATGGTTAAAGTTAAAAACCTTTTATTTCAATGGCCTGGGGATTTGCACAGCTGGAAGGTTGTATTTTAATATATTCAAATTGTAATGGAAAAGCCAAAGTGACCAGGACATTGACTTTCCTTCCTGGATCTTCCCAAGCTGGTAGAGAGCAGACAGCAACCACGGCTGTGCCTCGGGCCCTCCCTCCTCACCCCAAGCCAAGCCCAAAGGGAGAAGAGGAGGAGTGGGGAAGGAAGCCTGCTTTGGGGGTTCCTTTGCTACTTCCACTCACTTGCTCTTGTTCTCCACCCGAGTAGATGAAAAATCAAGGCGCATCTACACTCAGGTTCTGCCACCCAAGTAACTCATCTTGGCTGGGCCACACCTTGTCAGCTTCACCCTTCTGGAAACTACATGGCCTAGTGGCCTGGATTGGAAAAGTTGCATCGAACAGCAGTGGTAAAGGGTCTGGGGTAACAGCTGATAATGTGCTGAAGGAAGTTGGGGGAGAGTGGAAGACTATCAAGGCCTAATGGAAGGACAGAATTTGAGATCAAAGATCAGAATGATGAAAGTGACAAGGGGCGGTGCTCACAACCTCTAACCAAATGCTTACCCTGTGCCAGGTCATTTCAAATCACTTTCTGTGAATTCTCTAATTTGGTAGTTTATTCTTCCCTCTACAGATAAGGAAACAGAGATATATAGAGGATAAGGAACTTGCCCAAGGTCATATGGCTAAAAGGAGATGGAGCCAGGATTCAAGCGCAGGCAATCTGACCCAAAAGCCTACATCTTAATGGGGCCTTCCAAGAATTGGGTATGGGAGCACCCAAGGTCCTGGAAATTAAGGGGCAGGAGTAACAGAGCCACCAGTAAAGCAAAACCAGCAAGGGCATCTCCATCCCTCTCAGGAAACATGAGCATGAGGAAATTCTTCTCCTCACGCACATCCCACAAATGCACACTGCCACTTCAACCCAGCAGTTTCTCGTGAACCTTATCACTCAGAAACACATTCAGAAAAAGATACATGAATCCCTCCTCCATTCACTTCATAGGCATGTGCTTCAGAAACACACACACATCATGGCGCCAATGCTTTCACATAGGTGCACCAACACTCAGATTGGCATCTCGGCACCACACAAGCACACAAATGCACGCATACATACACACACGTGTGCACACCAAGGGGTATGCCAAATGCAGTTATAACTTGAGGAGTCCTTGGAACTCAGCCATGCCATTATTTTTCATATGTCAACTGCTGTCTGTCCTGCTGACAATCACACACCTGGCTAAGGTTGGATCCTGAAGGATGAGGGATAATGAATATGCATCAGATAGCCAAGAATATAAGACGGTCCAAAGGCCCCCAGGATAAAGTAGTAATAAATAGGATCATCTTCCCATGACTTCCAATCCCCTATTCTAAGAGCTCTGAGCTTTCACCTTGAGAAAGGTCATCTGGTTTTGCTAGTAACCTTTGCCAGGGCAAGATCAAAGGTCAAACCTGGGTCTTTGGTCACCAACAGCTATCTCAGCATCCACCAGGAAGGCTGTAGGCACAGGAGTTTGGGTCATTCTTGTTAAGAAAACTTGATTGCTGTGTCCCTGGGAGAGAAGACTCTTGGTGGAAAATGCCAGGTTCCCGGTGACTTTTCTAGTTCTGAAACGCTAATATTTCTCAGATGGGGGCTCACATATTTTCACAGGGTTTTCCATTTCAAGGCCATTTTGGTTTTTTATGGAGTTTGATGTTCTCTGAACAAACATAGGTTTAATAATTGACAGCGTGCCAGGCTGCCCACTTTGGCACTTGTAAGCCTGTCAGACGGGACAGAGAAGCCGCTCAGCTCATATGGCCCGAAAAGCCGGGACATTCTACTCCCTGGCACAGAGACCTTGCCAATTGCAGGAAGTTGGGAAATAAAAGAAATGTTTCAAATAAAAAGATGTCAATTTAACAGGGACCTGGAAACAGATGTTCCTCACAGAGCCCCAGAGCCGCCCACCCGCCCGCCCATCCATCCTCCGGGTTTTCAAAGTCACTTCTTGTCAGGTGCCCTGGTTAAGAGGGAGAATTAATGAGCTGTGCTCCATTTTACGGCTGCCGTCTGATGTGGCAGCCCTGTGCGGAGCGCTGGGCGGACTGGCCAGCCTGGCCCCCAGCCCTTCCTCCAGCAGCTCAGCCTGGATCAAAGAGGAGAGCAGCTCAGCTTTTATAGCAAAATGATTAAAACCACGTGGGGCTTGTTTCCTCACACGTGACCTCCCGACAAAGTGCAGAGGGGGAAGCAGAGGAAAGGTGAATCCACGGGTCTCCAGGCTCAGGGAAGAGTAGGACCCCAGATGCAGACACCGTTAGAAAATAAGCACAGACAAGCGTATGCGTGTGCGCACACTTAAGCAGTGCCTTTTCCCTGAAAGTTGAAACCTAGCCCAAGAATGAGCACCTGGAGAGCATAATTAGCCAGGTTAGCTAGGACTGCATAGCAATAGATGGTAGATAGTTGATGATAGATAGATTAGATAGATAGATAGATAATTTGATTACTCCTGGCCATTGTAGAAAAGTTCAATTGCATTGTATGACAAATTAAATCTCAAATGTCCCTACTGTACCTAGACAAATAATTTCTCATCTATCTGTAGTCTTTGGCAATTCTACCACACCTGAAAATCACAGTGCACTGGTAGTGGGCAGCCTCACTCTGATCCCCCTGGGTGATTCCCATCGCCCTAGTATTCACATGTAATCTTCTTCTCCCCCAAGAAGGACTGGGTTTGGTGACTTGTTTCTAGCAAAAACCATGAAGCAGAGGTCACGAGACATCACTTCCTAAATTCAGTCATTCATTCAAAGACAATGGCTTTCTTCTCGGATACACTCTCTCTTGTTCTCAAGGAAGCCATCTTCCACTCTGTGAGCTATACCACGAGAGACCCGCAGGGCAAAGAACTGAGAGAGAACTCCCATCAGCAGCTGGTGAGGACCTGAGCCCTACCAACGGCCATGTGAGTGAGTTTAGGAGCGGACGCTCCCCAGTCAAGCCTTGAGACACTTGCAGTACCTACGTCCCGGCCTTGATTACAGCCACCTGAGGAATCTAAGCTGTGCCCAGACTCCTGACCCACGAACACTGTGGGATAATAAGTATTTACTGAAGTTGCTAAGTTTTGGGGAGTGTGTTAGGCAGCCATGGATAACTCATACACCTACACACCTGAAAATCACAGCTCCTTCAACCTTTTTCCTTCTCCTGAGATATCCCTGTGCGCCCAGGTATAATTTCCAGTAATCTTTAAGTAAGGCTTCTACCATCAGCCCCACTGTACCTCTCTGAGCTCATCCCAGCCACCCTGGCCCCCTTGCCGTACCTGACCACACCGGGTATGCAACCACCTCAGGGCCTTTGCACTTCCCGGGCTTCCTCCTTCAAGTCTTGGCTTGAGCATCACCTACTCAGCAAGGCTTTTCCCAACAGCCCTACTTGGAAAGGAAATCCCTTCTGCTCCTTCCCTGGTGATCCCTATTTCCCTGTCCTGCTTAGTTTTTGGCCATAGCCTTTCTTATCATCTAGCTTACAACATATCTTATTGATTTGATTTCTTATTTGACCCCTCCCCCAGACCAAAGGGCAGGGTTTTAAGGATTCTTGTCTATTTTGTTCACTGCTCCATTCCCAGAGTCCATGCCTGGATGTCGGCATCCAACAAGTATTGACTAGTTACACTAATAAGGGGATCTATAGATCTCCCATTTTCTAAACACTTACTGTTACACATTGAAACCATGCTGTCATTAATCCTCATAACAGCTCTACAAGGTTGATCTTGCTTCTCCTTTCACAGAATTTAAACCCTGAGACCAGGGAATGCTCTGTTATTTAAGGTCCCACAGTTAATACACAGAAGTGCTGGGATTTGAGACTCCTACATTCTTTTTTTTTTAATTAAATGTATTGGTGTGACATTGGTTAATGACATTACATAATTTTCAGGTGTACAAGACCACAATTCGACATCTGTGTGCCCACATCCTTATCTCTACACTTGTTCCATTGCACTGGGTAATTCTTTACAGTTAGAGTACTTTCCAAAGCAATGATTTCATCTAACTTTAACAATAACCCTGTGAAAGGGGAATTGTAATTATTATCTCCATTTTGACAGAGATAGGAATCAAAGCTCAGAGAGGTGAAGGCATTTGCCCAGGTTGACACAGGTGGTAAACAGCAGAGCCAGAATTTCTTTGGTTCATTCAACAGGCACTGACTGAACAACCCTCAGATACCAGACACCATGAATAATAGAACACGGGGCCCCCCTCAAATCCTCGGGGTCCCCACTCTCCCCAGTCCTTGGGGTTTCATGTTGGCCAGTGCCACGTGCTGAGTGCCCTTCAAGTTAAACATGGATCTCGTAAATGTTACCTTGTGCAGGCCAGACATGGCTAGAGAGAGGCTGGTCTTAAGAGGCTGATCAGGGAGATGACAAGCAAGGGCTGCGATCTTTGGGAAGGGACCCAGAAGCAATTACAGAGAAAGGGGCTTTTTAAAGATGGGGCCAGAAGATGCATTAAGCAAAAGAAAGTTAAGGTATCAGAGCTTTTTAAAACCCCCTTTTATCCCCATGCCTCACTCCCATCCCCCCCAACCCAGGCAACCATCTTAATGAGCTGGATGTGTACGTATCTTTTGGGCTGTTGGTGCTTTTGCAAAGTACTTTTTGTTCATGCAGATGGTATTGTGTTGTAGTTCTTTTGTTTTTTACTTTTCTACTCAGCACTATGTTTCAAAGTACCATGTGTGTTACTGAGTGTACACATAATCTGTTCCTTCTCCCTGTTGTATAGTATTGCCACACCTAACCCACCACTGCTCCAGGGATGACACCCCTGTGCTCACCCCTGCCCCCACAGTGCTGCCCTGCATACTGCCGCATCCTTCCTGTGCTGGGGTGAGTGGGGCTGCTGCTAAGAGGGGTATAAATGGTCTCGATTCAGTAGTGCCTGCTTACTACCTGGCACACCCCCACCAGCAGAGCACACACACAACTACACCTTCACACCCAGCCGGCACTCTGCGTTACCCTGCTTTCTGACGTCTGCCATCCAGTAGCTGAAAAGTGATATCTCATTATTTCTTTAATTTGCACCTCTCTGATTGTCAATTTACATCTTTCTGGTTATGACAGATTATTCAGCATATGCAACAACCCTTCTTAACGCTTGTTGGTGTTCAGGTTCTTTTGGGTGAGCTAATCAGACTTAAAGTGAAGAGAGAAGATTAGTCCACTCAGTTCACCCCGATTCCTAAAAAAGGGGGCACGAGTTGGCAGTTCCCAGCATAGGACCAGGGATGCTTGAGCAATAACACCACCAAGGGGAAAAGGCTTCACGGCGAACAGTTGGGGTCTGAATTATGGGGTTCTTTTTGAAAACCAATTTTTATTTCCCCCAAATACAGGACAGAATATGAAAAACAGATGACTCAGAAGTGGAAAATGGAGTTAGCCAGAAAGATAGAAGCTGGGTTCAACCTGTCAAAACGTATTTCCTGGAAACTTAAATAAATTGGATTCTACTAAAAGGAAGAATTTCTAGTCTTAAAAAGACACAAGAGACTGGAGAGGCAAGCCAAAGTGAGGGAAAAATATTTACAGAACATACATGGCAAAGGACTCAGATCCAGAATATATAAAGAACTTCTTCAAATTGATAAGAAAAGGACAAAATATTCTAAAGAAATAATAAGCAAAAGACTTGAACAAGCACTTCACCAAAGAGGCCAGTAAACAGATGAAAACATGTTCACTTCTTCAGTAATCAGAAATACAGACTGCAGCATCGGAGCGATAACCCTGTGCTCCCACCAGAAAGGCCAAAATGAGGAAGACCCGCAGCACAAAATGTGGAGTGGAATGTAACTGACACATCCTCTTTGGAAAACTATTCAACGACATCTTCTAAAGCTGCCCTTTGGGTGAGCACGCCCATAGGGTGAGCATGCCCTTTGACCCAGCAACCCCACCCCAGGCATAAACCCAGCAGAAGTGCCGTCACCGAAATAGATGTACGAGAGTGCTCCCAGCATCACCTACACACAGAGACCCATCGATGATAGAACAGATAAATAATTGCAGTATAGGCACATAATGAAATACTACACAGCAACAAAAATGAAAGACCTACTACTTCCCAAAACAACAGAGGTGAATTTCACAAACATGATACTGAGCAGAAAGTAGCCAGATACAAGAGTACTTATATCTACTTGTATCCATCGGTATAAAGTACACAAACAGGCGGAACTAATCTGTGGTGAAGTCAGGACCTTGATTAGCCTTGAGCACACATCACCTGGGAAGGGCATGGGGCACGGAGCTTCTGGAGGCAGGGAAATGCTCTGTTTCTTGATCAGGGCGCTGGTTACATGGATGCTGGTTCACTCAGAAATTTCACCAAGCTATGCACCTGTGCTTTGTGTTCTTTTATGGATATATTTCATGCTTCAATAAAAAGTTCACAAAATTTGCCAGGAGCACCTACCGCCTCTCCTCAGCCCCACACTGACAAACACGGGGGTCGGGTGGGGGTGAGGGTGGAGAGGGCCAGGGCCAGGACCTGGGAGGGCCTACGGAGTCATTGCGCATGTGCAGGAACAGCGGCTCCCTCTCCTCGCTGTGTGAGCAGAGACCGGGCAAGCGCACAGCCAGTAAGGTTTCTTCGTGAGGTTTCTGAGGAGAACAAGACAGGAGTGCCTCACATGTGGGTAAGGCTTTTCCGAGAGCCCAGCCCTTCTATGTGGAATCTAAAATACAAAACAAATGAACAAACAAAACAAAGGAACTCATAGACACAGAGAACACTTTGATGGTTGCCAGACAGGAGTGGGGTTGGTGGGGTGAAAAAGGGAAAGGGACTAAGATGTACCGATTACCAACGATAAGAACAGTCGCGGGGGTGTGAAGGACAGCATAGGGAACTTGGTCAATGATCCTGGAATAACTAAGCATGGTGTCAGATGGGCACGAGGCTTTCTAATCACTATGTGGTACACCCGCAACTAATACAATATTGTGTGCCTACTGTTGCTGGAAAACTAAAAATTAAATTTCAAAAAAGGGACCAAGCACTCGTATGTATTTTATCCTGCTCGGTGCCCTTTGCAGCTGACTGAACTGAGATCCCTAAAGGCAGTGTGAACAGTGTGACTTGCCCACGACAATACTGCTACTAAAGGCCAGAGCTAGATCTCATCCTCTGGTCCTCTGGCTCAAGGATCTTTCTCTCAGGCAACAAGGCCAGCTCTAGCTGAGCTGGAGCAATCAGGGGAGTCTCCTTGGAGGAGCAACAAATTCCCTAGGAAGTTGAAGGATGGAGGCGATTCATGAGCAAACAATGGAGGAAGCCAGAGCATTAGCTACGGCAAGAAAACACCCAAACCAGGAGCTTACCAGTGAAAGGGGAACTTGCTTCCCGCAAAGGGGCTGTGGAGGTTGTCTCAGGAGACAAGCAGAAGGACCCGCCAGGGAAGTGCAATGACACGCCCCCCACCCCACCCTCACTCTCCTGTCCCTCCTTTAAAGCCCTTAGGAGACTGTCCTCCCAACAGCTCTCTGTGCTCCCAGATTTATTTTGCTTTCTTTCGCTAAATCAAACTTTATCAGACAGTTTTACTGTCAGCCGTTAAACTAAAATGTGTTTGTGCAACAGTAAACACCTTGTTACTGCAGGGAAGGATTACATAAACAACAGCAGAGACGGGCCTGACTCACTGTACCCAGGAGCCCCCGGGAGCTGAGTGGCCCTCGTGGGGATGGAAGGGGACCCTTCAGGGCTTCCCGCAGACAGAGGCCAGGGGACAGCCTACACTCTGGCCTGGGGCACTTGCTTTCACCAGAATGCAATGACAGCCAATCATTCCTCCTGTCAGAGGCCTGTGTGTTCTCTAGAGAGTTCCAGAGGGATACACGGAGGACCCTCACCACGGTGCTGGGGGAGGGGGCAGATGGGAGAGAGTGGGAAATGCTGGGCAAGAGTGGGATGGGTCTGGATTAGAATCTGGTGAAATAGGGCAGGCTGAGAGCCCATTAGGGGTGGGGGAAAAGGTGAAGAAGGAATAGAGAGGAGAGGACTAGAGTCAGGTTGAGGAGACAAGGAGAAAAAGATTGTGACGGTAGGGCTGACCACTTGGGCCTGCATTGTTCATCAAGGAGTAGAGAGATTGAAGTCCCTTTTGAGGTGGATGGGACCATGGAGGTGTAGACCTGCCTAGGATGAGTGGCAAGTAGACAATAGGGCAGGCTGAGAGCCTGATAGGGGTGTTGGGTTGGCCAGGGGCAGGACCCAGTGGGCAAGTAAGCCAGCTAGGCTGCCCCTCTCACTGGGTTTGCCCCAGGTTTCCAGGTCTGAAGCCTCCTCTCGGGACTCCCTTCTCCCTCCTCTCGACCACACTCAGGGCTCTCTCCTTGGGTCTGTTTGTGGAGCTGGAGAGCCATTTGACACAAGCTGGCCTGGGGAGCTTGAAAGATGGGATCTAAGAATGGAACACAGGAGATAGCTGGAGACCAGGTGAGTAGTTTACATTTTTTCCCCCACTGGGCACAGGGCACCGTGCTGGGAACTTCAGTACCACGGACGCTATTTTATTTTGGGTTTGAGTCTCACACCCACACTTTGGAATGGAAATTATTATTCTGCACACCACACTGGCTGTTCACATTCTCTTATTCCTCCTATACTACTCTACTCACCATACTCATTTTATTGAGCATTTATTAGGGGGAAGGTACTCTGGCTATAGTTTTTCATTTAATCCTCACATCCACTTTATGAGGCAGGTACTTTCATTGAGTTCTTTCACAAATGAGAAAAGCAAGACTCGGAGAGGTGGGGTCCCTTGGCTGGGGTCACACAACTGGTAAATGGCCGAGTTGGAACTGGAGCTCAGCTCTGTCCAAGGCCAAAGCCCATGCTCTTCCCATCTGTGTCTGTGCTAAGCAGCGGGTCGGGGGGAAGGGGCAGCATCATTGCAGGGTGTGGGGGGGGAAGGAAGTGGAAAACGTGGCCCACTCACGGAAGGGCTTGCCCAGGACACGGGGCATGCAGAGGCCTCCACTGAATAGAAAACAACCATGGCCCACTCATGGCCACACAGAGTGGGCACTCCTGGGCTGGCATGGCACAACATGTCTTCCTCAGAGACTAGGACATGCCCTCCAGAGCCCTGGAAGACACTGGCCCCTCCAGGCTGGGAGTCTGGAGGGCACTAACCTGTTTCCTGAGGTCCAGGCCTGAAGCATTTTAACCCTACAGGCTGTATCTCCCGCTTCCCTCCAACGTCCAGATCCCAAGCATTCCCTCAGCCCTGCCTTTGACCTTCCTTCCAGGTATTTATCTCTCTATCACTCCCCCCTCACTATCCTATCCCCCTGCCCTCTACTGCCCACTGACACCATCAGCCAGGCCACAGCCCTGGAGCCTGAGGCTACACAAGAGAGACCTAACACCCGAGGTTATGGTGACCTCAGAGCCTTAAGTCACTGGGGCTCAGAGTGGAAATCAGAGACCATGTAGGTAAGGAGCAATACTCAACACCTGCCTCTTGTCAAATGTTGTACTAGACACATATCCCCTGGCAGGCCTCATTTAATTCTTTATGTCAACCCATGACGTAGAGATAAAGGCTTAGAGGGCAGACACTGCGCAAGGTTGCAGAGCAGGTGAGAAGCAGAGCTGGGGTTTGAAGCCACATCTGTGCACCACCAAGCCTTCTGGGTGCCACCACCCCTCCCAGCCAGGCAGAGCAAGGCCAGCTAGGGATGTGTGTGTGGGTTTAGTCACACAGATTTGTCAGTGAGAAAAAGATTCTAAGTGTGGATGACATCAAGGAGGTTCTTCCATGAACTATCATTTACAGTCTCTTTCAGAAAAGAAAATTTTTTTCTAAAAGGAAAAGTATAATTAGAGACCATCCATGCTGTCTCCATGGAGCCTGCCCGACCTCCCCACCCTCTGCCGCCCTGTCTGAGACAGAATTGAATGGAAGCTACCATCACGTCTGGAGTGAAGGATGCTGGGATGTCTGCCAGCCACCCAGGCTCTCCCATAGTCCCATTGCATTTAGTGGCTTTTTTCTAATGTTTTATGGGTGTATAATTTACATAGTGAAAGTGCAAAATTTGTGAAGTATGTGGCTTGATAAATTTTCACAAATCAAACACACCCACGTAACCCAAAATCAAGAAACAGAACATTCTTTCTGGCTGCATCCCAGAAACTTCTCTCCTGCTCTCTACAAATGACTACCCCACTCTACCTCCCAAGGGCTGACTTCCACCACCGCTGATTAGTTTTACCTATTTTAAAACTTTATGGCACTGGCTGGTATGGCTCGGTGCGTTTAGTGCCAGCCTTCAAACAGAAAGGTCACTTGTTCAACTCCAGGTCAGGGCACGTGCCTGGGTTGGGGGCCAGGTCCCCTGTTGGGGGCATGTGGGAAGCAGCCAGTTGATGTTTCTCTCACACATTGATGTTTTTCTCCCTCTCTATGTCTCTCCCTTACCTTCCCTCTAAAAGTAAATAAATGAAATATTTTTTTAAACTTTATGTGAGTTGGAATCAAACAGTATATGCTCTTGTATCTGGCCTTTTTGTTCAATGTTATGCTGTGAGCCATCTGTATTATTCCATGTGCACAACTGCAGTCCATTCATTCATGTTGCTGTATAGTATTCCTTAGTATCAACATTGCACAATTTACCTATTCTGGACATTTGAGTAGTTTCCAATCACTTAAAGGTTTTTCATGCCTTCTCATATTCAGTGGCTAAATGGCAGGCTCTCTAAAACATTGTAAAAAGTAAGGTTATGTTTCATTATTGATGGATTTAAAAAAAAAAAAACAAGGATGGTGAAGATTTCTCTGAAATTAAAGCATCATAATCAATTTGTGTGGTATTTGCACCTCCAATTGGAGACCTAGAGAAATAATGACTTAAAAAGCCACTAGAAACAGACCCATGGATGAATTCTCCAAGCGTCCCACAGAACCCTCTCTCAGAACCAGTTACACTTGCAAGGAAATGTTGAGCTTTCATCGCAGCACGTTTTTTGATGACAGAGCATGATAACAAAAAAGCTTTGCCTAAAATGTCCCTCGTGCAAAAGAAGGGCCGGGAAGACACTTGCAGCTGGCAAATGCTTATCGTGTTTTCCAAAAAATATGGGAGACACAAACGTAACTTAGTAATTCGCCTTGCCATGAGTTTCTCCACGAACTTCTCAGTTGCCATAAATTAAAATACTTATGTTACTGAAAAGGCCTGAGGACTCCCTCACTCAGCCCCGAAGGATCACTGAGATTTTAATGGTTACCCCGGACACTTTTCTACACTAACTTGGCACTACAGGGGCTGACAGTTGGCATTGCTATCATCGCTCAGCAGATGCTGGAAGCAATGGAAGAGAAGTGGGAGACCAGGCTGGGCCCACTGGCAAGGCTCAGGTTACATACCTGAGAGGAAGAGGAGCTTGAATTCGCTTCCCTGCGACTACGGATCGATTTCTACACGTTTAAAAGAAAAGCAAAGTGTTCAAACACATGTTAAACTTCTCTAAGTTAGTTGGTTAGGCAAAACTACGTTTTTTCCTCCTTATTTAAATCAATGTGCTCTTTCAAGGGTAAATTCCGTCTTCTGAAAGCTTTCCACAGAAGGGCCTAAGCTACTTTTTAATTTTCTCTGTTTAATTAAAAACAATATCCAAGATGTTCCCATTGGAAAAACTAGGTGGAAGACTCATGAGTCCCTGCATATTTTTCTGCAACTTCCTGTGAACCTATAATTATTTCAAAATTTTAAAGTTTAAAGATAATAGCAACATTAAAACAGTAAATAGCCCTGCTGGGTGGAAGTTTGATTCATTTAACCTTGCTCCGTCCGGGCGCCATCCTAGTGCTCAGATGGCATTTTGAAGACATTGAAGCTGGAAAACTTTTCCTTTTCACAAGTTTGTTATCATTCCAGAGGGCAATATAGAAATATAACCTCCAAAAATGACTCCAAATTACAGACATTTGCAGCCATTCAAGACTTAGAGTTTATAAAAACGTCTACTTTCCTCCCATTTGGAACTTTGGGTGGGGGGATAAAAGCCTTTTGGAAACTTTTCTCCCCAAAAATGATTACACTGAACAGCCTGGCCTTGTTCTACATTCTGTGTGCATTTCTGGTTCAATTTACATCTGGGAACAGATTTTTTTTTCTTCCATAACTGCATTTAAAAGACAAGTATGGAGGTGGGTTAACAATTGTTCATTTAGACAGTCCCAGTTCGCAATTGACAAGAATAAAAATGTCTAAATACTAAAAATTGTCAGAAATAATGTTATCTCTCTGTTTGGGGACCACTAGCAAGATACTGCGTAGAGAGCCCTCAGAGTCCCCAAGGCGGCGCCTCCACTTCAGCCCCTCAACAGAGCCCCATTCATGTGCTGGGCGGGCACTGTAGAGCAGCAGTTGCATTGAAAGACCACGTTCAAGTTCTGGTCCATGCCTTTGAGAACAACAACTGGATGTTCTTCTACAGCAGCAGACTCAGATTAGCAAAATGCACAGGAGCTTCTATGGAAACAAGTGTTGTAATTTATTACCGTACATTAACATGGGATTGACCCTCACTCCCTGCCCAGAATACTAAATCCCCCACTGAAACTATCTGCTGGGTCTGAAAGTGCAGGGAAGTGGGTCAGTGCTGAGGACCTGAGAGACTATGCTGGAATTTCAGCTCTCTCACTATGTGACCTTGGGCAGATTAACTTCCCTGTGCCTCCATTCTATCATCTGTAATATCTGGATAATAATAGTAACATGTATTCACTGGTTATCATGAAGATTAAATGAGATAATGCATGTAAAGGGTTTAGAAGAATGTTCTCTATTAAAGTGCTTAGAAAGTGTTCTCTATTATTATTAAGTTGAATTATTCACCAGAGGGCTGTTTGCTGCACCCAGAATCATAACAAAGGGCAGTTGAGGCAATGGTTACCCTTTAGTTTAGGAGACTTCAGTGACATATTTCTTCCCCCACCCCAACCCCTGAAACAATGGACACTGTCTAGTCATTAAGCTACTCATGCCCTTCACAGCCTACGTTTCCCTGTCCTGGGCCAGGCTGGACATGTCTTCCTTCTCTGAACCCCTTTTTCTATGTGAACTTCCTCTTGTCTGCTGCCCCATTTTTTTCCCTTCTGTTTAAAGAGCAGTGTGATTGTTCTTTCCACAGTCCTAGTAGATATATCCACCCTACCCCCACCCTGACGGGTGTTGATTCAATTAGAACCACTCTCCAAGCTCCGCCTGGGCCGCCCAAGGTCAGAGCCCACGTGCAGAAATCACATTACCTTCGCTATGAATCACAACCCATCATTTCTTATTGATGTCAGCAAGATTTAAATCTTTGAATAAGAGCTACGCATGCATTTTATACTTGTACAGTTCCTGCCTTGTTATTTGTTAGCATGATTAAGTTTAAGGGACATGTGATTTTATTTTAGTTGTCATTGCTTTATTTGCCTCTCACAATAGAAACTATAAATGTTAATGTATTTTTTTAAATATGTCACATGTTAACATGCTGAGGTAGCCCGCGTGAACTCCTTCGATCTCAGATTGCTTGCTGAAAGTTGGCTTCTTCCTTCCTGAGCACTGTATTTTCAGATAGCTGGCTTTGGAAATCTCCTGGCTCTGGAACATAACAATAGATTTGACCTCTTCCCTCCAAATGGCAAGAGCACCTTACATGCAATCTATCTCAGGCTAAAGTCATAATCTTACCCCACCAAGCTAGGTCTTCTGCCAGCATGCCTCATCTGAATGATAGCACCTCCAGCTTAAGTGTCAATAGAGTAAAGACCTGAAGAAGGGGAGAGTGAGACAAGCCCAGGACCTAGAGTTCATACTTGACACCTTCTTTCCCTGGCCAGCCGCATGAAACCCATCCCCAGATTTTAGTTCCTGAAGATCCCTGGACTCCATCCCCTTCTCTGTGTCTCAACCCTAGTCAAAGCCATTCTTGTTTCTGAGCGAGACTGTCACAGCGGCCTCCTAACCGGACTCCCTGTGTCCCTTCCTGAGCCTCCATTCTCTCACTGCCCACCATTGATGAAAGAGGCATGTTCTGTTTTCCAGATTGTCTGGCTATGGTTTCCAACCTTGGTGCATGTCAAGTCACCAAGCATCCTTGTTAAAATGCAGCATCCACCTGTAAAGATTCTAATTCACTTGGTTTTGAGTGGGACTCCAGAATCTGTATACATAGCATATACCCCAAAATGATTGTGATGCAGCTAGTCTGTGAATTAGCATTTGGGGAATTACTGGCTATAGCTCATCAGGACCATACCTGACCCACTTTAGAACTGGCCAAACAGGTTTCCTAAATGAATCAGAAATGAGCACCCATCTGACAAGTTATTTATTCAGTCCCCACTACGTGCCAGGCTGTTCAAGCAGTAGGGAGAGAGTAGTGGATCACCTGGATAAAAATCCCTCTTTTCATGGAGCTTATAGCCCAGTAGTAGGAGATAAATAAAACAAAAACTAAAATAAAATACATGAACTGTTAGATGGCAATAAGTGCTATGGAGAAAAATAAAACAAGTCGTAGGGTGGGAAATGGAAATACGGAGGGAGGGTCAGGTTGCCATTCAGAACAGGATGGTCAGGGAAGGACTCGCTGGGAAAGTGGCTACCGAGTAAAGACTTGAGTAAGGGGAGAGTGAGCCACTCAGAAACTGGAGAAAGGGCTTCAAGACAAACTCTAGAAGGAGCAAGCACACTTTGCTTTTCTAGCACTCTCCATGAGAAAGATATTCTCTGCAGATCCCGTGTTCATGCTCCTAGTCCTCTGTTCCAAACTGGAGAACGTAGTCCCAGTAAAAGGCGGTATTTCTCTCCTCTGTGTCACTGTTCAAGTATTCCATCTGCCTGAAAAGCTGCTCTGGACTGGCCCCTCAGTGGGGAAAGTTTACTAACCCAGCTCTTCCGTGCTCCATGGCGTCTGGACCTCTCCTGCCCCTGCACCTAAGCCGTTGGCTCACATGTTCGACTCCTCCGTCCACAAGACCAGACTTCAGGCTGTCTTTGTCTATTACGGTGTCCTTAGTGCACAGCAAAGTATTGGCCAGAGTAGATTCTTGATCAGTGTTAAGTGTAGATAAGAAAGAGGGAGGGAGAGAGGGAGGAAGGAAGACCTAACTTTGTGGTAAATGCCAGGATAGGTGGTACCTTGCGGTGAATCGGCAAACCAGGCCCCCTGCCAACCAGCCCTGTGGAGAGCTACACCCTCCTTCTCCCACCACCTTCGGTAGTCTCTCTAGGGTTGCCTTCCGGTGTCGGTGAGTGATCATAAGACTTGGAAATAATAACAATAGCTGTCACCTGTCAGATGTATGCTACGTGCCAGGCACGACACTAAGTCCTTTATATGCATTACTACATTATCTAGCTTAATCCTCACAACAGCTCTGTGATGTACAATAGATACAGTTATTACCCCTATTTTAAAAATAAGGTGTCCGGTGTCTTGCCCAGGGTTTCGCAGCTGGTGAGTGATGGAGCGAGGATTCAAATCCAGGGAGTGTGACACCACAGCCCAGATGTTTAATTTCTGTTTCTTCTTCTTTTTTTAATTGTAGGGATTTTATTTTATTTTTTCTCTCTTCTTATTGTTATTCAAGTACAGTTGTCTCCATTTCCCCACCACCACTCCCCCTGCACTCCACCCATCCCCACCTCCCACTCTCCATCCTACCCCCCTTTGGCTTTGTCCGTGTGTCCTTTATACATGTGTGTTTGAGTCAACCGAGCAGTAATTACAAAAGGACCCAAGTTTTGGGTCAAAAAGCTGGGGACAGCAAGTGAAAAACAGAGGACTGGAAGGACAGTCTGGGCCAGGAGAGGGACCTGCTTTTGAAGACCGAGGGAAGGTCAGAGGTTAAGGGCTTCAGAACCTTCACAGTTCTCGAAGGAGCTCTGCCCAGAGCAAAGGACGGGAGGCTGAGCGTCCTCTGAAGGAATCTGAGGAGGGTAGCTGGGCTGGAAACAGGGTCTCAGAAATCAGGGGGTCCTGAGAGACACGTGTCTCCTGAGTTGGCCACAAATGGACTGAAGGCTGCTTGGTCCTCTGGGACTACGCACTGGTCAGGCCGCCTCATTGCCCAGTTCCAGGGTCAACATTAACAGCGGGCTACACGAGGTGCTTTTTTCTACTGAGTGAGCAGGACGGAGAGGAAGCGTATTGGGTCCTGTGTCCACAGGACTCTCTTACCCATCCCACAGAGTTCTCTTCTCCACAGAGGCTCCCTGTCCCATGTGCTCTGCACCCCAAGAAACTTCCCTTCCATTGGATTTTTCCACCACCTGAAGAACAAAATTTTACTACAGGGCCTGGGTCAAAGGATAAAATACACACACACACACACACACACACACACACACACACACACACAAGTGAAATGGAGAGAGGTGAGGGGTCCCGCTTGAGCCCAGGCAGGGCCTCTAATTCTGGAAGCTCTGGAGAAACTTGACACCAGGGCCAGGTCCTGAGCCAGGGCGGGGGAGGGAGTAAACCATCTTCCCGGAGCAGGAAGTGAGGGAGAGAGAGTGAGAGTGAGCTGGGGAAGCGCTCTTGTTTTCTTTGGCCTCTGCCAGCCCGAGGAGGGAGAGGGAGAGAGGCCAGAAGGAGGATAGGGCTAGTGGAAAGATCCGGCCTTTGTGTCCTTCCCTCCCCCAGGAAGTGAGGGAGGGGAGCAGGAGGGGGAAGAGGAGGCCAGGCTGCAATTTCCCCCTGCCTGCTCCCTGTGAGGTGTGCAAGGGGGCTGGGGCCACAGAATCCTGGAATCAGAGGCCATTCAGGTGAGAATGTGAGGTGTGGTGAGGGGGTGGGAGGGCTGGAGGTGGGAGGACAGAGTGGTAGTGTATTGGAGGGATGGGATGAGCCCCAAAGTGTAACCCAAACGCTCCTGAAGATGCTGCATTCTCTCTTGCTCTCCAAGCCACCCCCTGCCCCCGCCCTCAAAAGGCCTTAACCTCATGTACTGCTCTCTTCAGCAGACAGGTGGGGACCATCCCAGGAAACGCTCCAGGCTTGGGCAGGCCAGGGCACCCCCTCAGGAAGCTGGGCTAATGGAGGCCCAGTGTGTCTCTGAGTTTATGCTGGGATGTACTCAGATGCAGTCATTCCTACTCCAAAGAGAAAGACTTCCTTAAGAGCAACTCCACCCCTAATCCTAATTCTTCCAGCAACTTCCATCCCACATGTCAGCCTAACCCCACAATCCATCCCTCACGGGAACCCCAAACCAGTCTCAACCCAAATTCAAAATTGCTGAATTTAACCCCACACCTTTAATTAATCTCACACAAAACCTTACCGTAGCCCCGCCCAGACTCGCCCTGATCTGTGTAAATCATAAGCTGGACTGCCCAGAGGTGTCTGCGGTGGGGTGGGAATTAACAGTCACAGCTGACATGCATCGAGCATTTAGGAGGTGTGAGGCCCTGTAGTGACCTTTTTCCGTTTACTACTGTATTAACTCATACCAATGAGTTAGGCATTACTATTACTACCATCTTACAGAGGAGAAAACCAGGCTCAGAAAGATTGGGTTCATTACTCTGGTGAAGTGCCCCCAGCGCTGGATGTGACCGGTGGAGTCACTGTTCCCCATCAGCAACATCTCACAGGTTGAGTGTGGGGAGTGTGTGGCTGCCCCAGAAGCCAAACGAAGCTCTGTCATTTGAGACCCAGATGGGGTTTCCCTCAGGTATTCAGTAAGAGATGTCTCTGAGGTCTCAGAGCCTAGAAACCCACTGCAGAGTGACACAAGAATCCAGGTCCAGGGGGGAAAGGATCTGATCCAGGAAAACCACCCCAGACCTCATTAATTCTCGGCTCCCCAGGACCCCTGCAGACCCCACCACCACAGCCCCTGCCCCACTGCTTTGGGGGTGTTCCTCCTAATCAGCCTACTCTAATTTGAGCTCGGCTAATATTCTGATTCCTCCTGGGGAATGCACCCAGAGCCTTCCAGAACCCAGTGAGGGGAGTCCTCAGTCAGGACAGGGATGGTGGCCTAAGCTTAGGGGTTTATCACGCACACACTAGCAGATGGGCCTGTTGGTGCACTCACGCAATGCCCTGTTCAGGACCTCTCCATTTTCTTTTCTCTGCCCCAAGCCTTATGTTTTCTCCAGCCCACTGAAGGAAGCTCTGGTGGGTATAGTTCATTCTAGAGGATCTCACTTGGGGGAACACTGACCTACAAAGTTCCCAGAACAGCAGCAGGTCTGGCCAGACCAAAGGGAAGGTACTGGCTCTTTGGAGTCCTCTATTCCTTCCTGGGTTAGGTGTTGTGTCAGGGTTTCTATGGCCAAGTGTCTGTCCAACCATGAAGGACCACATCAAGAAATGCTGTCCCTGGCTGGTGTGAC
Source organism: Tonatia bakeri (assembly GCA_004024845.1). NCBI lineage: Eukaryota > Metazoa > Chordata > Mammalia > Chiroptera > Phyllostomidae > Tonatia > Tonatia bakeri. The sequence continues at coordinate 283,605 of PVIA01000994.1, forward strand.
TCAGTGGATTGAGCACCAGCCTGAGAACAAAAGGGTTGCTGGTTCAACTCCCAGTCAGGGCACATGCCTGGGTAGTGGGCCAGGCTCCCCAATAGGGGGCACTCGAGAGGCAACTGCACATTGATGTTTCCTCCATCTCTTCCTCCCTTTCCCTCTCTCTAAAAATAAGTAAATAAAATCTTTTTAAAAAATAAAAGAAAGAAAGAGAAATGCTCAGTGCATGTCACCTCTACCACCACCATTCTCAAACAGTCTCAAGAAGGTGACCCAACCTGGGAACTCTGGCAATGGAGATACCTGATCAGAGACCAGCTAGGAGACCCAGTCTATGGCCCAAGGTGCTTTAGCTTAGGGCCAGAAAAGTCTTCTCATAGATACTTTAAGCCTATAAGCAAAGAGCATCCACACAACCCTGGCTCCTAGTGTTTGTTGCATGTTCACATCACCTGGTGCCTTTCCAAACCCGTCCAAGGACGCCTGAAATAGCCCAAGGTGCCTTGCTGAAGCCACCTGTGCCCAGCCCTATCTTATTCTCCCTCCTCCCATCCCCCATATTTACCTCTCTCTCATATGCAACGTGAGTGTTCTTTCTCTTCTGCCACCATCCCCATTTGTCATTTAGGAGCCATAACCTGGAATTAGTAACAGTAATAAGTATAATTAGCTTCTGGAGGAGGAGGGCCACGTGGCATAGGCAAGGCAGGACTGGGAAAGGGAGAGGGCACAGGGAGGGAGGTGTGAGGTTCTGCCAGCTTCACTCCCAGCTGGAGCCACAGAGCTAGGAATCCATGCCTGCAGAGAGGTAGGAGCCCATTCCTGGATGGCAGTGAAGCCCATCACAGCAGCTCCTCTGGGCTGTGTGAAATGGGTCCTCACCAACCCTCTCCGGAAAACTGTCAGCTCCTGGGGCTGGGAACCCTCTGCCTGCAGACCCCCTCCTGATTCCACAGATGCAGATAAAAGTCGGAATAGAAATAACCAGCACTGAGAGGAGCAAGTGCAGATGTGGCCACGAGAGCCCCAGATGTGGTTTGGTCATGGCCGCCTCCAGGCTGCTAGGGCTGCAAACAGGAATGCAGACCCAGATGGGGCTGGGGCTGGGGGACAAGGTTGGGACACCATGCACAGAGCTGCTTTCTGGGCTCCAGGAGGGGTGCAGCTCTCAGGAGGAGGGAGGTCTAGCGGGTGACTTCATGAGAAGTGAAGTCATACACTTCCTCAGCCTGGTCCTAGGGAAGATAGATTCCTGCGAATGCCCCCAGCCTAACTCGCCTCATTCTGCACTCTCCACCAGCTCCTGCTGCCTTTTCCCACCTGGGCCTCCCACCACAGCATGAGCTTTGTTGGGACTCTTCTTTGCAGGTGGCCCAGGGGTGCTCCTTGGGCACCTCCTGCCACAGATGGGAGGGCAGCAATGCTGCCTCTGCCTCTGGGAAACAGAGGGAAATGTCTGTGTCAGCCCGGCAGGTTAGCCTCTGTCCTAAGCCCCACTAATACCCAGCATTCAGGGCCCCATAAAGATGAAGGGCTCTGCAGCCTTGCTCAGGGGCCCCTGCACATAAACACTCCCAATGATAAAAGCTCCCTGCACCATCCCTCGTGAGGCCCATTTACTTCCCACTTTGTTTTGAATTTTCATCTCAGGAGAAGTTTGCAAACCACTAACAGCAACTTTCCAGAAATTACAGAATATAATCAGTGGACTCTCAGCCTGGCCATTCACTCTCAGACAGAGCACCCCTAGGCCACCACCTACCAAGGAGTGGAGGAGGCAGGAGGCTGATGGTGGTCATTAATCTGACTGGGACAAGGCCATGGAGGCCTCCCTTGCCTAACCCCCTGCCCCTGGGTGAGCTTGGTCTACACCCCAGACAGCCCCCATCCCCGTCCTGTTTGTGAGAATAAGAAGAGCAGCCCACGCTCCGTTATTCTAGGAGGATTAACTAGCTCAACACAGAACACCTCTCCTGGACAGGAAGTTTTACTTTAAATACACCCTGAACCCCACCCACTGCAGAGTTAGCCATTGCCTTTGGTAATGCCCGAGGGACTGAAAGGTAGAAGACAACTCTCTCTGTCCTCTCCTAAGGAGCTACAGCCACAGCACTGGGATCACCAAATCTTCCCCCACCCGCACCACCACACCCTGCTCTGACCCCTGCAATTCTCTCTTGCAGAGGTCAGCTCCAGGATCTGGGTGGAAGTCCTGGGCCTGGGTTTCTCAGTGTCACCCTGTTCCCTCAATGATCTCGAGAGAGGGCCTATTGCCTTTACTACAGGAAACAAAACCTCTTTTAGAAAAATCCACCCCCTTCTTCCAGTCTCCTCCAAAGAGCCAAACTAATACCTCCTGAATGCCTACCATGTACTTGAGCACGTCTGATTTCATCTTCACAGCCCTGCAAGTGTGGAAATACCATCAACCTCTTAAACATGAGGGAACAGCCTCAGACAGGACAGACAAATTCTCCTGAGGCCACATAGCTAATAGATGACAGGTCAGGGTCAGCACTCATACCCAGTCTGTGCTTCCTCCACTGTGTCACCCTCTCCCTGAGAAGGTGGGAAGCTGGACCCTGAGTGGGCAGAGGAAAGTGACAGCAGAGATGCACGCAACACCTTCCCTTCGTTCCTCAGTCACGCTCCAGCTGTGACTCACCTGGCTGCCTTCTTGACAGGCAAGCGTCCTGGCTTCACACCTGAACTCATCTTCCCATGGCCCAGGCACAGGGTTTCCAGCAGCCAAGGACGGGTGTACCTCAAATCATATAATTCCACCTGGGATTATAGATCAGTAAGAATTATCAGTGTCAGATGGCTTGCAATCAAGGCCAACTCCCAGGAAGAGGAGAGGACATGGCCAGTTTTTACAAAGAAATTCTTTGTGCAGAGAGGAAAGAGACGAAAGTCCAGAGCAGAAAAGGGACCAGCCAATGGTTGGAGAAGTGGGCCCACCACTGTGGGGCAGGGTGGGTGGCGCCAGAAATGACACACTATGTGGGGTTCGGTGGCCATCTACAGTTCTCCCAACCAGAGCTAAGAATCCCCGATCCTAGAGGGGGCTGCAGCAGCCCTCCTCCTGCGGTCTACTCCACATTCCTCACATTCTTTACGCTCAATTAAGAAGAAATAATCAGGGGAGCAAGCAAGGCCGCAGCAGGGCGGCCATGCCCCACACTGGCTGGCATCATGTGTGTGGAAACAGCCCCCCTGGGTCAAGCCAGACCAGACCTGGGCCCGAGGGACCTTGGGAGGATGAGGAAAGCAAGCAGAGTGGACAAGGGTGTCTCCTGGTGCTCCGTAGAGACAAAACAGTGAGAAGGAAGCAGGGAGAGGGGGCTGGGATCTGGAAGGAAAAGGAGATGAGGGAGCAAGTCTAGAGCAGAGGCAAGGCGTATGGCCAGAAGACCTCAGCCATCCACTACTGAACCGAGTTACCGCTTTACCACCATCACAGCAGTGTCATCATCACCATCCTCCAACATCATCAAATGCACTTCCAGACGCTCCTGGATGCTTAGAGCACACTTGCCTTTACCAGTTAGTGGAGCGAGCTGATTAAGTGTGTCATGAGAATAGTACCTGTCTGTGATCTTCAAAATATCCCACCCATAGTCTGCAGGGGGATACTATTCTTGACCCCAGTGGATCATGCATGTCATTTCCTCCTCTTGGACACAGCAGGCCTGGCTAGCCACGCAAACTCCTACTCCCTCAAGCCTCTATCCAAGGCAGCCTCCCCTCCCCCACTCCCACCCCCAGTCTCCACCTTCACAAAAGCCTCCTCTGATACCCCCAGCAGACCGAGTCTCCTCTTGGCCACCCTGGTACATGTAATCAGGACAGATCTTATGCAATTTCATAATGTTAGGTGTGTATGTTTATATATCCACCAAAATGAATAATAACAATGAATGATTATTATTATTTATCAAGCATGTTCTAAATGCTTGATAAATAATATGCCGGGTACTATGTCAGCACTTGATAGGTTTTCTCATTTAATCCTTTTAACATTCCTAGAGGTTATTATTATTATTATCCCCAATTTATTCAAGAGGAAATTGAGACTTGGAAAGGGTAAGTGACTTGTTCAAAGTGACCCAGCTGGCACATCAAGGAGGGGGAGTTTGAACACAGGATCATAAAATGTCAAAACCTGTGCTATTAATCTAACACTGAGATGTTCATAGACAGGGTGTGTATTTAACCTTGCTGACCACTAACTATATGGCAAAGAACAGATGCCCCATATAGGATGGGTGGGTAGATGGATGGATGGATGGATGGGTGGATGGATGGATGTTGGCTCTACAGAGTTTCAGCAGTGGAAGTAGGCCAAAAACTCTCTGCCCACCTTCCACTCAATGGATCAAACCTGTCAGATGATCTGTTAGAACAAAGACCTATTCCATGCTCTTTATTGGGTCAACTGTTAGGACACGCTTGGGTCAACTGTTAGGACACTCTCTGTGGCCACTTTGGAGCTTCAGTCTATGACTGTAGGTACACTCAGTCTGTGGTCAGAGGTAGTGGCCAACTTATGATGAGGGTGGGAATCAATCTGGGCCTAGTGGAGAGGATCAGTCTATGGCTAGCCTACGTCGAAGGAAGATGTCATCTCTCTGCCAAACAGACTCACAGCCAAATAGAGAATGGACAGTTCTTAAGCCAGAGCGCCTTGCTCCTGATCACTTAAAGGTAGAGAGGTCAGTGTGAGTATCTAGGTCTGTGGGACAGAACAGGATGAATTGTCCTGGGAACCAGGTGAAGGGATGTCCCTAGTGAGCACCGTGTCCTCTTGGTGAGTCCACAATAGTGTGTGTGGTGTGGCACACGTGTGTGTGGGCTATGTGTGGTGGGACGACAGGGGCTGGGTAGCGTATGGGAGAGACGAGCACACACCTGTAATAACATTGGCTTCAGACGCTAGGAGAGAAGAAATTCCCCCAACTGTTTTATCAGAGCCGAAGTTACCAAATTACACTGTTGTTTTAAATTTGAGCTTCTCTGGTGCAAATGGGGGTTGAGAGAGAGAATCTCAGGTTCATGAGCTTAATGCTTGGCTGGGTCTGGAGCTCTGCCTCCCCACCCAACAAAGCTCCCAGAGCTCCCAGGCCCAAGGAACAAAAGTCTTCTCTCTCAGGGCTTTGAAGTGGAAACACTAACTGCTCCTTTTAATTAGAAAGAAACCCCCTATTGTTCCTGCTTTATTACTGATGGAGGAAGACATGGGAAGGGGGGATTCTGAAGAACAGCAGTTGGGGGAGGAAAGGAGAGGACACAAAATCTCTCTGGAGAATAGAGCATCTCCACACTCTGGTCTGCACCAAACCAGACCTCTTTGTCCACCCAATCAACCAGGATTTTACAGGGCATACAGCCTTGGATTAGATGTCACAGGGAAGACAGAAGACAGCGTCCCAAGCCTCAAAAGTTTATAATCTAGGCAGAGAAAGCAGCGCAGGAGGAAAAGAAATGAAAGACAATTGACACTAAATTAGTACTACCAATAAAAGCTACAAGAATTTGGAGCAAGGAGATAGTCCCGTAGACAACCTTGTAAGAATATTTTGGGAGGGTATGTAGGAATTTGAGTTGAATGCTGCAGACTGGAGAGAATTGACAGAGTAAGAAGAGGACACTCCCTCTCCAAGCAGGTTAGTGGCCTTTGCAAAGGCACAGAAGTCGAAATGGGCACAGTTTCTTTGGAGGACCACAAAGAAGGACGTCTGTTTGCAGAGGAGGGTGCGTGCAGGGGAACTACCGGGAACCAACCTGCACAGAGCAGATGTAACAGAAGACTGCACGACTTCGAAGGCACACAGGGGAGAATGGCCTTGAGACGCCTAGAAAGCCACTGGGCCTTCCCTGTGCAGGAAAGTGGCTCTTGGGGAGATTAATCTGGCAGCTCTGTGCAGGAAGGCACGGAGGGGAGAGAGTCAAGTGGGGAGACCAGTTGGGGAGCTTCTGAGGAAACCCAGGTAACGATGGCTTAGACTAAGGTGATGGCAGTGGGACTGGGAAAGAACGGGTGAGTCTGGGATAGATTTCAAAGGGAGAAATAAAATGTGTTGACAGAATAGATATAAGGGAATAAAAGAGTGGGAACAAAGATACTTCCAAGGTCTCCAGTATGGGAGAGCAGGAGGGTGATGGAGCGGGGAAGAGAGTAGAAGCCCTCTATGCAAAGTGGAGAGCCAACAGAGCTCCCTGAAACCATTCTTCTTCCTGTCAGAGCCCGAAGATGCCTCGAACCCAGTACTCAGAGAATCGCACTCCAGGGCAAGAAAGCCCTGTTCCCTCAGATGGGGAACACTGTGATGAAAACTATTTTTGTGCAATCTTTGTTCACGCACTTTGAAGTGATTTTGTGCCTCAGCTGATCCTCAAAACCACCACAGCAGGTATCATCACCCCCATTTTGCAGATGAAGAAACTGAGGCCTAGAAAGACTAAATAACTTCCTCTAAGTCACACAACTAGTTAGGGGCAGAGCCGGGAGGAGAATCCTTTTGACTTTCAGCTCTGAACCCTTCCCAATGCCTCTTGGCAGCCCAGAGGAGGGGAGGGGAGGGTCCTGGAGCTACATGTGCCCTGAGTCACTGGGGCAAGGAATCTGGGCCTCAGAGAGAGGGTCCGCCCTGGACTTCAACAGCACCTCCAGCCTGCTCCTCACACTCACATAGGGCGTAAGTCGGGAGCCCAGGGCTGGAAACGCCAAGTCTAATCAGACCTCACAAGCCCACAGATGGTTTGAATCAACGTGCTACCTTGATAGGAATAATGAGGAGTCCTGAAGACAGTCTTATGCCAGCTCCATCCGTCTGGTCAGAGAACCACATCTTCCACAAGTATTTCCCCATCCGGGGTCTTGCCACCCGCTGAGCTGGGCAAATCCTTCATGAGGAAGTCCCCTGGTCCAGCTGCTCCCCAGCCCCCACGGGAGAACCACCCACAGGTTTCCAGAAACTCTGGCCTCAGGTTCTGATTCGACTTCTCAGGCCTTTCTTGAGGCTAAAAACAGTTCCTAGGGAGAAGCAGGTGACCACGGGTCAAAGGCTGGGCCAGGGGCTAGGAGGCAATGTGGTGGGGTGGGTGGGCCTGGATCCCAACAAACAGAGAAGTGGACAAATGCCCCTCCTCCCACTTCCTGGCAGAGTAAGTATTCCCAATGTCCATTGTTTCATTCATTCCACATGACAAATGTCATCATGACATTTCCTTTGATGGGGCACCTGACCTAGGGCACCCAAATCTCACAAAGGCTGGGGTTAATCAATATTTGAGGTTACAGAGTCCCAGCAAAGAACCAGACCTACGGTTCAGAAAAGCCTCACCTCTCTCTGGGGGAGTCCCATACAGCCAGGCACCAGAATGGCAGCGATGGCCTTTCCTCAGAAAAATCTCAGGCTTAGGATCTCAGCCCACCCCCTGCACCCCCGCCCCCAAGGTGGTTTTGTGGGCAGGGACCTGCTTTAATAAAAATTTAGCCTGGCCACCCCTTTGCCTAGCAAATCTTAATTTGAAGCTTAAAAAACAATGAAGTTAATTTTTAAAAACCTTTCATTGAGTTCCATGAGACCCCTATTAATTTTATTGTTTCAATAAAGCATTTATTTAATTGTCTCCAGAAGGGCCCTGTTAAATGCACAGATGTTACCTGAGTCAGCAGGGAGGGAGCCGGGAGCTTTTCTTTTCTTTTTTTTTTTTCCCCTCTCCCGTTTGCACATTAGCAGCATTCTGTTATTGGATTAACTGATTGTCACCTTTAAAGTCACAAAATAGAGCCCCGAGGGAATGAGACACAAGACAGGTGAATGCTGGGGAGCAGTTCAGGTCACAGTTGCGGGGAGCAGGAAGCCACACTCTGTGCTAAAGAGGCTAGGTTTGGTTAAGAGGAAGAATAGGATTTTTTTCCCCACTGATGAGGAGACATTCGTTATTTAGCCTCTGGCACAAAACTGATATTCCTGAAAAACCTCAGAGGACAAGTGCATTACTAGATGTGTGTTGTCCCAACCACAGGAGGGGAAGGCCTCTGATCAAGCTGGCAGGGATGGAATGTCCTGTCTAGTCCTTCCACTGTCATTTACTGAGCACCTCCTATATGCTGCCACTACTTGGAGCTTGAAGTATACAGCAGTGGACAAAACAAAGACCCTGCCCTCACAGTGCTTGCATTGTAACGAGAGAAGACTAACAACAAAAAAATAAAAATAACCCTGGCTGGTGTGGCTCAGTGGATTGAGCACTGGCTGAGAACTAAAGGGTCCCATTTCGATTCTCAGTCAGGGCACATGCCTGGGTTGCAGGCCGGGTCCCCGGTGGGGGGCCCACAAGAGGCAATTGCACATTGATGTTTCTCTCCATCTCTTTCTCCCTCCTTTCCCCTCTCTAAAAATAAATAAAATCTTAAACAAAAAGTAAAAATATAACTGACATATCAATATCACGTCAGATAATTAGTGCTCTGAGGACAGAGCAGAGGAGGCCTGTCTGATGAGATGACATTGAGCCAAGACCTGAAAGTACAGAGAAGGAGCCAGTGGCAAGTGCAAAGGACCTGGGGTCGCATTCTGAGAGGAGCGTTATCAAATGACTGAATAATCAGAGGAGCGTGATCTGGGGAGAGGCCCAGGGGACCCTCTTACATCAGCAATATTTCAAGAACCACCTCGGGACAGAGTTTATCCATCATTTATCTTTCTGTCCCTGGTTACGTGCTTGGTGTCTAGCACAGGTGATGAACAAAAATAGGATTGAAAGGGGGGAAAGGAAGGAAGGAAAGGGGAAGATTGAATGCTTGGCAGGAACTTCATTTAGTCAAATTTTTTTTAAGATTTTAAAGTCTTATTTTTTTAAAGATTTTATTTATTTATTTTTAGAGAGGGAAGGGAGAGAGAGAGAGAGAGAAACATCAATGTATGGTTGCTGAGGGACATGGCCTGCAACCTAGGCATGTACCTGACTGGGAATCGAACCTGCGATGCCTGGTTCGCAGTCCGCGCTCAATCCACTGAGCTACGCCAGCCAGGGCTAGTCAAATTATTTTTTAATTCAACAACCAATTAAAACAGAAAAAGAGGCAGGTGGGGGAAGCTCAGTCTATACGCCAGGTCACTCTTTACCGAGCTAAGGGAGGCCTCGGTGGAAGGAAGGCATGAGGGATATCCATCGAGATTCATCTAGGAGATCAAAATGTAATTGGAGAAACAGTAATAGTAATTACTCCTAAAATTATCGTGGGCTCTGATTCAGAGCTTACAAAATGCTTGTGCATACATTTATTCTTTCTAACAACCTTGTGAAATAAAAACTAACAATATTAGTCAATATTAACTAACTGCTTATAGGCCTTGGCACTGTGCTAGGCAGTGGGGTTATCAAACAAGGCCTTGCTTTCACAGCGTATATAGTCCAGAGTAGACAGACTTCAGCCAAAAGACACAATGAGGGAAATTACAACCACAGTGAGTATTGCAATGGATAGGTAGATAGGGCTGCAAGAACCCCCACTGGGAGTGACTTCCTAGTAGGACATGTCTTAGGAACTGAGCTCTAGAATGAATGGGATAACTAGGCAAAGAGAGGAGGCAAGGGTGTTCCAAGCAGAGGGAACAGGAATTGCAAGGGGTGGTTGGAGAGAAAGGTGCAAATGCAGACCAGGGAAGGGTAAGCGGGTCTAACGCAGAGAAAAGGGAGGCAGAGCACAGTTAAGGGGAAGTGGAAGAGGCAGTTTATAGTATGTGGGGCCTCGGAGAACATGGAAGCCAAAAGCCAATGAAGACTATCTTCAAACACTTGAACATCTGTCTTGAGGAAAACGGAGTAACTTTGCTACAATCAACTAATGTGTTGGCTACTTGTGGGAAAGTGTGCTAGCCAATCACAACGGTGGGGGATGAGGGTGAATGGGTTGTTTGAAGGTCAGGGAGGGGTCCTACTTTGGTCAGGAGATTGGGCAGGATCAATGACTCCCACTTTGTCATCATCAAGGATCCCTTTCATTCACCCTGCTGCCCCACAAACCCCAGATTCTTTAAAGAGTCTGCCTACCAGGGCATATTGATATAACATAATCCCTCCCCCATTTTTATTAAAAAATAATCAATGTCATTCATCAGCACAGGAGACCCAGTGCATGATGTCATTCTGGCCACAAGCAAAGAAAGTTAATGTTTTTCTTGATTGGGCAACCTGATGAAGAAATATGTACCATTTCCTATAGGCTTTCTGAAATATTGGCATAGCTCTCCACCCTCCCCATCTCATTGGGCATCTTAGGGCTCCAGGCCACGAACTGCTATTCTACAGTCAGGCCCAACATCTCCTCCAACCACTGGACTCTCTGAACCAGGAGGCACAGTTTCCTTGTGTTCAGGCATTTGGGGAAGGAGCAATGGGTGTGAACTAAAGCAGCCAGGGAAGGCTTTCTGGGGAACAAGGCTGGCAGGGGGAGGGGAGTCTTGGGAAGGGCCTTGAAGGATGGGTAAGCTTTGGGCAGGTGAGGAAAGGGTGTGGTCCCGAAGGAGTAGAAAGCACGTTCTGAGCTGGTGAAGCACCCAGCCAGGCTGCAACAAAGAGTCAGGAAGTGCTTGCGGATATGAGAGTGGAATGGGTGAGTTGTGACTGACTTCACATGCCAAGCTAAATTATCCTCCAAATGACGGGGAATCATCAAAGATTTTAAAACAGGAAAACGATGTGTTGGAAGCGATGTTCTTGGCAGATGAATCTGGTGCCCATACATGCTGTGAGGTGGGAGAAGTCCACGGAGGGGACCCAATCAACAGACCAGATGTGAGAGCAAGAGCCTGGACTGGGAAGGATGGCAGGGAGGGAATAAAGGAGCAAATCCAAGAGCCTGTTTTTTAAAAGCACAGGACTTGAATTTGAGTTTGGAAGCATCAAAGGGACTCTGAGGTATCTTGGAGCCTGTGGTAGAGAAATGAGACAGTCACCCAGGGAAGCTCATGGGGGAAGGAGATGATGAATCCACGAGGCATCTTAGGGAGTCTTTATACAGTAAATCCTTCACCGTGGTTGCCTCTGCAGGTGGGGTTGGAAGGGCCAGCAAGGTGGCTTTCGTATCTTATGATATGTAATCTCCTTTAATAGAGGGATTTTGTATAATTTTTACTTCCTTTTTTTTGTACTTTTTAGAATTTTTCAAATAATAATTTTAATTCCAAGCAGACTCCCGGCATCTCGTTAACCCTTTGTAAACCATTCCTCCTGATTTGTTCCCTCTCCCCCACTGGGAAAGGAAAGGAAGGAATGATTTACAGACTCTGCTGGAGTCTCTGAAAAGCACTTCATAGGGGTTCAGTCTCTGCTCCCTAGTCTGTGGTTTTCCCTATGGTGGTGGTGGGGGTCTCCTCGATGTCTCTCTCTGGCTGTCTCCCTCCTTCTCTCCCTACTGCTCCATACCCCCACAAGGCCTGCCTCTGTCCTCAAAGACTAAAACATCAGACCCCCATCTTTGAAGCCAGATTGCAGTGCTGGGCCTGGAAAGACTGACCTTGGGATTTTTATAGCTGACATCAGCCCAGCCCGTAAACTACAGGCAGCAGGACAGACCATGAAAGAGCCCAAGCTCTGATGTCGAAGGCGTCTGCGTCCAAATCCAGCTCTGCCACGGTTACCTAACCTCCCCATGTCAATTTTCTCATCTTGAAAATTGGAGATAATAATAGTATTTATCTGCTAGAAGTATTAAGTGGATTAAATGATGATGAAAGGCATTTAATAAGTGTGCTCTGTCATTAGTGTTATTAAGAACGATAAAATAATAAATCTATGACCAAACTTTGTTGCTTAGAGGCAAAAATAACCTTTAATACACTTCTATCTTGGTTCCCACTGGTGGCATTTCTTTGCATCTCTGTCTCTCCCTTTGACTGGGCTTTTTTTTTTCTTCTTCTTCCCAAAACCAACAAAGACCTGAGAGAAGAGCTGAATCAGGGCCTGAGTTGCTGCTTTCTGATTCTTGGTGGTCTATCCTGCCACTTACAATTTATGTGACATTTGACAGACGCCTTAATCTCATGAGCCTCAATTCCTTCATCTATAAAACGGGCGTAACAATGCTGACCTGTGCTCTGTGTCAAGAGGTTCGACAGTTTCTGGCACACAGCAGACTTTAGTATGTTCTCCACCAAGGTTCCAGGCAGAGGCCGACTCTATCCTGTTGGCCCCCAACCCCCAGACCCTGCATAATTTCCTGTGTGTTAATTGGTCCTTGATGGTTCAAGATGAGTCTTCCCCATTATCTCGTAAGCTCTGGATGGCAGAGGCAAGGCCAAGGCCTCCTTAACTGAATGGAGCAGTCTTCCCCCTGGATGTGGCTCCAGGCCAGCCTCCTGGGGCAGCCAGGGAAGAGGGGGAGAACTGTCAGCCCTCTAGAGGCCCAGAACCAGCTGCACAAGCTCAATAGTCCCTCTTTCTTCCTCTCTTCTCTGCACTTTCCAAACCAATGCTCTGAGGCTGCTCCAGAAGAATTGGTTCTTTCTATTTGACCATGGGCTAGAAAAAAAAAGTTGCCCAGTTGACTCAGGGTGCCTTTGGCTTGGTCAGAGAAGGTGTGATGTGTCAGATCCCATCACCCGTCCCCTATGCTCCTGGTCCCACCACTCTCCCACGCAAAGGCCTCTGGACAAAGGCAAAAGCCTCCACTCCATCACCCCCTCTACTTGACTCCCCATCTGTCCAGGGGATCACAGGCCCTGGGGTACAGCCCTCGCTGTTCTGTCCCCTCAAGGGTCTTCAGGACAGAGCTCCATTCTGGGCTAGGTCCAATGCTCTAAACAGGTACCTCTCAGCGTTCTCTGTCAGGAAATACATCTCAGACAGCCAGGAAAGGGGGAGAAGAGCAGCTGTCACAGAGTATCTCTCTGGGCTGGTGGGTGAGGCTGAGCAGGAGGGAGGAGGGAGAAAGAGTGAGCTAGGCCCAGGGAGGGAAACTGAGAGAGAGACACTGGAGCACAGACCTAGAGGCCCAGACAGACAGACAGACAGCTCAGCCTAGGCCCCGAGAGCTCTGGGAGCCCACAGAGCCTTTTGGTCTCTGGGGTCCTGGAGGGCCTCACCCTCTGCCAGGGTCATGGAAGCAAAATGGCTCGTGTTCTCACCTTGAGACCCAGGGAGAGAACTAAGCTCTTTTCCAGAAACGAGTGGAGAGAGCTCTCCTGAGCCAGGGCTTTGTGCTCTTTGTCCATCACCCTTTCAGGATCCAGGGGCTTTTGCCTGTCTCCACACTTCTGCGTCTTTGTCCATCTTGTCTCCTCTTTCTCTCCTTCGCTGCCCCCATCTCTGTCTCAGATCATTTCTTGGGGACTCTGCCTTGGGGCTCCCACTCGCCAACGTGTAGGAAACCTGACCTTCATCATCTGTTTTTTATATTTTGGAAACGTCCGCTTCACTTCCTACCTGAGGGAAGTGGGGGCGGGGGGAGCAGCCTGCCGGGCTCCACCTCTTTCCATCCCCCATCCTTTTCTGAATCCACCCCCCTCCCCAGTTCCTTGTCCCCAGAGCTCAGCGCTGAGGCCTTCCCTGCTCAGGGTCACTATGGCACCAGGAATCAGGCTCTGATTCATGATCTTCCCTCCATAGCTCACCGCAGGGTGGGGAAAGCACAGAGGCCTCCTCTGATCCACTGCTGGTTTGGGAAAAAGTGAAAATTCCAGGCAGAGAGAGAGCCCAGGAGCCTGAGAGTTTTCACCAGTGGAAACCAAGATAGAAAGTAAAGTCATTTCTGCCTCTAGGCAGATTTACAGCCAACCAGGTTGCCTAACATGTCGTCACAGATGTTTGTTTAATATTATTATTAACACGAGCCATAGATTACACACACTGAGGGCATATCCTGTGTCAGGCACTTTATATGCCTTTGCATATCATCCACCGAACAACTTTATCTGGTAGATACTACTATTATCTCCCATTTTCTTAATGAGAAAACGAATACTACACACAAAGGTTAACTGACTTGCCCAAAGCAACCCACTAATAAGTCTAAGCCCAGGTTTCTCTGACTCCAAGTCCTAAGCTCTTTATTCCAAGTTTTTGAAGATCTGAGAAATGTATTTTACACATTTCCTTTTTAAGGAAATCAATCCACAGAACCCAGAATAAACCTTCAAGATCCCAGGGGCCCACGTGCCCCAGTTGGGTGGGCACTGTCACTACTTTCTGGGAGACCTTGAAGAACCAGCCAGAAGGAACTGTGTGCACAGGCCAGAAGAGGACATTTCGGGAAGGAAGAAGTGGGAGGGCAATGCGAAAAAACGCAAAGGATGGCTGTGGTCAGCCAGGCTTGGGGAGCCTGGCTCTGTGCAGATAAACGAAAGGGGGACAGTGGATAGAGGCAGGTGGAGGGCTGGGGCCAGCTCCCAGAGGCCTGGAGTTAGTTTATGTGCCAGGTTTTTGAGCAGGAGAGTTATACAGCTGCCCTTCCATATCGGCAGCCTCTGAATCCAGGATTCAACCAACCATGGATAGAAAATAGTTGGAGAAAAGTGTTAACATTGTTGCTGATGTGTACTATAGAGTTAGGCCCACATGGTTGTATCTGTACTGAACATGCACAGACCTTTTTTTGGTCATTGTTCCCTAAACAATATAGTATATCAACTATTTATATTATATTAGATATTATAAGTAATCCAAAGATGATTTAAAGTACATGGAGGATGTGTGTAGATTACATGCAAATACCATGCTATTTTTTATAAGGGACTTGAGCATCCATGGGATTCCTAGAACCAATGCCCCCAGGAATAGCAAGGGATGATTCTTCCCCAGAAGAAGTGTTTGAGACCTAGGCTGGAGGGAAAAGGGAGACAATGAAGAGGGCTGGTATTACGGTCCCGGCACCCTAGGGCAACCTCACAAAACATGTAGAAATTGTTGATCTAAAAGGCATTTCCAAAGGTATTTAGCATTTTGGAGTCTGGGCCATGTGCTTCCTTCCCAAGGATTGCTATCTAAGTCAGTGTACGGGTGGAGTGGGGGGTGGCAGGCAAAGGGAAGGGCAGGAGAACTCGGTGTCTGCAGCAGTAGCCTTCACACTTCCAGACAGACGCTGTCAGGGCTGCAGTGGCCCTGAGGGAGAGCCCTCAGCACTCTGAGCTAGACACTGGCCTGAGGACTCCGGTCCAGGAGGCCCAGGAGACTGCCCTGCCAGTTCTTTAAGGTGGGGCGAGTGGACAGATTGTACATTTGGAGCCTGAAGCCGCGGTTTTGTGTCTTTTTCAGTTCTTTGAAAGGATGATTCCTCTCTCTGGGTGGCAAAAAAAAAAAAAAAAGCAAACAAGCAAGATTTGGTTAAGAACTCAAGAACTGCCGATTCAGAAACTCTAATCTGTTCAAAAAGTTACGTACTTTTTCTCAGAGGCCAAAAACCCATTTCCATCAAAGATTGTGTATGTCTGTGTGTCTGAGAGCTGGTGAGGGAGACAGAGTGAGTGTGAGAAGGAGAGGGTTCATACGCCTTTGTTCTCGTGTGTGAGGCTGCTGCTCTGTGGGCTGGTGTGTGCGCACTGCACATACATTTGTGCCTGCTCCTCAGGCCCCTGTGTGTATTGAACTTTCAAACCATAACAGAAACACTGAAGCTTGGCAAAGAATAATTATCTAATTTTGGAACGTGTTATTATAATACCTACATGATGTGTAACAAACTTAACAATGTTCGCCTTATATTCACCCACTCTGAGTTATAGACCCACAATGCCAAGCCCTACCTACTTTGGAGGCTTCTCCAAGACCCAAGAGGACAGCAGGCCCCAAAGAAAATTCTTTAAGGAATATTCCCCCCACAAGAGCTTCCTCACAGATAGAAAGGTTGGGCGGGAAGTGGGGCAAAGCTTATCTCGGGATCCCTGCTCCCCAGGAGAAGAACCTCTGGAACTGGTAAGAAAACAGCCCTCTTGGGGTCAACAGAGGCAGACAGGTTTTCCCTGACTCAGCTGTGGGCCGGGGGGCCTCCTGATCAGCGAGGCTCTCCTCTTCCCCAGGGGGCTGGATTGAACTGAAGCTGAGTGTGAAGGGAATGTTTGCTGTTTGCTGCTGCTCCCTGTTGACTTTAGCCAGTAGCTCTGTTTACAAACCCAGGTTGGTTTTCCCAGCGCAGTTAATTAGACCAAAGACATCTGGTGTGAGGGCTGGGGAGGGCATCTGCTCAGCGCCTTCCCCCAACACCCAGCAGCCATGGGCCAGGGCAGGGCAGAGCAGCTAAACAGAACCAGACCCAACTCCAGCAAACCCAAGGTTCTCGGGAGAATTGTGGCTTCTCTAATTCTGCCTCTCCCATGCTTTTACACTGGACCCCAGCCTTCCCAGTCTTCGGGACCCCAGGAATCAGGGCTGGATGCCCCTACCTAAGTGGGATCAAGGACTCAGTCCTCTCAGCTCTTCCACGTCCAAAAGAACTGGGCAGAGATTCCTGTCCCCTCTCATCACAGCGGCTCTGCATTCTGTAGGAACGACAGATTTCTTGCTGTCCCTGCAGGAAAATCTCCCCATCCCGACACCCCACTAGAAGGGAGGCTCTGGGCCCTTCCCCCGGCCCCCGCCCCACTCTGCTTTAGGCGATCCCTGACACTACGAGGAAGAAGGAGATTCGTCAGTCCGGGGCAAGAGGGAGTCAGGAAGGTGCCCAGGAACAGGAGAGGATCTAGGTGGACAGTTCCAGGGCGGTGGGGAAGGGGAAGGCTGCGAGGGGGAGGGGCAGAAGCTTATCTCTCCCAGGAGGGGGAGTTCACTCCAAACAGCTAATGCACTGGCGTGTGAAAGCCCCTCAATTAGCACTAATGATGCAATCAGGGAGGGAGGAGGAGGGACCAGAAGTTCTGGTGAAGTCAGCACCAACTTACACACAAAGTACCCACTCCCTTCCTCCGACACAGTGGCCTGCCTCTTCAGACGCACCAACGCCACGCTCCGCAGTCTGGACCACGCACGTCCGCGGGTAAAAACGCACTCTTCGCAGAAACTACTAACATGCAAATAGTCCGTGATTCGTGGCTGACCGCGTCTGACTACGAGGATCCAGAAACGGAGAGGGAGTTTGGGAGAAGGAAAACCAGAAATCAGAAAGACTTGGTAGAGGAGGTTAACAGGGCATCTCCGAAAACCTCATGGTTATTCCTCTGATCCCAGAGTTCCCGTCCCACGCGCGCTCGCAGGTGCAAGTCCCTTGCCGCCTCCTGCCCACTCCCACCCCGCCCGCGAATCCAGGACTGGGCGAGGAGCCGCCACCCCTAACCCCACCAGCTGGAGGCGGGACCCACGCGCATTCCCTGCGCCCCCTCGGGCCCCAGCCACGGGTCCCAGGGAGGGCGCTCTGGCATCACACGTATCTCCAGCACCCCGGACCCAGTCGTTCATCCCCGTCGGAGTCCGTTACCTGCGCCCTCGCCCCTTTTCTACTACCGCACCCTGCCCGCCCGGCTCCGTTACCCGCCTCCCGGTCCCGTTATCTAGCAGCCACGGCCCCGTTATCCTCCCTCCCTCTGTGCCCGGAGCCCCGCGCCTCGCGGGGCCGCCTCCGGCCCCTCCCCCTCTCCCCCGCCGGAGTTCAGGGGGCCTCGGCTGGGCAGGGCCGAAGCCGCCTCCGCGCCGCTTCCCAGGCCGGGACGGCCGCGGGAGGAGGTCCCGCTGTCAGTCAGCGGGGAAGGCCGGGCCGGGAGGCCGGAGGAGGCGGTGCCGAGGACGCTCTCGGGCCGGGAGCTGGGAGGCGGAGGCGGAGGGGGCGGAGGCGGGGGCGGCTCCGGGCCTTATAAGCGGCGGGGGCAGGGCGGGAGGGAGGCAAGTGTCAGGCCGATGTGCCGCCCGCCAGGGGCTGGGGCCGGGGTCGTGGCCGCCGGGGCCATGCGCTCGAGCTGGGCAGGGGGCTGGTGGGGCGCAGAGCGGAGCCGCCTCGGAGCCTGAGCCTCCGGGGGCCGGGGCCCGGGGAGCCTCGCGGGGCCGGCCGGGCGCGGGGGAGGGGAGCGATGCGGCGCCGGCGGGTGGCGGTGGCCGCGGGTTTCTGCGCCTCCTTCCTGCTGGGCTCCGTCCTCAACGTGCTCTTCGCACCGGGCTCCGAGCCTCCGCGGCCAGGCCAGTCCCCAGGGCCCTCCCCAGCCCCGGGCCCGGGCCGTCGCGGGGGCCGCGGGGAGCTGGCCCGGCAGATCCGAGCGCGCTACGAGGAGGTGCAGCGCTATTCCCGCGGGGGCCCGGCGCCCGGGGCCGGCCGGCCGGAGCGGCGGCGCTTGATGGACCTGGCTCCGGGCGGCCCGGGCCTGCAGCGTCCCCGGCCATCGCGGGCCCGGCCCCTACCCGACGGCGCCCCGGGCTGGCCCCCGGCTCCCGGCCCGGCGTCTCCCGACCCGGTCCCGCGCCTGGGCTGCGCTGCGCTCCGCAACGTGTCCGGCACACAGTACGTGGGCTCCGGCTATACTAAGGCCGTGTACCGGGTCCGCCTGCCCGGCGGCGCCGCGGTGGCGCTCAAGGCGGTGGACTTCAGCGGCCACGACCTGGGTAGCTGCGTGCGCGAGTTCGGTGCACGGAGAGGCTGCTATCGGCTGGCGGCCCACAAGCTACTCAAGGAGATGGTGCTGCTGGAGCGGCTGCGGCACCCCAACGTGCTGCAGGTACGAGGGTGGGGGTGCGGGGATAAGGGTGCTGGCTGGATGTGCTCAGGTCCGGTCCCTCCGGCTGGAAAAGAACCCTTGGTTTTATAGGGGGAAAAAAAAACACGGAACCCCAATGATTGTGCCCAGATTAAGCTAGGAGCAGAACCTGGACCGTGGCTACTTCCTACTACACCACCCTACCCCTCAGTCCTGGGTGGGCGTCCTCTGTAGCAGGGACTCCTGGGCTTCTCTGATTCCATACCGTATCTCTGGAAGACAGAGGGTCCCAACTTGGGGTGGGGTCATGAGGATTTAGAACCCTGCTTCACGAAATAACCCCAAGCCCAGACACAGGACAGCAATCATCCCTGAGTCAAGACCCCAGCTGCAGCGATGGGGTCCTCTTTCTTGATGAAATCTGAATTCTCATTTCTCTCAACTTCCAAACAGTGACTTGTCTCGCTTTGAAGGTGGGGTGGGACAGCAGTGGCGTTGGGAAGGGCTAGAAAGAGACCTTGTTTCCAGCTTGATTCCCAAAGAACATCTCCACCCTTTACCCCTTCCAGAAATCCCTGGAGGGGGGGCAGGGGATTGGGTAGCAGTTGGGAAAGTGCACACCCCTTCCCAGAAATGATCCTGGGGTTCTCTGGACCTCACAGTGGGCCCTTGAACCCCTGGGGGAAGCCTTGGGGTCTTAGCTCAGTGTTCAGGGGACAGGCCCACGGCCTGTGGTCTGAGGGTCACATTATCTGAGCAAATGTGGCCAAGACTGAGAACACCAGATGCCCAAGTTTCTATTAAAAGGGATTCTGTCTCTTCTGTTCACTGGGGGCAGAGGGGAAAGATGAGACCCCCCCACCTTGTCTCCTCCAGGCTACACTAAGAGAGGGGGCCTGTCATAGTCCCAGCACTGCCCTGACACAACCCACAACCACATCCTCCCCCCGCACCCCCCCAGCTCTCTGTCCTTGAGTTGGCCCTAAGATTAGATAAACCGTTCCCTTAGCACATGTCTGAGTAGACAGAGAAGGGAATCCCTGACTGCTCTTGGCCTACAGACTATCGTGCGTGCAGACTCTGCAGTGGAGGAAACTTGCCCACACCTTCCACCTCCTAGACCACTCAAATTAACCTTTGTGCAGCCAGCGAAACTGATTAGAAACTCTAGAAACTCGAGTCCCTTCCCCTTTCCTCAGGAGTGAGACCCCAGGCCTAGGTGGGCATTGCAGAATATGCAGAATAGGATAGGTAGGCCAGAGAGTTGTGTATAGTCCTATTGGTTCTCAGTCTCCCCAGCCCTGGTCAGTCACTTGAGACTGAGTTCTGGGCTCTGAACTAGTCGCGTCACTGGAGGGTGGGCAGAGCCAGCAGTTGTGGATGGTTATGCCTGGTTGAATGGCTGACACTGCGTCTGGAGCTTAAGGGAGAGAGTGGCTGGTTACGTGGCCACTCTAACTGGGAGGATCTTGTTCTCTTTGCTTCCAGGGGCTTTTGGAAAGCCCCTACTTTTTGGAAACCCTGGGGTGTCAGCCAGATTCTGAGTCAGTGGACAAGGTTTTGAGTGACTTAGCAGGACATTAGTGTTAATTGACTCAAGACCCTCCCCACACCTTGGACAGGTTTGAAGTTTGATGTGCTTTCTTGTCTCTTAAGGAACTTCTCCCTCCCTCCCTCACCTGACCCAAATGTCCTG
The DNA here is from genome assembly GCA_004024845.1 of Tonatia bakeri. Taxonomy (NCBI): domain Eukaryota; kingdom Metazoa; phylum Chordata; class Mammalia; order Chiroptera; family Phyllostomidae; genus Tonatia; species Tonatia bakeri. Next base: position 303,915 of record PVIA01000994.1, read on the forward strand.
ACAAGCATCCAGCTAAGCACCCCCACACGTATCACAGAATGGGCCTCCACTGTAATACCAGGCCCCCAGCCCAAATCTCAAGGTGCCAAAGAAAAAAATTAAAACTGAATAGTTTTCACCCATTCCCTCACTAAACGAAGATTGGCTGTGTCTGGGGTTGGCTGTGCTACTCTCAGGGTCCGAGACTGGGGTTAGCTGCCCTAGGGCACATGTTATATGGAGGGTAAGGTCCCAGGTCCTTCCTGTTGGGGGATGGGTGAAAAGCTACCATCACAGGGAAGCAGTGATCTCTTAGTGTGAGTTCAGGGACTGCTTGGGGAGTAGGTCTCCCCCTTTTACTCCTTAAGCCCCAGCCCAGTGTCCCTCTGGCTTCTTCAGCAATGCCACCTCTGCTGCCAGGGAAGCCTGCCATGGGGTCTTCTTGCTCAGGATTCTTACGTGAGGGTGCGCAGGGAACTAGAAATAATGTCGTTTTAATACCTCTTAATTGTTTAAAAATTTCAAAACCATTTCACTGTTTGCTGAACTGGGGAGGAGGCAGAGAACTCTTTATTCTTAGAGTTCCCACTCCCGTGGGCCGCCAGAGTCCCTCTCCCCCTCTCTGGCAGCCCCAAAGCGTTCTAATAAAAAAATGCCCAGGGTGGCATGTCCCACAGGGCACCTTCCAGCACCTCACTGTGGCCTCCAGAGACTGCCTGAGCAAGATTCCTCTATCCCTCTTCTGTGACCCCCCCCCCACACACACACAGTCTCCCTCACGTGATAGATGCCGCTGTAGCCCAGGGTCAAAGGGCACAAGGGTTTTCCCTCCCCTCCCCCTCCCCCGTTGTCCTGGGAGGCCCCAGGCCTGCCTGGACCCAGATTCTGGCCCTGCTGGAGTATATTTCTTCTCCGAAATGAACAAAAGATGCGACTGAAATGCTCA